>JAOTOM010004539.1:20000-160000 GCA_034440615.1 Ashinkailepas kermadecensis | reverse complement strand
TACTGCATTTTAATTTAGTTTGCTTTTATTGGTTTGTGGGGGGCCAAAAGACACTATGGCCCCCCTTTGAAGCGCTTTGGGGGGGGCATGGCCGGAATGGCCCCCTCCCCTGAATCCGCCAGTGCCAGTGACGTACCTATATTTGCGTCAAGGGGAGGGGGGCAAACGTATTTGGAGGGGTCCACCTACTCAATAAAAAGTCTTCCGATTTCGACCACTATTTTGTCAAAGGGGGCCTTTTTATATAACATAATTAGTGACCAACTAAATTATTCTGTCGAGGGGCCTAATCTACCGCTATCGTTTCTGATTCGTCGGATTTCAACCCTGGCTCCCCCATCCTGTTCGAATGTATTCTTTTGGTATCCCTTGATAAGTCACCTTGCACTGCTGAAATTACACCTACACAGATCACTTTAAAATGTAAAATTTACCAATTTCAGGCATTCCAGTTCATAGTGCCCGGTCGCCAGGACGCCAACGTTAGTGCATGTGCACACCCATCTTGCGCATTTGGCGCATTCGGCACACTTCGTGCGATGCTACGGATTCTGCTGGGCCTCCTACGCTTTGCTAATTGCTGCCACATGATAGACTTGCGCCTTATCTGACGTCATGAAGTGCTTTGTATGGACATTCCCTGCGAAAATTCGATTAATTAAATTCGATCATTAGTTCCCTACTTCTCATATTTTATGATGAAGAAATGCGGATACCTGCTGAGCTTTGATGCACCTCATATCTTTGATTAAACATGCTTCCAGGTTGGCTACCGAACCGAGGCCCTGCCTGAGTGTACTCCTTTGGACCCGTTTCGTATTTCTTCGTCTACGGATGTGTCTTAGGGCTCCAATCCATTTTTGTTCGAGGCCCAATGCATTTTCGAAACCCCTGCTCGTTTTAGGGTTTTGTTGCTTCTTTGTGCACCGATGATTTTTCTTAGTTGCCGGGGCGCTTTCAACGATCTCAATGTATTTATTTAGTGCCCGGTATTTTTGTTCGTTCTGGGACCATGTTGCTTATTGCGACCCCAGCCTGTTTTCAGGCCCTTGTGCGGTCGCATGGCCCCTGTGTGCCTTGAGAGCTTCCGGTGTTTTTTGTGTGTTTTTTTTTAGAGTTCCCGCTATATTTATTTATGGCTGCAACGCATGTTTTATGGCCCTGTCGTTTTTGCGAGACTGCGCTTTGGAGGGCCAGTTACATTTTCGGTCCCCGTTGTGCTCTTAGGGTCCCGCTGTGTTTATTTGGGGCTTCTGACGCACATTTGTGTGGCCCAGTACGATTTTGGGTCTTCGGTGCGATATTTCTGGGTCTTAGCGCAACTTATCGCGCCCAGGCGCGTGGTTCCGGGGACCCAAAGCCAGTTATCTGGGGTCAACGCGATTTGTGTGGACCTCTTCTGAATTTTCTTTAAATTCCGAATCTCGGCCTGATTTTTCGAGTCCCTGGCGCCATGTTTTTCCATCTCACCTCGATTTTCTTCGAGCTCCGGTATGTTTTTCGATGCCGTACGCGATTTTTCAAGGCATCTGATGATATGTTCGGTGCTCCAGAACCATTTTCCTGACCCGGACTTTTTTTGGAATCCCTCCTTATTTCGGAGGGCTCCGGCTTTCTTTTTCGGATACCGATGCAACTTTGGGGGTCACACGGTGCTTATGTGGAGCCCTAGACGCCAATTGTTGGCAGCCCCAACGTGAATTTTTGATGCCCAGACCAAATTTGTGGTACTACCGATGGGAATTATGGGCCCGAGCGCGATATTTGGTGGGACCGGTTCGAGTTTGCGGGGCGCGTTGTACTTAGCTGTGGCCCCAACGCGATCTTGGCGGTTCCTGTTGCAGATTTTCGGGCCTCGGAGCGAGTTTTCTGGGGCCCGCCGCATTTACTTGGAGCCCCTACGCGAATTCTGGTGGACCGACGCGAATTTTTGTGGTCCCAGCGTGACTTTTGGGGGCCTCGGCTCGATTCTTGGGAGCATATCCCTCTTAGGAGGGAGGGGGAATTTGCCCCTTTGATATGCCACTGCGGCCACCGAAGGAGTTTTTTGTTCAGCCGATGGCACCTTTCGGAGTATAAAAGTCCTCCGGGTAATTTTTGCCGGAACTGTTCTTAATTTTCCGATGCTGGGGTCCATTCGATCGAGTCTCGGTGTGAACTTTTGGACATCGAGTTCTATTTTTTTAAAGGTCTTGATGTGATATATTTGATGTCATAGCCTCCTTGACAATCCTGTAGGCCTCCTTTGCAATCCAGGGTGCCTCCTTGATAATCCTGTGGGCCTCCTTTGCAATCCTGGTGCCTCCTTTGTAATCCCGTGGGCCTCCTTTGCAATCCTGGAGGCCTCCTTGACAATCCTGTGGGCCTCCTTTGCAATCCTGGGGGCCTCCTTTGTAATCCTGCGGGCCTTTGCAATCCTGGGGGCCTCCTTTGCAATCATGGGGGGCCTCCTTTGTAATCACGGGAGCCTCCTTTGCAATCCTGGGGGCCTCCTTTGCAATCCTGGAGGCCTCCTTTGCGATCCTGGGGGCCTCCTTTGCAATCATGAGGGCCTCCTTTGCAATACTGGAGTCCTTTGCAATCCTTGGGGCCTCCTTTGCAATCCTGGGGGCCTCCTTTGCAATCATGAGGGCTTCCTTTGCAATCATGAGGGCCTCCTTTGCAATCCTGGAGTCTTTTGCAATCCTAGGGGCCTCCCTTGCAATCCTGGGGGCCTCCTTTGCAATCCTGGGGGCCTACTTTGCAATCCTGGGGGCCTCTTTGCAATCCTGGGGGCCTCCTTTGCAATCCTGGGGGCCTCCTTTGCAATCCTGGGGCCTCCATTGCAATCATGGGGGCCTCCTTTGTAATCACAGGGGCCTCCTTTGCAATCCTGGGGCCTCCTTTGCAATCATGAGGGCCTCCTTTGCAACCCTGGGGGCCTCCTTTACAATCCTGGGGGCCTCCTTTGCAATCCTGGGGGGCCTCCTTCGCTAGTCTGGAGGCATCCTTCGCAATCCTGGGGGTCTCCTTTGCAATCCTGGGGGCCTCCTTTGCAATCCTGGGGGCTTCCTTTGTAATCCTGTGGGCCTTTGCAATCCTGGGGGCCTCCTTTGTAATCCTGGGGGCCTCCTTTGCAATCCTGGGGGCCTCCTTTGCAGTCCTGGGGCCTCCTTTGCAATCCCGGGGGCCTCCTTTGCAATCCTGGGGGCCTCCATCGCAATCCTGGGGGCCTCCTTTGCAATCATGGGGCCTCCTTTGCAATCCTGGGGGCCTCCTTCGCTAGCCTGGAGGCATCCTTCGCTAGCCTGGAGGAATCCTTCGCAATCCTGGGGTCTACTTTGCAACCATGGGGCCTCCTTTGCAATCATGGGGCCTCCTTTGCAATCCTGAGGGCCTCCTTTGCGATCCTGGAGACCTTTGCAATCCTGGGGGCCTCCTTTGCAATCCTGGGGGCCTCCTTTGCAATCCTGGGGGCCTCCTTTGCAATCCTGGGGGCCTCCTTCGTAATCACGGGGGCCCCCTTTGCAATCCTGGGGGCCTCCTTTGCAATCCTGGAGGCCTCCTTTGCAATCCTGTGGGTGTCCTTTACAATCCTGGGGGCCTCCTTTGTAATCACGGGGGCCTCCTTTGCAATCCTGGGGGCCTCCTTTGCATTCCTGGGGGCCTTCGTGCCAATTGTTGGCACTCTCTTGATTTCTTGGGCCCGCTATCTTCTCCTAGGTGACTCCTTCTTCGAATTAGGGGCCTCCTCTCACGTCTTGGAGGCCTCCTCTCATGTCTCGTCGGCCTCCTTGC
Organism: Ashinkailepas kermadecensis; assembly: GCA_034440615.1. NCBI lineage: Eukaryota > Metazoa > Arthropoda > Thecostraca > Neolepadidae > Ashinkailepas > Ashinkailepas kermadecensis. The sequence continues at coordinate 156,223 of JAOTOM010004539.1, read as the reverse complement.
TCACTTTTTTCCTGTGGATTTCCGGATAGGGGCCTCCTCAAATTTCAGGGGGGGGCGACCGCCCCCCCTGCCCCCCCGGTGGCGACGCCCTTGAATGTAGCTCTTGTCGCTTCCTTAACAAGGGTTGAACACTTTATTATCACCACAGTGGCGTAGCTTATTTCCGTGTAACGGCGTAATTTTCTTCAGAACATCTGGTGGTTCAGAACAACACGTACGTAATTGCCATCAAACATGACAACGATGCAGTCTGACCATATTGAACCATGTTAACATCACAACAAAAGTACAATTATGCTTTCTTTCCACCAGCAGAGCATCATTTATATGGACGTATAGTCTAACACCTAATGTAAGCCACTCTTTGCTGTCACAGTGCACGTAGGCTGCTTCCGGAAACGGCGTCGATTTGGCTTTGATAACCAAATCGTTACAAACTGCGTGGATTTCGAAGTTCACCGAAACCGAATTTTGGTGCTGAGCATGGAATGCGGAGCCGTGGGCCACTTAGGAATTGTCAAGATATTCTCGGAAATTCCCCCAAAAATGTTAAATGTTTAATGTTGTACTTTTGCACGATGGGTGAAATAAGATGTGTTCAGACAGTTTTCTGTGATTTCTGGTGATTGCAACGCCTAGTAGGGCACCAAATCTGGTAACAAAAGCGGGGCAAACAGCTTGGAATTCCAGAAATTGCCTTTTGAGGTAGTAAATATCGATTGAGAGATAATTTTAAAATGGCACCTGAAAGAACTCGTCCTGGCGCATTGCTTTGGTCCAGGATATATTATTTTTAATCGGTATTTTTTTAACCAGTTAATTTTGAAATTGCACGTGCGTTCCGAAATTTGTAGGGCTTTGAATATAGCATATTTTAAGGACTTCTCAACAGGTACAGATAGCCGGCAGCCAACAGAACATATTTTCTTTGATGGAAAGTCAAGTTTGAGTTCAGGCATTTTCGCAAGATTCATTTTACATACCTATTTGTCGATTTTTGCAAGTTTTGTTCTTTGAAGTCTGCCAGAGTTCTGAATTTTTTTTTGCATCAACTTTCCCTTTGGTGTATCATTTTCATTTCTGACGCTGATTGTGACAAAAATATCTTTAAATATCGGAGACATTAAAGAAAAATATTTAGAAAAATGTCGAACTGGAAATATCACACACAAAGCCAAAACTCTGGTAATGTGAGAATCGCTCACGTTTTCAATGGGGCTTACCGATACTTCAGAAACATTTTTGTTATTCGCTTTGTATGGCGACGAAAAGGATGGACACAGTGACAATCACCATTGCGTGTAGCGTTTATGCACTTCGAGAAAAAAATCACCACTTCCTCTTTCAACCAGTCGTTTCCGAAAACTAATTCGTACACTGCTCCTCCTCTGCCAAGCCTGTTATCGTTTCCTCCTCGATGTCAACCCCTCTGTTTTCTGCCATTATAGACGCCGAGGCATTTATTTTCGGAGCCGGGACCGCCACCAGGCTAAAGAGTATTGAGCTTGAGCTTTGTACGGATGGGGAGTACGGGTATATGCACGGAGTACGAATTGGGTTGGAGGGAAGACACACGCGAGACAAACACCTCGGGTTTTATCTGCAGCACTCCCCCCCCCCCCCAAAAAAAAAAAAAAATCATAAAACAACACCTATGGTGTCTCCTCCCACGTTGTGTGGGCCTCCTGTGTTTGGAGTCTCTTTTCCTCACTTATGGGCGTGATCTTGCATCCTAGTGGACTGTTCCTCTCCCCTAGGGTTCTGCTCTTCCAACTTAGGGGCATTCTGTCACGGCTCTAGAGCTTGCTCCTCGTTCAACCTGGGTGGCTCCTTATCCGTCTCGGTGGCATTCTTTTCGTCTTGGGTGCCTTCTCCAATATCCTGGGGTCTCCTCGCCATCTCCGTACCCCGTCTCCTATGGACCTGATCTGACTTTATTGGGGCCTCATTTCTTATTTTGGGGTTATCCACCTTTATCTTGAAAGTTTCCTAACCTCTTGGGGGACTTCTCGTGCATCCTGGGCTTTCTTTCCTCTCCTATAGATCTCTTCTCCCAAATCAGGTGCCTACTCTGAGACTCTCACGTCTTGTCAGCCTCCTCTATCCTGACTGTCTACTAGACAGTCAGGTGACATCTTGGTCAAGTGACTTGACCATCTTAGGGAATCCTCTTGCATGCGGGGGCCTCCTGTTGTTTCTTAAGGCTTCCTATTGCAAATTATGGGCCTCCTCTCGCGTTTTAGGGGGCCTCGTCTCATTTCTTGGATCATCCTTACCAATTTTGGATTTATCATGTGTCCACCCTCCTCTATGTTCCATGGTCCTCCTCTCCCGTCTTAGAGGGCCTCCTCTCACATCATGTGACCCCTTTGCCATGGCCTGGGGCATCCTCTCATATCCCAGGTGCCTTCTTTGCCAAATTAGGGGCCTCCTTCCACGCCTCGTGGGCCTCCTCCTTTATCCTGGCGACGTCTTACCCCTTCTTGAGGGGGCGGGGTTCTTCAATTTTGGGAACCTCACCTCTTACATACCTCCCACCACTCTTACGTTAAGGGCCTCCTCTCACGTCTTGGGGGCATCCTCCTCCGTGTTTTGATCCTCCTTCTCATCTTCGGGTGGCCTTTTATGTCTTGGTTGACAACTCTCCTCTGCCAGGGACCTCATCGTCCAAATTAGGAGTATCCTTTCTTATCTCAGTGACCTTCTCATTTCCTGGTGACCTTCTTACCCATCTTGTGCTCTGGAGCCATCTCTTTTATCTTAAGGCCTCCTCTTCCAGCATAGGGCTTCCTTTCCAATCTTGTGGCCTTCTCTTCTGAATTTGTTTCCTCCTGTTACGTCTCGAGAGCCCCATCTTCTATCCTGGGGGAGTCTTACCAATATTGGAGGCCTCCTGCGTCTTCCGGTCCTCGTCCCCTATCCCACTGCCTTCCCCTTTTCTAACTTGGGGGCTTCCTTGCCCATCTTTGGCGACTATTTACGTAGCTCTGGAACCTCCTACTCTCTTCTAGAGGACCCCTTTTCCGAATTAGATGCCTCTGACTTCTTGAAGGCCTCCTCATCTGTGTTTGAAGCCAATCTTTTCCTCTATTTGGAGTGTGATCTTGCGTCCTGGTAGACTTCTCCTCTCTTAGGGGCCACCTCTTCCAAATTGGGGGGGGGGCGCTTTCCTATCTCAGTGGCCTTCTCTCATTCCCGCAGAGTTTTTTTTTTACTTGTCTTGGATCCTCCTCTTGCGTGCTGGGAAAATCACACTTCTTATATCCTGTGCCCTCCTATCTTATCATAACGGCCTCCTCTTCCATATCGGGGCAAGGGGAGAGAAAGCCCCATAAAAAACTCTGGGAATCCTTTTCCAAATCAGGAATCTCCTGTCATGCATTGGGGTCTCCTCTTTTAACCTGGGTGGCTCCTTATCCGTCTCGGATTTTCGTCTTGGGGGCCTTTTCCAATATCCTGGGGCGACTTCCCCATCTTCATGCACTATTTTTTATGAACATGATCTAACTTTTTGGGGGCTCATTGTGTGTCTTTGGGGTCTCCAATTTTATCCTGAGTGCCTCATTGTCCGTCTTGTGGGGACTTCTGGTGCGTCCTGGGACCTATTCTTATCTTCTAGAGCTCTATTTTTCCAAATTAGGTGTCTACTCTCAAGTGCTATGGGCGTTCTCTATAATGACTGTCTGCTTACTCGTCTTAGGGAATTATCTTGCGTACGGGGGCCTACTGTCATTTCTTAGGGGCTTACTCTTGCAAATTAAGAGCCTCCTCTCGCGTGTTAGTGGGCCTCGTCTCGTTTTCTTTCTGGGGCCTCCTTGCCGATCTTGGATGTTGTTATGCGTGGGAGTCTACGATTTCTGGTTCGCGTCTGTGAGGAGCGCACGTCCGAACACACAGGCTGTTGCCGAGTCACTCTATTGGTATATGCCCGGGTTGGCTCACCGGACCTAATCCCGGGTGGGCGGCCGGGTCACGGCCGCACACTGCCTGAGGGTAGAGGTGCCAAGTCTGGTAAGACTGGCACCAACTATGCGTGTGATGCCAAATGGCCCACACCACACCAGATGTCTCCTTGTGCATCATACCCTCCCCCACATTCCATGGTCCCCATCTCCCGTCTTATATGCATAGGCGTAGGAACAGGGGGTCAGGTGGCCATGGCCCACCGACTTTTGAAAGTGAGGGGGCCAGCAATGGTAGCTGGCCCTCCAACTTTTGAGACATTTAAATTTCCTAAAAGGCAGCATGCACACATTTTAAAATTTTAAAAAGAACTCCCTGCAATCCTAAGCAAAAGCTGCACATATCACATCGTAACACTTCCACTGGCATCACTCGGGACATTTCCCAATCCCGCGGCCCACCGGCGAAACAGCGTGGGCGGCGCCATTAGCCATGATCGTGCATAAAGTGCGTCGAGAACCACCCTATAAACAAACAAACATCGTTGTGCTTCACTTTTTAAGTCATGCTCGCTTGGACATGACTTTTCAACAACGCAACTAATGCAGGAGTTGATGTAATGCAACATATGTATGGATATTCACACTTTATATTATGTTATGAAAAGTATAAAAAGCAGATAATGTTAATAGTATCTCTGGGATTACCCTTTTTTGACCCACACCAACGTCTACCTGCGGCAAGAGTCGAACTACCCACAAAAGGTGAAGCAATGTGTCTTGCGCCGTCTTGCTGAAAGGGCCCGACAAATATGCGACGAGGACAGCATTAAGTTTGAACTGTCCACCCTTGACAAGGTCTTCGCCGCTAACGGCTATCGAAAGAAAAGCGCTTCGTCTACTGCACGAAAACACAAAGACCGAAAAAGGAAAACGGATAACAGGGTGAGACATATTTCAGTTCCATATTACCCGGGAGTTGGAGAGCGCCTGGAACGCCGCCTGGGGCCCCTGGGAGTTGTCATCGTTCATGCGTCTGGTCAATCCTTAAAAAAAAAACAGACTGTGCCAACGTCTCAAAGACCGAAGAGATCGGGGACAAAACTCTGGAATCATCTACCGCCTAACATGCGAATGCAACGCAACGTACATTGGCGAGAGTGGTCGGCCGCTGGACAAGCGCCTGAAAGAACACCGGAACGCTCTCTCCAAGGCCCAACCAGAAAAGTCGCAGTTACCGAACACGCTGTAGATACTCGGCACAATATCCATTGGAACGACGTGGAGATTCTGGGTCGTGAAACACAGTTTAGAAGAAGGAAGCTGTTAGAATCTTACCATATTAGAAAGTCGCGACCAGAGCTGAATCGGGATAGGGGTTTAGAATGGTCGACCATCTGGAGAGTGGCTAATATTGACGAGCAGTAGTCTTGGGGGAGGGGTTGGGGAGAATTAGGGATGTCAATTGTGATGTATTTTATAGTCTACCGTTTTTTACTAGGTGGAAGTTTTCAAGTGTGTTGTTTTACAGTCCCTGCCGTGTTATGCTGCATTGAAGTGCCGCATAGCTCGTGTCCTGTTTGAAATTTTGTTGAAAACCTTAATTGCCTTCTCTTTTAATATACCATCTGACGACGGAGCCGCTAAGAGCTCCGAAAGCTCATGAATTGTTTTGAAAAAAGGGTCATCCTAGAAATTATATTATCATTCTTAAAACCCTTTAATATGTATCTGAAAGATTTAGCAGATAATGTGCCAGCCAGGAACAAAATGCATTCATACTAGAGCTTCGCTGTGGTTTTTTGACTGTTTAGCATATTTAACATGGATTTCATTAATATTGCCTACGGTAGAATAATATCAAGGCTGAAGGCAGCAACGTAACACAATCAAGGTAAGACATACAATTCACAAATGCAAGTGCATTGCCTTGATATTCCATAGCCATGTATTATGTATGGCCTTGGTCTTAGGTGCCATACACTTCAATATTTACATGCATTTTGATTCTAAAAGCAAAACAATTTCTGCTACGATACATCCATTGCGTGTCTGTAGTATGGAATAGAGCGCACAAATTTCCATATTTCAATGGATTTTCATAGTCGGGCACAGCACACAGATATCCAACCTTTTGAGTCAGATTTCTGGGTATTATCGTTGCTGGCATCCAACATAGCAAACTACTTTTTTCATCATTAATTATGGTAGCATAGATACAATGCTGAAGTCCACACCCTATTATATCAACTTCAAGTGTTAGAACGCGTCACGGAATTTCAGAATCCCCCGAGAGGATTAGGCGCTCGTGATGTGACCTGACAAGGTCACACGAGGAGTGATATGAAGAGTGATGATGTGACGAGTGAAGAGTGATGCTTGGTATATGACCTGACAAGGCACATGACGAGCATGGCAACTGACCCGAGTAGATTTTTAGCTGGGTAACTGCGTAGTGGCATTGACAGCACGTTAAACATTTAATTCATGTTATGTCGTTAACAGAAATGGTTCGGTCAGATAGTGGGCTCATGGTATATACAACAATCTCTGCTTAACAAAGACTCTGATCCCAGAATCTATTCAATGAAGACATTTGGGTTAAAAGTACTAGAACACCGAATTACAACGGAGACTACTATACAGGCTTTTAATCGTTCAGTGATGTGTGCATCCAGGCTGATATTTAAGAACCCCGAAGATAATGGGGTGAATTTAATGGGATGCATAAATATGCCCAGAAGCATAATGGGAAGCAGTTAAATGGGCATGGCAAAGTCGATTTTATGCGATGTACTCCATAGACGTCATTGTTAAGCTATACAATCATTGGGGCATGCGCAGTTGCGTACCGAGGGGGGGGGGGGAGGAGCACTGTATAACCAATGCAGTTGATGCGCCAAAAACCCACAATAACTAACTAAGTAACTAACTAAGAAGGGGTCATTGGAGCAGTCCCCCCACCACTGAGAGGTTGTGAGCCCCCAATAATCGCGCAGGGGTTCGGGAAAATAGCGCCAAGCTCCCTAAAAATGCTGCTGGTGTCCCCAACAATCGCACCGGGGCCCATCAAAATCAATTGACGGTCCCAAAAAGTCGCGCAGGGGCCCCTAAAAATGACGCTTCCCCCCAAAAAAAAAAATACCAAGGCCCCTGAAAATCACATTGGGGCCTCAAAAATCGTTTCGGGACCCTAAAAATGACGCTGAGGGCTTCAAAATGTGGGACCGGTCCCTGAAAATACCGCTGGGGCTCCCAAAAAGTCGCGCCGGGATCCAGAAAAATCGCGCCAGGGTCCTCGAAAATCACGCTGGGGGCCAAAAAGGCTGGCCGGGCCGTCAAAATCACGATGGGTTACAAAAGGTCGGGTCGGGCCGCTGATAATCGTACTGTGGCCCCCAAAAGTCGAACCGGGGCCCCTGGAAATCACGCTGGGAGCACAAAAAAGTCGTGCCGTGGTCCTTGAAAATCATGATGAGGCTGCAAAAAGACGGGCTGGGCCCTTGAAATCACGCTAGGGCCTCAAAAGTTTGTGCCTGGGCCCAGAAAATCACGCTGGGTGTCGAAATAATAGTGTCGAGGTTCTTGAAAATCACAACGGATCCCCAAAAGGTTGAGCCTGGGCCCCTGAAAATCACGTTGAACCTGAAGGTACCAAAAAGTCGCGCCCGGGCCCCTGAAAATCACGTTAGGGGCTCGACAGGTCGCACCGGGTACCAAAAAGTCTCATCGGAAACACCCAATAAATGAAGCCGGGGCAACGAAAAAGCAGTCCGAACATGGAAAATCATTCTGGGATCCTAGCAATCGCTCCACAAGAAACAAAAACGAGTTGGGCCCCCAAACACGTGTCGAGGCCGCTAAACCTCGCGATAGGCATCCCGGGATAACTAATGGCGACAGGGTCTAAAAATCGCACTTAGACCCAAAAACGTCGCACCGCTGCCCTTGAAAATCACACTGGGGCCTCAAAAAGTCGTGCCGAAGCCCCACAAGTCGCAGCTGGCTTCCCGAAAATCAATTCCTACCCGGAATGTCAATCTGCGGCCACAAAAATTGCACCAAAGACCCAAAAACACGTAGGCCCGCGGAAAAGCATTACATCAATTTATGTAATGCTTAATCAATCAATAAACTGGCGTCGGATCCACCCGGAACCACGCGCATGGGCCAGAAAATAGCGACGGGACCCCGAGAAATTATACCGGATCCCACAATATCGTGCTGGGGTCCTACAAATGTGAGCGAGGAACCCCAAATAAACACAGCGGGACCCTAAGAGTACAACTGGAAAACGAAAATGCACCGGGCCCTCCAAAGCGTATCGAGTCTGGCAAAAAGCGGCAGGGCCTTAAAACATGCGTTGCAGCTCTAAATGACCACACCGGGAGCTAAAAAACAAAACACAACGGGTCACTCAAAGCACATCGGGGCTTTGAGACCGCATGGGGGCCTCAAAAACAGGCCGGGGCCCTAAAAAATCGACATGGTCCTAGAAATGGAACAAAAAGACCGGGTACTAAATAAACACTTCGGGGTTTGCGAAAACGCGCCAATACCTAAAAAATATCGTCCGTGCACAAATAAAACAATAAAGCTCTTAAAAAAATAAGAGCTGGGGTCATAAAGATCTGCCGGGTCCCTATAAAAAATTGGCTGGAGCCCTAAATTATATCCATAGACAAAGAAAAACTGAAAGGTCCAAAAAAAGAATACTTAATTAGAGCCTCAGTTCGGTAGCCAAACTGGGAGCGCATCTAACCAAAGAGATGAGGTGCATCAAAGCTCAACGGTTATCCGGATTTCTTAGCCACAAGAAAACGTGAGAACAAGAGAACTAATCATCGAATCGCATTCAGGATGGGCCCTTGTGGCTCTGAAGTCCGAACACGTTATGACTTTATGAGGTGCCGTGTGTTGTCTGTCACCTGTCAGCTATTTGCACTGAATGCTTGGTTCCCAAAATAACCGCTTCCATTCCGTTTCAGCCGGATGTAGTTCTAGCATTTCGTTTGATGTAGTTGTTGCATTTCGTTTCAAGTGGCGGATACTCTAACGATGTGTACTACAGATATGATTGAGGTGACTGATCTGATTGAGGTGACGAACACCATACCATGCATTTTTATTTACTGCGCTTTTCCATACCCAGTCTGTCAGCCTGCCACTATCTTGGTCACACCGGATCAAATAATTTTCAACCAGCGATCACCCGTCTCTCCTGCTTCTCATCCTCTCCAGCAACAGTGATGATACTTCTTTTGTCATGGACCAGCAAGTAAGCTACGTTCTTCCTTATTCTTTCTCCTCATCAACATCGGTGAACATTTACAACGGGGGACATCTTAAAGACGTATTGTACTATATCATGGAAACTAGGGCACACCACATACCCATTAGTGAGGCTGTAATGAGCTTGCCCCCCCCCCACACACACTCACCATAAAGCTGAAGTTGAATAATTTTTTTAACAGTAATACTAAATGGTTTCACTCGCACCAGGAAGATAAACCTACTATTACAAAAGAATCCATCGGTCGTAAAAGAGTTCCAAAGGTCCAGCGAGAAGTATGAATTTGAAAGTACCCATACTGCGATGATCGTTCTTTTTCAGGATCACATGTTGCTGTTAGCCATAGACGCATCCAGGAGGCCTGCCCCCCCCCATAGCGGTGAAAATTGTGTGTTCACTAATAAATTATCGGGTTCTCTATCAAAACGTGCTCAACCATGGTACTTTGCGAAATTCCTGGGTGTGCCCTTGCTGTTCACCCTGACACACCCACTTTTGAGACGTTCCTATGCCTATACTCATAGGACCCACTCTTACAACCTGGGGCCCCTTTACCATGGCCTGTGGCTTCCTCTGCCAAATTAGGGGCCTCCTGCCACGCCTCGGGGACCTCCTTTGTCCGGGCGACATCTTACCTGCCTTGGGGGGGAAATGCTTCAATTTTTGGAACCTCATGAGGTTCCACCTATAGGCGTACTCATCGTACAGGCGACCACTCCCATCTTAGGGGCCTTTTCTCATTTTCTGTGGCCTCCTTACCGGTCTTAGGGACCTCGTTCGGTCCTGGTGGCCTCCTAATCCGTCTTTCGGGGCTCCTTTTGAGTACTGCGACGGCCTTCTTTTCTCTTCTAGATGCCTCCTTTTTCTAAATTAGGGGCCTCCTCTCACGTCTCGGGAGCCTCCAACTCTGTGTTTTGATTCGGTCTTTGCCTATCTTAAGGGTGGCCTCTTATCTTCTAGTGGACTCCTCTTCTCTCCCATGTGCCTCCTCTTCCAAATTACAAGCATCCTTTCCTATCTCAGTGGCCTTGTCATTTCCTGTGGACCTTCTTACACGTCTTGTGGCCTTCTATTCCGCCCAGGAGCCATCTCTTTTATCCTCCGCGGGCCTTCCTCTTCTATTTTAGGGGCCTTATCGTTCATAATGGAGCATCATTTTCAATCTGTTGGCGTCCTCTTCCGAATTAGGTGCCTCCTGCTATGTGTCTGGATCATCCTTTTCTATTTTGGTGGAGCCTTATCCGTCTTGGGGCCTCCTCTGGCATCTCCGAAACCTAATCTCACATTCACTGGCTTCCTCTTCCGTTTTAGGGTCTCCTCTCATTATCTGGGGCCTCCCTGCCCGTATTGGGGGCCTCCTTTTCAATTCTGGGAGCCTCCTTACCAATTTGTGTCACTCTTGAGTTCTGGGCCTCCTATCTTCTCCTAGGGGACTACTTTGTCAAATTAGGGGCCTCCACTCATGCCTTAGGGATCTCCTCACCTATGTTTGGAGCCTCATTGTCCTCTTAGCAGCGTGATTTTGCGTCCTGGTCCCAACTCTTCTCTCCCAGGGTCCTCCTCTTCCAAAATAGGGGCCTCATTTCGTATTCCGGTGACCTCCTCTCATTCCTGCGGAGACCTTTCCCATCTTGGAGCCTTCTCCTGCGTCCTTGGAAATATCTCCTATCTTATGTCGTTATTTTCTATTATAGGGGCTTCCTGTTCCATCTTGGGGCCCTCTTTTCCAAATTACGAATCTCCTGCCACGCATCGGTAGCCTTCTTGTCTAACCTGGGTAGCTTCTTGCCGGTCTCGGTGGCATCCTTTTCGTCCTGGGGGCCTTCTCCTCATATCCGTTCTATGTCTCTTATAAGGACCTGATCTGATTTCCTGGGGGCCTCATTGCCAGTCTTGGGGCCTCCTTGCCGACATGATCTTCCCCCCTCCCCTGTGGCGACGCCCCGAGGTCCTTCTGATCTGGAAGGCCCCTGAGAGCTTGAGAGGTTGGATGGCCAATGTGGGCCAGGGGCCGACGTGAAAGGCCCCGGGATGATGTGTGGTGTGGATGGTCGCGGGCCAATGAAGAGTGCCCTTGTGTCGATGGAAATTGTCTCCGGCCAGACGCTGAGAATCTCGGGCTGGGTCAGCGTGAAGGGTCTCTAGGCCGGCGGATGGGCCTTGGGTCGAGGCAAGGTCCCCGGACTGACGGAGAGTGCCCCAGCCAGTAAGAGCGCTGAGTGAACGGACCCTATTAATTCAGGACGGTTTCTCACCGTTTTAACACGTCCGATGTTCGATTTCTACTGAACTTTACCTTGCATTCTCATATTTCAGATAGTCTTTAATACAATGCACTCACGTCCAGACAAAAAAAGCGGCCAGTGCCATAATTTAAACGGTCTCTCAGATTAGCACATCCCTTTCCCGACTATAAGCATCTTCTTTGCAACCAAAGACTCTGACCCTGGGATGGCTTCTCTCCTACTTTCGACGGCCGTCTTCGAATTCAGATGGCCACTCCCCGACGTCTCCATTAGGATTTCAGACGGTCATTATCGACTTAAGACTGTAACTGGTTTACATAAGACGGATCCATATCAGCTCAGACGGCCCCTCTCCAACTTCATACAATCCTCTGCCTATTTTGGACGGCCCTTCGCTAATTTTTTTGCGGTCCCTGTCTTATTTTGAATGGCCCCTCTCTAACTATTTACAGCACCTCTCCAACTAAAAAAGGCCGGTACCCAAATTCAGACTGTTCCTCTCTGATTTTACACGAATCTCTTCGACATAGAACGGTCATCTGCGGGGCCTATTTTAACATGCGAACTTGGGAAGGGGATGTCCCTCCAGTGGTCCGTAAATATCTCCCAAAATTGTAGGGGAAATTTCGTCGATCCCGACCAAGTTCTTCGTCTTCGTGCACACTATGTTGACTCCGTCTCCTCTGGAGAAAACTTTCCTCAAAATTCCTTGCTTCTCTTCGACGATGTTCTTTTCGAGCACAATTGAGCACAAGACTCTCGAATTGAGTAGTCGATTGTCGACTTCAGATGACCCATCGACAACATATGACACTTATCTGGCTTAAATCGGGTGTCTCCAGGTCAAGCGATCCTCTTCTTTGTGACAAGATTCGTACAATCTACAACCTTAGATGGCTCCAGTCCCTGTCACACCCTATTACACTAAACATTGGTGATTTGGGGAAAATAATTATAATAATTCCCGATATCTCGCGATTTTGACGACAAAAATCACCTGGCATGCTTCATCTTATGACGTCATATGCCAATGATCTGACACTTTTCCTTTTTACACCATAAGGTCGGAACAGATTTCTGTGCCATTTTCCTGCCATTTTCGTGTGCCATTTTTGAGCCATTTTCCTGTGATCGCCAACGAACCTTGTGGTGCGCTTACAGCACAGCCTTCCCTCACTGCATGAGAGATGGAGCGACCACTTTCGGATCTAAGATGGCCTCTGGGGTGTCCCAAAAATATGTAGGAAATACCGAGGAGGATCTCTGTGTCCTCATCTGCTTCGCTTTTGAAGTTTCGTCATCATTTTTTACTAACACATTGGGATACTGTTAAGCAACAGAGTTGTTGTCATAGTCATAGCGTTTGTCTACCCCAGTTCTACGTTGTATGTTTGACTGTCAGCAGTGGCGTCGCCACGAAATTCTTCCAGGGGGGCAATGTTGATAGGGGGCCTCCTGCTCCCCGAAAAGGGGCCTCCACTGTGTTAGGGCCTCCTCTTGCATTTTAGGCTCTTAGTATGGTTCCCGAATGGGAACATGATTTCATATTGATGTCTTGTTTGTTCTTGGCATGGTATATAATTTACGCAAAGCGCAATAGCAAGAATCTTTTTTTTTCGCTGAGAACCGAGCCATACCAGGGTATAAATAAGCAAATGTAGATAAATACGCCAGTGCCAAAACAAACCAATATCTTTATGCTTTATCGACGAGAAGAATCTTCCAGCTGACCTCTAGATTGTAGCGAGCTGGTGGGGCTCGTGCTGAGCATATCTTAAAGATATCTCCCATTGATCAACCCACTTCTTTGTTCACCAAGTTTAACTGAATATAGCTAGGTTCATCACTACTGTTAGTCATTCCCACCAGCTTGATCTCATAAACAAACTTAAACGATCATTTCTCAGTCCCAGGACAACAATTTCACGAAGGTGACAACGAGAAGTGGATTGAATTGGTTTTCTGATCGTCATCTTAGGGATTTATTCATTTTTTTCATAACATTTGGTGCTGGCTGCAAGGCACTTGGCACAGAAGCTAAACTAATAAATACTCCGCGAATAAATTCACGGCAAGAACAAGCATTGAACAACCATGCATCAATGGCAATGCAACAATGTAACAATGACAATGCATAAATAATGCAAAACCTTCAAATTCCACGCCGTGACGCCCATGGTTGTCGCTGTGCTGTATCGTTTTGTAAATTATGTCGTTGAGAAGGTACTGAAGCTGGGAAGCTCTAATCATGCAGGCTGTAATCACAGAAGACAGCTTTGTAGGAAGAAAATACATTTTAAACCATCATTCCTCCAATTTAATATGGGGCATCGGTGTTGTTTTGTATGCTTGTGAGGGGGAATTTACCCCCGCAATGTTGGCTTTGCTCCATGGGCGTAAGTTCTGAAAATTATTGGGAGACCAGTGACGCACCCATATTTGCGTGAAGGGGAGGGGGCAAACGTATTTGTAGGGGGTCCAACTACTGAATATAGTCTTCCGATTTCGACCGCTATTTTGTCAAAGGGGAACTTTTTAAATAAAATAATTAGTGATCAACTGAATTATCCTGTGGAGGAGCCTAATCTACCACTATCGTTTCTGATCCGTCGGATTTCAACCCTAGCTCCCACAACCTGTTCAAATGTATTCTTTTGGTATTCCTTGACAAGTCACCTCGCACTGCTGAATTTACACCTGCACAAATCACTTTAAAATGTAAAATTTTCCAATTTCAGACATTCCAGTTCATAGTGCCCGGTCGCCACGACGCCAACGTTGGTGCACGTGCACACCCATCTTGCGCATTCGGCGCATTCGCCACACTTCGTGCGATGCTACGGATACTGCTGGGCCTCCTACACTTTGTTAATTGCTGCCACATGATAGACTTGCGCCATATCTGACGTGATAAAATGCTTCGTATGGGCGTTCGCTGCGAAAATTCGATTAATTAAATTCGATCATTAGTTCCCTTCTTACCATATTTTATGGTGAAGAAATGCGGATACCCGCTGAGCTTTGATGCACCTCATATCTTTGATTAATCATTCTTCCAGGTTGGCTACCGAACCGAAGCCCTGCCTGAGTGTACTTCTTTGGACCCGTTTCGTATTTCTTCGTCTACGGATGTGTCTTAAGGCTCCAATTCATTTTTGTTAGAGGTCCAACGCATTTTCGAAACCCCTGCTCGATTTCGGGTTTTGTTGCTTTTTTTGCGCACCGAATATTTTTTTTTAGTTGTCGGGGCGCTTTCAAAGATCTCGATGTGTTTACTTAGTGCCCGGTATTTTTGTTCGTTTTGGGATCATGTTGCTTTTTGCGGCCCCAGCCTCTTTTCAGGCCCTTGTGCGGTCATATGGCCCCTATGTGCCTTGAGAGCTTCCGGCGTTTTTGTTTTTTGTTTTTTTTAGTGTTCCCGGTATATATATGTAGTTATGGCTACAACGCATGTTTTCGGACCCTGCCGCTTTTTACGAGACTGCGCTTTGAAGGGCCAGTCGCATTTTCGGTCCACGTTGTGCTCTTAGGGTCCCGCTGTGTTTATTTGGGGCTTCTGACGCACATTTGTGGGGCCCCAGTACGATTTTGAGGTTTTGGTGCGATTTTTATGGGTCCCAGCGCGACTTGTCGCGCCCAGGCGCGCGGTTCCGGGACCCAACGCCAGTTATCTGGGCTCAACGCGATTTTTGTGGATCTCTTCTGAATTTTCTTTAACTTCCGAATCCCGCCCTGATTTTTCGAGTCCCTGGTGCCATGTTTTTGTATCTCACCTCGATTTTCTTCGAGCTCCGGTATGTTTTTCGATGCCGTACGCGATTTGTCAAGGCATCTGATGATATGTTCGGTGCTCCAGAACCATTGCCCTGACCCGGACTTGTTTGCAATCCCTCCTGATTTTGGAGGGCTCCGGCTTTATTTTTCGGATACCGATGGGACTTTGGGGGTCACACGGTGCCTATGTGGGGCCATAGACGCCAATTGTTGGCAGCCCGACGTTAATTTTTGATGCCCAGACCGAATGTTTGGTACTACCGATGGGTCCGAGCGCGAAATTTTTGGTACTACCGAATTGTGGGTCCGAGCGCGAAATTTGGTGGGACCGGTTCGAGTTTGCGGGGCGCATTGTACTAGCTGTGACCCCAACGCGATCTTGGCGGTTCCTGTTGCAGATTTTCGTGCCTCGGAGCGAGTTTTCTGGGGCCCGACGTATTTACTTTGAGCCCCTACGCAAATTCTGGTGGACCGACGCGAATTTTTGTCGTCCCAGCGCGACTTTTGGGGGCCTCGACTCGATTCTTGGGAGCATATCCCTCTTAGGAGGGAGGGGCTATTTGCCCCTTTGATATGTCACTGCGGCCACCGAAGGAGTTCTATTTTTTCTATAGGTCCTTATGTGATATTTTTGGGTCCTGGTACGATTCTTCGGTCTCCAGGTGCGATTTTTTTCGGTGCCCTGACACGTTTTTGTTTCAGTGCTCAACGGGTTTTGCGGGGACTTTGACCCGATTTTTTTGGGCGCAGAGTGACATTCCGGTTGATAATTGATTTTTGGGGCAGCAGCAACCTTTGGGGTCCAGGCGCGACTTTTTTGGTCCCCAGTGAGCTTTTCGAAGGCTGCGACGCGACTTTTTTTTAGTCCAATGTAATCTTTTGTGTCCCGACGTCATTTGCTTGGATCCCTAGCGCGAGTTTTAGCGACCTCGACACTTTGTGGGCGTCCAATACGTTTTGGATGCTTTTGGTGTCATTGTTGGGGCCCAAGAGTCCGGATTGTTCGGATCCATGTCCGGATTGTTTTTCGTTGCCCCGGCTTCATTTGTGTCCAAATGATACTGTTGGGGAACGGTACGACTTATCGTGCCCCTAGCGTGATTTTCATGATCCGGGCGTGAATTTTTGGTACCCATAGGTTCAGCGAGATTTTCAGGGGCCCCGGCCGGATCTTTTTGGGCCCATGTCGTGATTTTCAAGTGCCCCGGCACGACTCCTGCCATTTCAGATGCTTCTAGAAAATTATAGACCTCCTCTCGCGTCTTAGGGGTCTCGTCACATTTCCTGGAGCTTCTTTACCGGTTTTGGACGTCTTCTCGTCCGTCCTACCCTCCTCCATATTCAATGCTCCTCCTCTCCCGTTTTCGAGGACCTCCTCCCACATCCTGGGGCCCCTTTAACATGGCATGGGACTTCCTCTCATGTTCCAGGGGCATCCTCTGCCAAATTAGGGGCCTCCTGCCACGCCTCGTGGGCCTCCTTTGTCCTCGCAAAGCTTACCCGTCTTGAGGGGATCTTCAATTTTGGAAACCTCGCCTCCTTCCATACCTGCTACCTACCACCCCCATTTTAAGGGCCTTCTCTCATTTCCTGGGAATTCCTTCCGGTCGTCGGGGCCTCATTCGGCCCTGGAGACCTCCTACTCCATCTCGAGGGACTCCTCTCGAGTCGGGCAGGGGCCTCCTTTTTCTTTTTGAGGCTTTCTTTTTCAAATTAGGGGCCTCCTCTCACGTCTTCGGGGCCTCCTGTTCCGCGTTTTGATTCTATCTTTTCCCATTTTAAGGTTGGCCTCTTATCTCCTGGTGGACTCCTGTTCTCTCTTAGGTGGCTCCTCTTTCAAATTACACGCAACCTTTCCTATCTCAGTTACCTTGTCATTTCCTGGGGACCTTCTTACCCGTCTTGAAGCCTTCTTTCTCGCCTGGGAGCCATCCCTCTTATCTAATGGCCATTCTCTCCTATTTTAGGAGCTTCCTCGTGCATCATAGGGTCTCTTTCCAATCTTATATCGTCCTCTTCCGAATTAGGTGCTTCCTGCCACTTTTCTGAATTATCCTTTTCTATCTTGGTGGAACCTTACCCGTTTCGGGGACTGCTTTTACGTCTCCGAAACCTCATCTCATATCCACTGGTTTCTCTTCCGTCTTAGGGCCTTTTCTCATTTTCTGAGGTCTCCCTTCCCGTATTGGGGCCTCCTTTGCAATCCTGGGGGCCTTCTTTGCAATCCTGAGGACCTCCTTTGCAATCCTGGGGGCCTCCTTTGTAATCCTGGGGCCTCCTTTGCAATCATGGGGGTCTCCTTTGCAATCCTGGGGCCTCCTTTGCAATCCTGAGGGCCTCCTTTACAATCCTTGGGGCCTCCTGTGCAATCCTGGGGCCTCCTTTGCAATCCTGGAGGCCTCCTTTTGCAATCCTGGGGATCTCCCTCGCAATCCTGGAGTCCTCCTTTGTAATTCTGGGGGCCTCCTTTGCAATCCTGGTGCCTCCTTTGCAATCCTGGAGTCCTCCTTTGTAATCATGGGGGGCCTCCTTTGCAATCCTGGGGCATCATTTGCAATCCGGGTGGCCTCCTTTGCAATCCTGGGGCCTCCTTTGCAATCCTGGGGGCCTACTTTGAAATCCTGGGGCCTCCTTTGCAATCCTGGGGGCCTCCTTTGCATTCCCGGGGGCCTCCTTTGCAATCCTGGAGTCCTCCTGTGTAATCCTGGGGCCTCCTTTGCAATCCTGGGGGCCTCCTTTGCAATCCTGGAGTCCTCCTTTGAAATCCTGGTGGTCTCCTTTGCAATCCTGGGAGCCTCTTTTGCAATCCTGGGGTCTCCTTTGCAATCTTGGGGGCCTCCTTTGCAATCCTGGGGGCCTCCTTTGCAATCCTGGAGGCCTCCTTTGCAATCGTGAGGGCCTCCTTTGCAATCCTGGAGGCCTCCTTTGCAATCGTGAGGGCCTCCTTTGCAATCCTGGAGGCCTCCTTTGCAATCGTGAGGGCCTCCTTTGCATTCCTGGGGGTCTTCTTTGCAAACCTGGGGGCCTCCTTTGCAATCCTTGGGGCCTCCTTTGCAATCCTGGGGGCCTCCTTTTCAATCCAGGGGGCCTCCTTTGTAATCATGGAGGCCTACTTTGTAATCACGGAGACCTCCTTTGCAATCCGGGGGGCCTCCTTTGCAATCTTGGGGGCCTCCTTTTCAATCATGGGGGCCTCCTTTGTAATCATCGAAGCCTCCTTTGCAATCCTGTGGGCCTCCTTTGCAATCCTGTGGGCCTCCTTTGTAATCCTGGAGGCCTCCTTTGCAATCCTGGGGGCCTCCTTTGCATTCCTGGGGGCCTCCTTTGCAATCCTTGAGTCCTCCTTTGCAAACCTGTGGGCCTCCTTTGCAATCCTGGGGGCCTCCTTTGTAATCCTGGAGGCCTCCTTTGCAATCCTGGGGGCCTCCTTTGCAATCCTGGGGGCATCCTTTGCATTCCTGGGGGCCTCCGTGCCAATTGTTGGCACTCTCGTGATTTCTGGGGCCTCCTATCCTCTCCTAGGTGACTCCTTCTTCAAATTAGGGGCCTCCTCTCACGTCTTGGAGGCCTCCTCTCGTGTCTCGTCGGCCTCATTGCTCACTTTTTTCCTGTGCATTTCCGGATAGGGGCCTCCTCAAATTTCAGGGGGGCGGCGCTCCCCCCTGTTTGACGGCAGGGGGGGGGGCGACTGCCCCCCCTGCCCACCCGGTGGCGACGCCCTTGACTGTCAGGGACTTCGCTATTTCACTGGTAATGTTTTAATGTAAAAAATGTTTTTACGAATATTCCATACAATACCATAAACATGATATATTGAATGAACATCAGCTTGCTTTGAATGTATTTAGATACCTATGTAATCTATCCAATGTTTACTAATGCACTTGCCTGTTGTAACCGAATGGTAAGAAAGTGGATTTCGGTGCGACCTCTAAACATGATCAGATTCACTCAAAATCGTGCCAGTACTACTTTCTGGTGAAGTAGAATAGGGCAGCCTTCAGCCCTTAAAAAAAATTCGAAGATATGTTTTGGGACATCCTAATAGCCTCCCAATTGCTACGTAACGTACCTCTGTACTTTAGTAATGTCTCACCGACTTCGAAAATTGGACCACAATACGAATCTCACCACAATATTTGGCATCCCCACAAATTCGAAAATCTCACCACAATATTTGGCATCCCCAAGACTACCCGTCGCCGTCTTCCTACGTGCCCTGCCCGATTTAGATGAGGTTTATGCTTACCTTTTCGTTTTCAATGGTTGTGCTTCGCCGATTGGTCGTCCATTCGTCAAGATCGAAGCATTTCAAGCAATTCCAAATCTGAAAAGAACAAACTGACTGGATACTAGGCCTCGGTTCTGACCCGCTCAACAAGGCAGCTTGACCTGACGTTTGGCTGCATGTCATAGGGGGGGAAATGCTCTCTAGAAATAACGCCGTGTGTACCTTAATTTAACCTGTGACCTTGACAGGGCAAACTTCGGATGCGACGATGCGGTAGCCTGGGGAATATTTCTGCATTTCTGTTTGTAGCACAATTAGGGACAAAGTTACGGGGAGCGCAAAATTTGGCAACGTCACCTTTCTTGACTTCTGGAGATCAAGCACTTCGGTGCGACAAACAACGGAACTAGGGTTCATCTAGGAGGGTGATGTAGACTATCTTGGAAAAGCTTAAGTTTAATCAGATGTGGCGCCAATACGCATTTTAGTATTTGAATAGCTTACGAATATACGTTATTGCTTTAATGAAGCTCGTCTAGCAGGTCATACGACCACGCGTATTTGTCAACTTTCCACTTTTCCCTTGCACTTATTTTGCTCATTCGGCGACCTCAGCACTAAAATAGTCAACATAAATACCAGTTCGCAGGATGAGGCAGACTCACGTTTTGATGCGACTGGCGTTGGACGTCGCAAAGTTTTTATGTTGAAAATGAAAGAAATTCTTCCCCTTCACTTCTCATTAATAGTGTTTGATGTAAGCAAATATTCCAACATCGAACGCATTCCACAGAAGAGAACGAGGGCGTCAGCGCACCCGGGCAACCATGCGTTGTCTCCGAAGAACAGCGATCTCCAGCATCCTGATGGTGGCACTGGCAATCGCCGACGATATGGTGATATCGGACACATTTGAGCAGCGCATCCTTCAGGAGATCGGAGGTAAATAGACCGAGCCGACTGTGTCGGCTGAGTCCGCCTGCGGCCGGAACCCCTAAGCACAAACACCAAACTAAGCACAAACACCAAACCAGCATTTAGTTCTATCTTAGCCAGTCTCTTGTCATATCTATGACATTCATATGCTCAGTATGACACTCAACACACAGTAAAAGTTTATTTTAATCGTCATAATATTTGGCATCCCCAAGAGCGGAGCGGAAGCACATAGCTATAATGAAATACATCTCCGTAAATAGGATGATTGGATATATCGTTCTGTTGCAGAATAGCTTTGGAATTGTGTCGTTGATACTTAGAACTTGTCTTCAATTTGCTTGATGGACAACGTGACTTTGAAGCACTTAGCTAGCGAAATGTGAGTCTGCAAAACAAAATCAAACAGAATATATTCATGGTGGGTGTATTTCTGCTGGCTAGTGGGACATATCTTACGTAATAATAGCCATATTTGGAGCAGCATTTATTCCATTGGGTAAGTTAAGTTATGTGCTGCAAATCCACGAGACTATTGGACCATCGTGCATTTGGACGCGCCAAATGCACGATAGTGGTGGATTTGTGCTTTAGGGCGCGTCGACTGCGTTGGTCATTTTGCGCCCATTGTAAATGCACGATAGTCACGTGCACGCTGGTAAAGACGCAGTAAGAACTGGGATGGCGGACCAATCACCATTATCTAGGACACTGAGCTTCAACTAGATCACAGAACTCCCCAACGACGATGGCCGACACTTCCGGCAGGTGTATTCATAGCGCCATTGCAGTGTAACGCACAGCCTGCAGTGTAACTAATAGCCTGCAGTGTAACTCACAGCCTGCTGTGTAACTCACAGCCTGCAGTGTAGCTCACAGCGTGCAGTGAAACTCACAGCGTGCAGTGTAACTCACAGCCTGCAGTGTAACTCACAGCCTGCAGTGTAACTAATAGCCTGCAGTGTAACTCACAGCCTGCTGTGTAACTCACAGCCTGCAGTGTAGCTCACAGCGTGCAGTGAAACTCACAGCCTGTAGTGTAACTAACAGCCTGCAGTATAACTCAAAGTATGCAGTATAACTCAAAGTATGCAGTGTAGCTCACAGCCTGCAGTGTAACTCACAACCTGCATTGTAACTCACAGCCTGCAGTGTAACTTATAGCCTGCAGTGTAACTCACAGCCTGCAGTGTAGCTCACACACTGTAGTGTAACTCACAGCCTGCAGTGTAACTCACCGCCTGCAGTATAACTCACAGCCTGCAGTGTAACTCACAGCCTGCAGTGTAACTCACAGCCTGCAGTGTAGCTCACAGCCTGCAGTGTAACTCACAGCCTGCAGTGTAACTCACAGCCTGCAGTGTAGCTCACTGCCTGCAGTGTAGCTCACAGCCTGCAGTGCAACTCACAGCCTGCAGTGTAACTCACAGCCTGCAGTGTAACTCACAGCCTGCAGTGTAACTCACAGCCTGCAGTGTAACTCACAGCCTGCAGTGTAGCTCACAGCCTGCAGTGTAACTCACAGCCTGCAGTGTAACTCACAGCCTGCAGTGTAGCTCACAGCCTGCAGTGTAACTCACAGCCTGCAGTGTAACTCACAGCCTGCAGTGTAGCTCACAGCCTGCAGTGCAACTCACAGCCTGCAGTGTAACTCACAGCCTGCAGTGTAACTCACAGCCTGCAGTGTAACTCACAGCCTGCAGTGTAACTCACAGCCTGCAGTGTAGCTCACAGCCTGACGCCGGCAGCGCGAATGGAGCAGTTCGGCCAGCAGTACCTCAGCCGCATCGAGCAGCTCCAGGTCAGCTCGACTCGCACACTGACCCAGGTGGAGGACAAGCTGGGTCAGCTGCAGGAGCGGGCGCGTGTCTGGGACACCTTCCAGTCGGTGATCACGTCGTGGACGGATCTGCTGGTTGGCACCGACCGCAAGATGGATCTGCTCAAAGAGTCAGTTTCGAGTAACGCTAAATCGATTCGCCTGGTAAATGTTGCATGTGAAAGCTGAGCTGAGTGAAAGCATGCCAGAGCTTGAGACTATGTCTGCCATCGTTGGGCGGGGTTACTCCGTCACTGTCTAAAAGGCTCCACAACACCACTAACATGTGCAGAAAATGACGGCATCAGTTCGAAGTAAAATTCTGCTCCTATCGCTCAGTTTTCATGTGCCATGTGGCATGTTCCGTCTTGTACGCAACCCCCATCCCGTCCCACAATGCTCGTCAGTTAACTATTCCTGTCGCTAGGTGGCAGCACAATTAGACTGTTGCTCCTTCCTGTGCTATTTCCGCGTTTACAGTCCGCATGGGGCGGATACAGGAGGACATTGGAGGAATGTACCCCTCCCCATGGGTAGGCGCTGCTGTAGGAAGGCTTGGATGCGCCCCAGTCCCGTAAACATTTTTTTTGCCAAAGTCCTGTAGGAATTAGGCTCTTTTGAGACGAAAAGGCGATCCTGCAGTATGCTCGAGCGCACATCTCCGCCCCCCCTCCCCCGCTCAACGAATGTTTCCCATCGAAGGCGCCCCTCCGGGGCGCCTTCGCCCTTTCCCCTTCCCTTCCCATGATAATTCATCCTGGATCCGCCCCTGTCACTCCAGTAGATCTATACTCAGTTGTATTTATATTGTGACGTGGTTTTTGAAGAACAAAGAAGGACAGATAACGAAATGAGATTGGAGCAACTGTAAAACAGGATTACGGGACTGATAACAACGACTCCATTGGCCATACAGAACTCCGACTGACAAACTTCGACTACAAATAGGCTGACACACATTAAGAACTAGACGGGAAACACATGCACTAATTTTCTATCACAAATTAGCACGCTTTCCTGACCAACAACCATACTCATGCGATTCATTCTTCACCAAGCGCGCATCAAAAATACAAGATGGCACCTTAGAAGTGAGGACATGTAAAATTTACCAATAAACAAGACGACATATTTCCAGTGATTTTACATTCACAGAACTGCTCGAAAATCTTATGTCGCTGTTTCTCCGAGAACAAGCTTCACCCACCACATTTAAAGAGGAAGTTGTTGAACTAGTGGGCTGTCTCGTCACCCCTCCTTACTTTCCATTTCGCAACAGAGTTGGAAATTGCCTTCACACTCGTATCAGATGGTGCAATCTTTCTCAACACATCTCTATCAACAACAAAAAAATGTGTGTCTTGCGCACAAATATTAATATTAATAATATATTAATAGTTCGCCATCACGCATGTATGTGGGTGGGCTCGTAGATTGTAGGGTAGTTTTGCTCACTGATCCGTCGCTCCGTTGCTCCGTTGCTCACTGAGCAACGGAGGAAATGTGGCTGGTGAGCTCTTGCGCACAGATAGAACGGAACATTTCGAAAATTGCATTCGCTGTTCTTTTGTCTGACTTTCAACTGAGTCAGACAACTTCCTACCCCGTGATAACCTGGTGTTCTAGACGTATGGCTGTGTTTTTATCTTTATCTTGAGCATTACATCAATTGCAAATACTTCCTAACAGCAGATTCAATGGCCTAAATCTAGCACACAATCATAATTGAGGACAAGGTCGAACAACACGAGCGCTGAAGCGCCTCTCACATACCCAGCATAGGATGGAGAGGGGGATCCGGCCCTGACTCTAAGATTTCGGAAACTACTGAAACTATAAGCACACAATTTGGAGAGTATATAGCAGATGTTGTGAACTCACTGTAGTACAAATTGCATGACCCCAGATTAAAGCTGTCAGGGTTAAGTTAGGTCAGATCGGCTCCCACACCACGCCGTTGCTATCGCACCGAAGAAGCCTTTGTGACGTGGAACGCTGGGCGCCCGCTGCCCGGTCGGCCGGTTTGGCACCCCGCAGTCCCTATATTTACTAATGGATTTATATTTTTGTTCCATGGATGCGCATATCGATTTTAACGAATTGCATTACTATATCGACGCCCATTTATAAGATAACGCTTTAAAAAAAACAGGGGAAGAGGGCGGATTACGCCCCCCCCCCAGTGCGCGTGTTAAACAACCACATCTTTTACCTACATCAATCCTCTAGCACTTCGCCCCCCCCCCCCAATAATTTTCATAAAACAACACCTGTGGGCCTGCCAATATCCTCGATATTTAGGGGTGAAAATATAATTTTTCCTAAGTGGTTGACGAAATAAAAAGTATCGTCACTTTATTTCGGATTTCGAGCACTTTTGATTGATATTCAACAACATAAATTTAGAAAAAGGCGTAAAATAACCTTATGCTCATATTAAAACAAACAAATATATCCAAATTCACACTGTATATATTTCGGCCACGGGCCTTCCCATGGGGGTGCGCTACAGCATTTTAGTCCAATACAAAAAGGGAGACGCTTGAGCCGACCAATCAGCGTTTGACGACCTCCGTCGATCGTGATAATGGTAAACAAACAAATTTGTCTTTAGTGCGGCGAAACCGGTGACATCCACACAAATATCAAATTTTTTCCCTTGTTAGCGGTGACATTGTGATAAAGTAGTATTCAAGATCAAGATTAAAGTAGCAAGAATGCCTTTGTAGAAAATTAGCACGAAAAATGGAACAATATATGAATAATAGTTTCCACAAGTTTTGCCCTACGGCCTTTACTATTGCCACGATCGGCGGAGGTCGTCAAACGCTGATTGGTCGGCTCAAGTTTATATAATTGATGGTCGGCTCAAGCGTCTCCCTTTTTGGGAAGCGGAGCGTTCTACCTGGTGTTCTATAGCCTTGGGACTTCCTCAGCAGTGAACATTTTGCTACAAAAGCCACAAAAACACACGCCAAGTGCACCTCGTGATACTGCACCGTGAATCGCCTTCATTTTATGGCTTTTGCAGCAAAATGTTCACTGTTAAGGAAGGCCCGTGG
Organism: Ashinkailepas kermadecensis; assembly: GCA_034440615.1. NCBI lineage: Eukaryota > Metazoa > Arthropoda > Thecostraca > Neolepadidae > Ashinkailepas > Ashinkailepas kermadecensis. The sequence goes on along the minus strand of JAOTOM010004539.1, from coordinate 130,960 downwards.
CCGAAATATATAGTGTGAATTTGGATCTATTTCTTTGTTTTAATATGAGCATAAGGTTATTTTACGCCTTTTTCTCACTCACAATCATGCTCAATGCAGCACTGCACCTAATCAAGATAAATTTACATGTTTTTCGAATTTTCACGAATATTCTAATTCATAATCCCCATAAGAACATTTAGTATTCGATTACCATATAGGTTTCTTCAGCCATATTATTTGGTATCCAACACGGTCCTAGACAGTGATTTTTGTCAAAATCGTATATTTTTCATATGCATGTCAGCCTATATTGTGTAGGGGTTCCGCAGTTTCGATATTTTAACTTGCATTCACAACAATAGATGCGCATCGATCTCGCTCAGTAAGATTGTCATACATGGGTGAGTTCCGTGACAAGGCACGTTTTTAATATCACTGCATTTATATGTTGCAGCACTGCTAGCAGTTCCAAGGTGCAGAAAGGGTGCGTTCCACGACAGAAGAACCAAATAATTTCAAATTTTACACGCACTAGATTAGTATTTGGGCCAAAATTGGTGTACAAAGTAGTTTTATGCTCTGAACACGCCTCAACAAGTTTTAGCCCAATCCGACTAACGGTACTAAAAAGTTCCTGTGGATAAATACGAATTGGAATATTAACGAAAATCGAGAAGCATGTTAAATTAATATTGTTGCATATCAATCGGAAGTGCTGGAAATCGCAGACAAAATGACACGACTGTTTATGTCGTCTCCCCCTGAGGAAGAATTATATGCGCATCTCAAAATTTCGAGTCTATGGGCAAGCCCCTACGTCTTTGACAAAAATAACTGTCTAGGACCGTGTCGGATAGTCAAACAATATGGCGGAAGAAAGATATATGGTAACCGAATACCCAAAGTTCCTATTGGGAAATAAGAATTATAATATTAGCGAAAAATCGAGAAGCATGTTCAATCTATCTTGTGGCACATCAATCGAAAGTGGTCGACATCCCAAAAAAACACGACACTTCTTTTTATTTCGCCTACCCCTTAGGAAACATTATATGGTCACTTAAAATTTTGTGTCAATTGGCAGGCCACTATGATTTTGACAAAAATGTATGTCTAGGACCGTGTCGGATAGCCAAACAAAATGGCTGAAGAAACCTATATGGCAATCTCGTGCTAAAAGTTCTTAACGTTCCTAACTGAAAAGTTATAGAAAAAGGTCTAAAAAGTTCCTGTTTCGAGCACTTTCGATTGATATGTAACAAGATAGATTTAATATGCTTCTCGAATTTTCACGAATATTTCCACACAGGAACTTTTAGCATTAGATTGTCACATAGGTTTCTTCAGCCATACTACTTGGCTATCCAACACGATCCCAGACAGTGATTCTTGTCAAAATCGTAGGGGCCTGTCCATAGACTCGAAATTTTTAGATGCCCCTATAAATTTCCCAAAGGGCAGACGAAATAAAAAGTAGTGACATTCTGCTTGCGATTTCGAGCACTTCCGATTGATATGCAACAAGATAAATTTAACATGCTTTTCGATTTTTCGCTAATATTCTAATTTGTATTCCTCCATAGGAATTGGTATTACTCGATTGCCATATAGGTTTCTCCAGCCATATTACTTGGCTATCTGACACGGTCTTAGACAGTGATTTTGGTAAAAATCGTATATTTTTAATGTGTACATGTCAGCCTATGTTGTGTAGGGGTTCCGCAGGTTCGGTACATTCAATTGCATTCGCCATAACAAATGCGCATCTATCTCGCTCAGTAAGATGGTAATACATGGATTTGTTTCGCGACAAGGCACGTTTTTAATATCACCACATTTATTTGCTCCAGCACTGCTAGCAGTTCCAAGGTGCAGTGGTGGTCAACATTAGCTGTTGAACGTCAGGAGACAGAGGCTGAGAACTTTTCAAGCATCAGGATCACTGCGTTTGAGAACCTGATGCTGATGGGATTTGATACCATGCTGCAGTCTCCTTTCTATTTTCTTAAGCCTCTGGTGTTATGTATATATATATATATATATATATATATATATATATATATATATATATATATATATATATACATATGTTTTGTTGTACCTTCATTACAACCTTCCAGCATGGTGAAATGGGTGCAAAGTAATCGACGTAATGGACGCGCCCTAAAACACCGATCTATCACTATCCAACATGACGAAAGCGGTAAAGCTTTTCGTTCTGGCATCTACAGCACATGACATGGGAGGCACTGCCTCTGCCCAGCAGGCTTTTAAGGTGTTGCTTGATGTTGAATGATTTCCTCTCTTGGTTTTTTTAGCTTTGCGAATTTGACCTATTTGTATCGAGAAGCATCCAATATGCATTTAGCATGCCAAAGGAAGGCAGACGTTTTCCATGGTGGACCAGATTTGTTGAATGGTCTGTGGCAAGAGCGCTTCAGGTTGTTGGGTTTGCCGGTTTTCCTCGCAATGCATTTGTGTTTTGTATGACAAAAGGAATCGTCTGAAGCCACGGCAAATGCCAAACGAAGCGGAACTGTTTCAAAGTCCTGCACGATAAAGACAAGCCTGATTTAGGGCTATCCATCCTTTCGCGTGCACATCTGTGTTTGTGGACCCTCTAGGGAAGCGTGTTCCTGGTGAGAATCAAAAAGTGAAAATATCTGGAAATGTTTGAATGTCGCTCGGACGTAACAATTCTTCACTCCATTGCTTGGCTATTTCGCGTTCATCATTCCACTGTTTTCGCCAACCTGGCGCACTTTGTGTGCACTGAAGGTGACCAGCTGTCAGCTCAAGATGCGACCATTGTCCTATTACTTGCTTTCTCCCCTCTCCTATATTCGTCCTTGTCGGATGGTCTGACCGACCCAGTGGGTGATCGGCCGATGTTGTGGCGATGAGATATAAATCGGAATTAGTGTGCAAGTCCCACTGTATAATGAACATGGCCGATGCGCCTTAAAGCCCAAATAACTAAGAATGGAAATCTCAACACCAATCCCATGAAGTGCATCTTTACATATTATCTATAACATGAATCATAATAATGGTTACCAAGATTTAATCTTTAACTAAATTTGTGCACGCAAGTATTATTGTAATACCGATATGATGGTTATTTATTTGGTTATTTGGTTTCCTTTCGTCAGAACCTGTTCTACCATTGCATGACTATTTGCATACCTGCGAAGCATGTGATGCGAAGATGATCGTGGGCCCATCTATATATGATGTGATAGTCATCACTTTACCGGGAATCGCATTTCAAAAGTAATTTTTCACTTTGTGGTCTGCAATTTGTTTTGCGTTGTGGCATGGGTGTGATGCTTACAGGCTCATGTGTTTGGTGCATGTTTTCTTTAATTTCAATCCCGGGATCAGTCCCATTCTCCTGACTGGTCAGTTTTTAAGAATTAATTAATATTTTTTGGTGTTGTTAGGGTTTGTTTATGTTATGTTTCGCCGATGTGTTTGTATGATTATACCAGTTTGAACTAGTGGGGGTTGGTTAGGAGCAGACTTGTGCTCGACTCAAATTTTTTGAGTCGACTCACATTTGACTCATAGATCTTGAGATCCGATTCAACTCATGATTCAGAGCGGGTCAAAATTATTTGATTCGACTCAATTCAGACTCAGAGCTCACAAAGCATGATTCGACTCACGACTCAAACAGACATTTGAATCGATTCAGATCCGACTCAATGGTATCAGACTCATAAGCCATATGATTCAGTGTGCACTGCCCACACATTATTTATAAATATATATATATATATATATATATATATATATATATATATATATATATATATATATATATATATATATATATATATATATATATATATATATATATATATATATATATATATATATATATATATATATATAATGTGAAGTGAAAACAAAGTTATAGCAAAAATAATTGATTCGACGGACAGTTTGATGTCAACGCATCTTCATCTGTGTCTAATTAAAGAAGGGAATTAGTATTTATTTAGACACCAAAGAAGATGCTATAACATCGAAACATCTGTTCAATATATTATTTTTGCTATAACTATGTTTTCACCTGACATTATTTATCATTCGTCATGCACTGTAATGGTTGGCATATAGGATATATACAGATAAATGCATGTGTATGTGCATAAAGTAATTGACCCAAAAACATTAGCGAGATGAATGGTTGTCAATGCATATGCAAAGCAATGAGTGCATAATACTTCAATCCACATCAGCATGACACACATCACCTAACTTCAACATAGCACCCAGGTCCTGCACTGCAATAGGTATCCGCACAGAATAAAATTGCGTTGGTTTGTTGCCCCCACGAAGTTGGTTTGGTAGCGGGCTTGAAGGTTTCCCTTCACCATTGGTTTCCACGCAATTTTACCTACTTTCTCTACGCTATCTTGCATATTTTATGGCAATATAAGGTACTTTGGTGTATTCTAATTGAAAGACCTATTATTTAGCTTCAGCAAAGGGAATCCTAAATGACCCAGTAATAATCGTCCTGCCTAACAATGTGCCATTTCCGGCAGGCTCACCATCAAGCGCCTCCAAAATATAGGGATTGTTCCCGATATTGGTAGGCTCCCTCTACCGTCCATTTTACGTGTTCAAGTTGTCACCCTCGTTCAAGAGCAGAAGAAAGGACAGTCAGGGGGGGGGGGCTAGTTATTTGAGTTTTAGGGCGCCTCGACCAAAGTGCGCCATAGCTTCTTCTCCCCAGTAGCAGAGAGTTTCAGTCGAGTTGCAAGTTTCAGGAGGGCATTCCTAGATCACAATGGTGTTGTACATAAATGTTCAATTATGCATGTATCATCAATAATCCATGCCAGATTCATCAATGAAGAAAGCATCATGCACTGGGTCTAGCTGGCCTAGAAAAAAAAACTTTTCAACAACTGCTGTATGTCAATGTAGGTAGGTAGGTACATGTTGGGAAAAATAGGCTGATCCTAGATTTTTGGGATCCCGAACATTATCCTCTCCAGAAAATTATTTCTTGTTTTCTCATCTGGAGGTTGAATTTTCCTAAGTTATTAACTTTTGACAACGAACTGCTGTGATCATGTAAAAGTGCTCAAAATTCACTGAAATGGGTGCAAATTGAGTTACGATGCATAAGGTTCGAATAAAAATATCCTCCACACTGGATGACTACAAAATATCCCTCTCCACATGCCGGATTACAATGCACAAATCCAACCTTGTCTATGCATGAGAATAAAATGTGTCGGAACAAATGCTCACTGGAAAGAATGGGACAAGATTATAACTCACCTGGTGAGCGGAAGACAAATATATTTGATAGGAAGCAAATTAAGTGACCATTGCGTATGATTTGAGAAAAGTCTTCTGCAACCAAATTGATACCATATTTAAAAAAAAACAAAAAAAAAACACTTTGAATGACGTCATGCAGGCTTGAAGGAAAACTTAGATCTACCTTCTAGTGAAGGTACCTTGGGTTTGTTATTTGTCACACGCACAGGTTTGTTATTTGTCACACAAACCAACGCAATTTTATTCAGTGCAGATGCCTGTTGCAGTGCAGGGCCGTTTCGGTTCTATATTATTTTTCACAATCACATCCAATTTCTGTGTTGTGTTCCTGGCACTAGGATTGACTCATGCATGACACCGATTGTGAATACCAAGCTTAACATTAATACTTATTTGTAGTTATTGTTATCCGTTTTTGGTAAATAACTTAAGTACCCCTCATTCTTTACTCACTGGCAGCTGATAAGTTGACAATTGTAATGCTAAGCATGAATAATTATACTGTGTTTTTACTCCCTACTTTGTGTCATGGCATACTATTCACAAAGATACATGCTTTATATCATTTGTTCATAACTTGCATTTGAGTCACAAGACTCAAATGACTCATTGTGATTCGAATGATTGACTCGTGATCAGGCGCGCACCCAGGATTTTTCCATGGGGGGGGCCCGGACCGAAAAGGGCACAGGGCAGGGCACAGGGCAGGACACAGGGCAGGGCACAGGGCAGGGCACAGGGCAGGGCATAGGGCAGGCCATAGGGCAGGGCAGAGTTCACGGTACAGCACAAGGCACAGGGCAGGGTACAGGGCAGGGCACAGGGCACTTTTAGATCAAAAGGGCACCTAATTGGGACAGGCATAGGACAGGAAAGGGCACAGGGGAATGCCATTCTTAGGCCAAAAGGGCAGTTTTGGGCCCAAAGGGCACCTTTGGCACAGGCGGGGCACATAAGGCAGGTGATTTTTTGGCTAAATTTGGGACATTCCGGCCAAGAGGGCACTTTTCGGTCAAAAGGGCACTTTTGGCCAAAAGGGCACTTTGGTCTCATGGGGGGGGGGGGGGCGGGCCCCCTGCCCCCCCCCTCCGGTGCGCCTATGCTCGTGATTCAACTCATTTAATAAAAAAAAAAGATGTGATTCAACTCGCGACTCAAGATATGTTTTGGGGAAAAGAATCGATTCAACTCGCGACTCATCCAAAAACGATTGATTCATGAGTCGATTCTCTATTCAACTCCAGTCGAGCACAAGTCTGGTTAGGAGTGCATCTGATCTTTGATTCGATAGGATTCGTTAATGTGTCGGGATTCGGTGCGGTCTGCCGGATCTATCTACCGATGTTAACTCGGAAATGCCAGGTGTCCTCCGACTACTACGAGTGTTAGGGGGAATTTTTTTCTCTTCGCAATGGGTTTTCTTCTGATGTCTCGTGAACAAAAAGATGTGGAGAGCCCACTTTTTTTCACGCGCCTACATGGGAGTTTTGGCAAATAGAGCAGTGTTTGAACAATTCCGGCAAATGCTAGGTTTTGGTGATGTCAGTTGTATTTACCGGTAAAATAGATTTACTGGCTGCAGGGTTAGTGTCATTTTGTTTGGGATTTCGTGCATATATTTAACATGTTTTTGGATTTTTCGTTAATATTCTAATTCTGATTTGCCCATAGGAGCTTTTAGTACCCGATTGCCATATAGGTTTCTTCAGCCATATTGATTTAACATCCGACACGGTCCTCAAGTTGTAGGCAAGTCGTAGTGGCTTGCCTATAGACTCGAATTTTGTCTAAGATACCCATATAATTCTTCCTCAGGGGGAGACGACATAACAAGTAGTGTCATTTTGATTGAGATTTCGAGTACTTCCGATTGATATGTAACAATATTTATTTACACGCTTCTCGATCTTTCGCTAATATTCTGATTCTTATTTCTCAATAGGAATTGTTAGTACCCGATTACCATATAGGTTTCTTCAGTCATAATACTTGGCCATCTGACACGATCCCGGACAGTGATTTTTATCAAAATCGTAGGGGTCTGTCCATGGACCCGAAATTCTGAGATGCCCATATAATTTTTGCCAAGGGGTGGACGGCATGACAAGTCGTGTCATTTTGTTTGGGATTTCGAACACCTTTGATTAATATGCAACAATTATTTAACATGCTTCTCGAATTTTCGCAAAGATTACAATTCTGGATTACATTCTGGTTACAATTCTGATTCTACAAAATTACAATTCAATTATACAAGTCCCCAAAGGTACTTTTAGTATTCGATTATGATATGTTTCTTTAGCCATATTGTCTGACTATCAGAAATGGTCCTATCCGGTATTTTTGTCAAAATCGTACGGGTTTGCCCATAGACTAAAAATATTTAAATGCCCACAATTTATCCTAAGGGGTAGCAACATAAAATGTAGTGTAATTTTTTGGAGGATTTCGTGCATAGATTTAACATGTGTTTCGATTTTTCGCTAATACTCTAATTCTGATTTGCCCATAGGAGCTTTTAGTACCCGATTGCCACGTAGGTTTCTTCAGCCATATTGTTTGAATATTCGACACGGTCCTAGACAGTTATTTTTGTCGAAGTTGTAGGGGCCTGCCTATAGACTAGACATTTTGAGAAGCCCATATAATTTTTCCTACGTGGTAGACGAAGTAAAAATGAGTGCCATTTCGTTTGGGATTTCGAACACTTTGTATTGGTAAGCCAGAAGATAGATTTACCACATCGCTCGATTTTTCGCTAATACTCTAATTCATATTGCCCCATAAGAACGTTTATTACTAGATTCCATATAGTTTTCTTCAACCATATTGTTCGGCTATCCGATCCGGTCCTAGACAGTTATTTTTGTCAAATTCGTACTGGCATGCCCATAGACGTGAAATTTTAAATGCCCGTATAATTTCTCTAAGTGGTAGACGAAATAAAAAGCACTGCCATTTTGTTTGGGATTTCGAACACTTAATAAATTAACTTAATAAATTTAAAAAGCACTTAATAAATTTAACATGCTTTCACATGTTTGACTAATATTTTAAGTCCTATTTCCCCATAGGAATCTTCAATTACCATCGATGTTTCTTCAGTCAGATTGCTTAGCTGGTCGATGGAGCCTTGTGTGTTTATTTTTCTTGTCAAATTAGTCGATGTCTGCCAATATGTTATTGCGGCGATTATGCCCAGGGGCATGCAGTGTTCATATGATTACACGTGTTGTATGGAATTACCATGGAAAATGATTCTTTTTTCTGAGAGCCGATGCTGTTTCCCATTGCTGTGCCAAATTTCAGCGAAATCGAAAGGGCCGTCGATCCCTGCTGAATGTCTGCTTACTTCCGCTACATCTCGATTCGCTCGTCAGAGAGCCCACCTCTTCTACTTTCTCATGTCCAGTGTATTGCCAAGAAACCCCATAGAGCATTCTAGTACGAATCCTTACTAAACTTCTGAGACTTTAGTATTTATTGATACTGAAATCACTTACCCTCTCAGGTATACGCACTAAAAGTCCTGGAAGATTTGTTGGTAGGTGCTGTAGGATTTATTGCACCTAACACACCTATCACATTGGCTAATGTTTAATATATATATATATATAAATATATATGTATATATATCGTCCCATCCCTCATCTACTTAGCAACCATACACCAGTGGTGACAGCACACAAGTTCCATTGCGGCTTCCTGTTACAGAGGGATCGAGCGAACCGCCGAGCTTTACGGCTCAATCAGTCCGTACTCTGCCGTGCCATACCAACTGGACCAGGTCAATGTGAAGCTGTCTCGCCTGTTGGCCAAGATGCCAGAGACCACTGGCTTCATGGTCAACGACTTCGCCATCAAAGGCGTCATGGCGACGTTGCGCGAGCTGAAGAAGAAAATCGAGGACATGAATCGACGACGGTTTGTGGTAAAAAAGGTACGCCCTTTGGAGACTAGTGGCAAAATTCATGGGCGGATCCAGGATGACCGGTTGGGGCGGGGGAATTAAAAATCCGCGATTGGGAATAATTCCTCGGATTTGAACAGCTAACATCTGTTTAGTCTGGTTAAAACAATATTTATATTGCATGATGCTTTATATTTCGAGAAAATGCCGTCTTAGTGCAAGCTATCTGCAAAAAAGCATCTAGGGAGCATGACCCGTGGCCCCCTTGGATCAGCCAGTGGTATAGAGCCACGAGAAAATGATTGCAGGGAAACGGTCTGTCCGCATTGTGGGATATTGGAGAATTGAGACGCTTTTCATATCTACACGGATGCATAGGGGAGACCGGGACTATATGATACACGGGATGGTTGATACACCAGCATTTTATCCAAAAGTATGAAGCCGGTTGCCATGGCTACCACACATGCTGCTATTGGCACCCCCTTCTCGCGGCAAGAACAAGCTCAAGTCCCTTCGACCCGCGGCTGCGGAATGGTGACGATGTGGCACATTTTTGGGGCGAAAGTAAAATTTAAATGTGTGTGCTTCCCACTTCATTTCTAATCGTACGCCCACTTGCTAACTTTTTAGGTGTCTGTTATCATTACCATGTTCTCCCAGCTTTGCAATGGGGAAATGTTTTTTTATTGTTTGCCGCTAGACTATACTCACAATGCTGCATAACATGTTGCAACCTGCACCGGAAGGCCTGCGGGGTAAATTGATACAACATGCATCAACTCATTGAGCCTGTATCAATATCAGCCTATTTAAACGTTTTGGGTAACGGTAATGAAATAATAATGATATATATGGGATGACCCTTTTTTAATCAATTAATGAGCTTTCGGAGCTCCTAGCGGCTCCGTCGTCAGATGGTATATTCAATGAGAAGACAATTAAAGTTGTTTACAAAATCTCAAACACAAGACACGAGCAGTGAGAAAAGCGGCACGTGAACGCAATAAAAAAATGGCAGAGACTGTACAACACCACAAATGAAACTGCCACGTAGCCTATCTGACGACGGATCCGCTAGGAGCTCCGAAAGCTCGCGAATTGCTTGCAAAAATGTCATCCAAGATATATAATTATCGTTCTTATAAACCCCTTTAGTATATCTCTGAAATATATAATGGTAGTGGAATAAAATAACCACATAATTGCCTATCTGTATTAAGGTGTTTGCTAAAACTTTCAAGATAATCTTATTCAATATTTCTACAGGCATTTATCATCTGACGGAGAAGACTGAACGAAGGAAAAGGTGCAGCTACGGAATTAACGTTGCACATTTCATAAATGGCATGAACCAGCTATGATCAGCCAGGACTCAAAACATAATTTGTACTGTAAAGGTGACACATGGACCTTTAAGATGGTGTATAGCAATATCACATACAGATAATAAATGTTATTTAACTTACATTTTATCAACTTACCCCATCGTCAGTAACAACTTACCCCCATAGCGGGGTACGTTGATGAACCGGTAGTTGCGCGATGTTTGGCTCTCCGATGGAAAGCCCAGAGGATGCCGACAAAATAATTATTGGGGATGATACTAGAAAGTTTAGGCTTGACATATATGTCGCAATCTCCTCACTACCCTTCCAAAATTATGAGTTACGTTGAATTTCGCCAAAATTGTATCAACTAGACCCGGTCTCCCCTATAGTTTTACTGTTAGGAACAGTCAGCCCAGCATGTGATGGTTGTTTAAGCAGCTTTGTGGAAGTGATGGTCTGGACCGCGGGTTCTCAACGGACTCATTCTTCGGGGACGGGGTGGAAATCAGACCCTCGTGAAAACATACATTAGTGAAAACATACACCATCCTTATATATGTGTTCCATGCGAGCTTCGCGTCATGGAGTACCGCTTTGGAATTCGTGGCTTCCTATATCTGATCTCTTCCATCTTGTGACTCCAATTAAGTAACCAAATTCGGTTGAGCAGGCACCAAATTCGGTTGAGCAGGCATATCGAACCTGGTACACCTACACTCATTGAATGAGAATGAATGCAAAAACGTACCTCAGTTGACGCTTATGTCAAATCTCCTCGCGAGTCATACTATAAAACGCATAGATACCATTAAAGCGCAGATTAACCTGGTCCGTTGGCCCCAAATCAATTTTCAGTCTGTCTCCCTTTCATGATCGCGGATGTAATGTAATGTATTTCGGATCCTCCGGAATAGGGTTTTACGTGTTTGTTACCTTTGTGTGCTATCGTGCAGCACAAACCATCATTACGGACATACCTGATAACAGCGAGTGACATTGCAGAGTTGAGGTAAGCGATGTTCCGGAAGCCAGAAGTTACGTCTCGGACATGCGCAGCATGACCGAAGCCTCCTTCTAAAGACACTAGCCATCTGAGTTCCTCACATCTAGAGGCAGATTGTTCCTCGTCCGGCAAGCTCGCGATATGAAGAAGCGACGCGCGAATTCTGTGCGGCATCGTGGTACCTGAAGCTCATCGTTAGCCGCGGCCCTGGTGTTCCGTTGCGACAAAGTTGAGCGACAGTTCAGTTCACCGCGAATGAGATATGGACTACTGAATTCATTCATAATTTTAAAACTCAATGAGCATCTGTCTCGGATATAAATTCCTCCCATTTGAGCCATCCTAGTTCTTGCCCCTGTGCGATATGAGATATGAGAGATGCCCTACTTGGTGCAACAGAGTCGAATGCTTACGGCCTAGGCACCTTTTTGTTGATGAAACAACCATACAACCAACATGGGAACTCATAAATGGACACCTGTAAAATTTGAAGCTTCCATAATTGTGAAGTGTAAGAGCACCCCCAGCCCAGTTTTGTATTAACCGTTTGTGAAAGTAAGATGTTTGGATTGGTCTAAGTAGGGGAACAAACTATTTCACCTAAACACCAAACCCCATTGTTTAAGTCAATACCGTAAAACTAACACGGGAACCTATACATGGAGACACCTCAAATTTGAAGTTTCCAATTGTGGCGTGTAAGAGCACCCCGGCCCATTTTATGATTATCCGTTTGTGATCGCAAGACGTTTAGATTGGTCTAACTAGTGGAACAAACCACTTCACCCAAACATCAAACCCCCTCCTTAAGTCAATACCGCTCTAACCAGCTCCCTCTCGATTCACCTGTGATTGTGACCGACGCCGAACTAAGGTCACACTGGTCCTGATATGCACAGGTTATCAACAAGGACATTGGACTGCAACAAGGCGGGGGCGGTGACGGCTCTGACGTCCAGTACCGCGACATCCAGGACGAACTCGAGGAGGCCATCAGCAGCAACAATATGCTCAACGCCATCGAGGTGAAGCTGGACAGGATCGAGGCGGTTATAGTGGATCGACTTGGCGTCGGCGGTGGCGGCGGTGGTAACGTCAGAGACGACGCCAGGAACGCTACCGCGTCGTCGAAGACGGAGAACGCGCAAGCGGCCGGCGGCAGGCATTTCAAAGAGACGCGACGCCGGGTACAAGGCGAGGCGCGCGGGAGAAGAGGTGGTGACAGGTCGGGAGGGGAGGGCGCCCGAGGTGGAGCGGCCACGTGCGACAGACTTATCAAGCAGTGGTCACAGATGGAGCTGAACTTTGATCAGTTTGACGCGGTGCGCGAGGCCGTGGGACGAGTCGAGGACGTGCTCGACTATAAGACGTCGACGGTGGATGTGAGGCTCGATCGTCTCGAAGATCTCATGTATCGGCAGGGCACCAAACTAGATAAAAATGACGTTTTAGTGCGGCACAATCAGGACTCCCTGCTGGTTCGGCTGGGCACACTTATAGAACAAACCGAAGCATCGGAGACGGCAACACTCACCTCAGTGGGCAATGCGACAGACAGAGTCGTCGCAGCAATAGTCGACCTGCACTCTCGCCTGGAGCGCGCCGAGCTGCTCCTCACGAACGTCTCCGACGCAACGGCAGCGCTGAACGGCCAGGTGCTCGCTGTGGCCGCCAACTCCTCCAGGTCTGTGCAGCGGCTCGCCGAGATTCTGGACAACAGCACCGCCGGCCACCTCAGCCAGATCCAAAGCGCGCTCGACATGCTGGCGGCGCGGCCCTGTGTGGTCGACGCATTGACGTCGCCGCTGCCGTCGCCGTCGCCGCCGTCCTCCAGCCCGCCGCAGCTCGGCCTGCGCGGCTGCGAGGACCTGGCTGAACTGGGCATGAGCTCCGACGTGCGTTACCGGTTTGGAGACGCGTTCGGGCCGACGGAGGGGCTGGACTACATGGAGCGCTACTGCGACATGGACACGGACGGAGGTGGCTGGACAGTAAGGACGGACTGTGATCACTGTGCCCATATCAAATGACGGCCACTGGGTTACTGCAGGTGTTTCGACAGCTTCGCTCAGTTGGGACATCACGTGGCGTCCGTGAACGGTTTACCGCTGAAATTTTATTTTGGGACGTTACGTAGACTTAAATAAACTAGAAATGTGCTGCAGTGCTGAACGTGGGCAAAAGAAGGGAGAATGTGACTATGTCCCGATGTCTTGGTGGCTATGTCCCGATGTCTTAGTGGCTACGTCCCAATTGGTTATGTCAATGTGACTATGTCCCAATGTCCCGAACTACTTGGCGAACTGTTCGCCAAATGCCAAGTAACATGCAATGGAGATGGGAAAATAACCTAAAACCAATACTTTTCAGGTTCTGTTCTGTAAATGCTGCGGATAAATCAACTCATGAAGATAAATCACTATGGGTTTCAGATAATCCAAAGAAGGGATGACTTTGGGACACCAAAGCTGAACTTCAGTCAGCCTTGGAAGGCCTACAAACATGGCTTTGGAGACATAGAGGAGGAATTCTGGTTCGGCAATGATAATATCCACAAGTAAGGCGACACCCATGTCCGTTCCGTCTCATTGAGGGCAAGCCCACTTTACAAACTATATGTGCCTTACGTGAACACTCCAATCAATGTGACGAAGCAATATGAACTGCTTCGTGTTTGTTTGTTCATATGTGTCATATCCATCCATGTGCCATCCATATCCTACAGTTATCTCTGCATATGTTAACAAGCATCTGCAAGGCACGCTGCTAACAACATAGTCATAATGTTTCAAACTGGGAACGGTATAAATGCAATCAGGACGCATAGACAAATACAGGCTTTGGATGAAAGCAAGCGACAAATGATGTCACAAAAATAACCACATTGTGGTCGATTATGCCACGTAATGTCATTACGTAAGTAACGCATCCTACTTTCGCTTATTATCTAGGATATACAATGACTCGATATAAATTTGAGTAATGAAGGGTCTCGAAATCTGCAACAGCCGTTTTTTTAAAACGAAAAACAATATTTCCAAATGACGAGGGGCCGCAACAAGTTCGGCAGTAGGTGAATGCAATGCATATTGGGGCGAGGACAAACATACATTTAAATAGCATTTGCTTATTTATAAGAAGCTGCAATGGGGCTAGCATAACTCGGAACAAACAAACAACGAAATGCATTCCAAAGCAGTCAATGTGAGCGAACATGATGCCTAAAAGCCATGAAATTGATGATAAAAACAGAAATTACATGTAGCACTCGAACTATTAAATGCCGACCATGGAATACCACCAGACGTCGTGTTCTCAGGCTAACACACGAACAAGACGTCTCGCTGAGAGTGGACCTCCAGGACTTTGAAGGCAACAAAGCGTTCGCCATCTATGCAAAGTTCAAGTAAGTGTACCAGGTACAAAAAAAGTCAAGTAAGTAATTAATAACATGTCTCTGGATTCCATCGCAGTCACCCCCATGCAGCCTGAGCCAGTATGGAAGTTTGAAAGACAGCCGTGTTATATTTTTGTATAGGATAAATCCCAAGGCACGTGCAGGGGAAATGAGCTGTGGTAGATTGACGCAAACGCCTGCATCAGTTTCGACGGTTTCCATGCATGTGTTTTAATAGCATTCCTTACTTCCAGACAGGTGATTTCAGGTATCGCGCCTCTAGTTTTGAGATGGATCCCTTCTGAAATCAACCATACGGGTGGCGAATTATATGCTTCGCGAGGTGCTTGGTCAGCATTTAAAATTGTAGATCTCCCTTAGGTTTGCAAATCACTCCTAAAGTTCACGCGGGGCCATATGATTGAGTGCTGAGTAGTCCTCGTGATTTAGACTTATCCATATAACACCTGTAAAAATACTCATCCATTTTGATCATCCACGAATGATCGCCAGCATTCATGGGAATCGACATATGGGATGCATTGTGTTTCAGTATATCAGATTGATACTTTCGAAAATGATCCCAATTTAAAGAAGTGACCAAGGAAACAATTTCGCAATCAGTACCTTTTAATAATAATAATAAGATGAAACCAATTCCGCGATAGCTTCCTCTGCACTGCATAGGTGTGTTCTCTACACTCAGTAATTAACTCTGCAAATCACTTAGTCGTTGAAACATACACATACAAAATACCTGACCTGTTAAACATTGAAACATTCCCATAGTTTGTATTGCACATTCACCTGGAAATACGCTATCAGGTTAGGAGCACATCCGTCCAAAGCCTGGAATTGTGTCGTGTTTAGAGTTTCAGGTGAGGAGGACGGCTACCACCTGCAGGTGGCCGGCTACCGTGGGAACGCGTCCGACTCGCTGACGTCACACAATCTCAGTCAGTTCTCCACGTGGGACGTCACAAACGACAGGGCTCCACCCTGCTGTCCTTGTGCTAACGCATACGGTGGCGGCTGGTGGTTCAACAGGTACGCCACGCCAGACACCGTTCTGGACCCTGTGAAGGGGTACTGGATCCTGGATCCCGAAGGATCTTTCTAACAGTTGTCGCTTGGTGCTTGCATCGTGAGAAGTTCCTTCACTAAAACTGAAACCATAATCCCGTGCACAAGAATATCGCCTGGGTCCGGTAGTGTAGTTACAATGTCCATCGTTGGATGGGAAGTCAAAGGCACTCCTTGCACTCGGCTCCAGTGGTTACTCTTAACCTCAGCGTGGGAAAACACACTTCTGCCGCTGAGAGGAGATAAGATGACTTATCCGACCTCGCAGGCCACACCACTACTGGGCCTCTTCAAATGGAGAGGATTCTTATGAACATCTGACGTCCTCGCCGATGGTGTTTCTCAGCATAATTGGGGAGGGGGGGGGGGGCGGCGGAAGCTATGCAGAGCACAAATGTGGGGTAATATCGCGCAATGCGCTTACACCGAGAGACTTCGTCCCATTCCATGACAAACATTTGATTATGTTGGTCTCACTTCCCCACTTCCCGTACCACTGCATATATCTGAAAAGGAAGACGACAGGCGTGTAGACACGGTTCCTCGAATCCCCCGTCCCGTTCCGACGAAACGGTGCGCCGAACATATCGATTCGTTGCAACAAATGGTAACGCATCTATCACTAAGTCATATATTGCGTTCTTCCGCAAGGTGCTAAGCGTCGTGTTCGGTTTCTCAGACCAGGTAGAACGTCTTCGTCAATATTGAGAGGTTGACGGTGTCGATCCACCGTGCCTCTAACACCCAGCCGCCGATGTGTCTGCGATCCACCGTGCCTCTAACACCCAGCCGCCGATGTGTCTGCGATCCACCGTGCCTCTAACACCCAGCCGCCGATGTGTCTGCGATCCACCGTGCCTCTAACACCCAGCCGCCGATGTGTCTGCGGTCCACCGTGCCTCTAACACCCAGCCGCCGATGTGTCTGCGGTCCACCGTGCCTCTAACACCCAGCCGCCGATGTGTCTGCGATCCACCGTGCCTCTAACACCCAGCCGCCGATGTGTCTGCGATCCACCGTGCCTCTAACACCCAGCCGCCGATGTGTCTGCGATCCACCGTGCCTCTAACACCCAGCCGCCGATGTGTCTGCGATCCACCGTGCCTCTAACACCCAGCCGCCGATGTGTCTGCGATCCACCGTGCCTCTAACACCCAGCCGCCGATGTGTCTGCGGTCCACCGTGCCTCTAACACCCAGCCGCCGATGTGTCTGCGGTCCACCGTGCCTCTAACACCCAGCCGCCGATGTGTCTGCGATCCACCGTGCCTCTAACACCCAGCCGCCGATGTGTCTGCGGTCCACCGTGCCTCTAACACCCAGCCGCCGATGTGTCTGCGATCCACCGTGCCTCTAACACCCAGCCGCCGATGTGTCGCGGCACGCGCTGACGCGTTATGCTCCCCGGCAGTTGTTTCGAGTCGAACCTGAACGGCGAGTATCACACGAACCCGCGGCAGAACGATCACTACCACGGCATCATCTGGGAGCTGTGGAAGGGCGACTACTCGCTCAAGTCGTCAGAGATGAAGGTACGCTCCCAGAACTACGTGTACGAGCCTGTGCGGCTGGTGACGTCGACCAGCCGCGCCACCGACACCACCACGCAGAGGTCTGCCACGACCGAAGCTGCCGCTGTGAGCACCACGTCGGCCACCGAGCCGACCACAGCCGGCGGCTCGGCAGCGGCCAGCACGACAGACGCGCCTGCGACCACCGAGACGCCTTCGATCGCCACCACGCCCGACGATCTCGGCATCGAGCCGCTCAATGTGTGATGCTAAGCCGTGACGGCACACGCTGCCGACTAGACGTATATTTACAAGCGCGATCTGACTATGCACGAGCGCGTCCGCCACCTCCTCCGCCAGGCATGTACTCACGCTGTTAAGGCAAATACGCCACCCAAGCGCCTACGAAGTGGGCCAAGATTGCTGTGGTCGACATGTGGCGAGATGAATGCCCTCGTTGTGTCCATGGAGGGACAATCTGCAGACATCGGAGCCAGGGATCACGATCTTTGCCCGCGATTCCAATGGCATATCAGGATTTCTGTGTAACTTCCCTGTGGAGCGTTTTATGTGTACGCATTAGGCTGCATAGCACAAGCATCATTGTACTGCAGTTAATACCATAATTTGTGTACTTCTGCAGGCCAAGAAGCATCACGAACAGTGGATGATGTTGATTTACGATTTTGCAAGAATTATGGCGACCGTGGGTATTTTCACTTTCACGTCATGACTCCGGATCCATTGCTGCAATAAAAATGCTGTTTCTGAGTAATACATTACATCTTGTTTTTCCATCTACATTGATGAATATTTACATTATTCAAACGACTGAAAAAAGCTAAGCTTGGCATGCCAAATACCAAAATGGATCGCATTCGTGATAGCTTGACTGTTTATGTCGGGAATTACTTCAATTTGCATTCCAGTGTTCCTAGTGTCACAAAGGTCATTTACTGCGAGCTCAGGCTAACTATCCAAATAGAACACAGCCACGTAACTTCCACGTTCATAGAGTTCGAGCAATCATACTCGATTTCGAACACTGACGGTCTCGAAAGGTGCCTGCACGGCTTAAACTTCATTGTCCCATGGTCGCACTGGCGAAATTTAATTGTACATGTGAAACAGCAAGATTCGCGGCACTACTCACCGATCTTATGCACACCACTATTCACCACAAAGGAATACATTAGCTCACCACCCACGACATACATAAAATAGCATAGCGTTTTCTGTTCCGGCTTCTTATGTTCCTTGCTACCTCGATGTAGTCACTCATGGCTACTTATGTAATGGTTTAATGTGACATTAGCCCACGTTCTTTAGATGATTCAAGATCCCAAGCATCGCTGCCAAAAGTAAACTCTCATGTGCTTTACACGTTCACTTCCAGCTTCCAGCTACCATTACGGCTGGTTTCTGGAAAAGGAGCGACAAAATATCCTCGAGCAAAGAAGATTGCATTGGCGAAGTTGTTCCACGCGGACAGACGTCGCGCATCACACGGGCACCGCCACTTCACCTGACTCGAATGAAGAGGGCGATCGATCACGTACACCGCGACGCATTACACAGGATCGACGTCGACGTCACAACACAACGCGGCACCCATCGCGCGCTGAATATCCAGCGACACGACTTCACCAAGAATCGTACCTAGAACATTGTCTTGTTCACTAGAATTCACATTTCCACAGCGAAGACACTTCACCGACGAATCATCACCGGTAGCTTCGCGAATCTGATCGCCACGGAAAGAGCAAGCTATCACATGTGGCAAGTGTGCAAATTCGCTCAGTTAGGCATCGGAATGTCTTGAACACAAAAAACCTAAATAATGTGTGATAGACAATGGAAATACCACATTATTCGGCTGATACCTTACCTATAAATACGTCCAAATTCAGACTTTGGTAGCTATATTCCTTAGGACTTGAAAGCTACCTGAAAGTGAAATTGTATTTACATCCCTGCCTGCATGTCTAAAATCGCGAATTTGGGTACACTGCATGTCGTAGTCACATGAGTCCCGCCACAAGGTCGGACCCGGCGCGCTGACCTGAGCTGATCCGTTCGTCGGCAGACGCGCGCGCCCCTCTGCGTCCCGGTGTGACATGGCGGGTAACAGCGCCACCACCGCACCTGTTCGAACGCTAGTGGTGATTGCCCACTGCCGAAGCGCGTGCCGCAGCGTCCAGGTGACATGGCGGATAACAGCGCCACCGCCACACCTGTCCGAACGCAGGTGGTGATCGCCCACTGCCTAGGCATGAGCTCACGTCGCGTCCGCTCACAGCTGACAGGCGCGCACCATCACCATATTGAGCATCACAAACAGTGGCGCCATCACCTCAGAGTACTCGAAGCCGATGTTGTCAGTCAACTTGCGCACCAGCAGGTACTTGAAGGTGAACATCTGAAACGCGACCGGCGCCGTGAGCTGCTGTCACACCAATGTTTAACGCAAATATTTCCTAATTCCCGAATACAACTGCGTCTTGACAACTGAGTAGCTCATGAATTCAAACAATGTTTCGAAAGTAAGACTGCATATGGACTGCACATGTGACTGGGTATATGGACGCGATAGTCCATGACATGAACCATCAACACCACAGATGCCTCTCAATGCCGATTCGAGTCAAGAGAACCTGCAGTGAAACTAAGCACAAATTCGAGCACCCATCATGAAATGGGTACTCAGCCTGCATTTGTGGCTACCCTCAATTCCAAAGAATCTCCTTACAGATAAATCGACTCACGACCAATTGATCAGTGAATTGACGGATTAATGACGTTTTATACCGCAACGGCTGCAAACGGTCATACATTACCGCGATATTTAGTCAAAGATGCCGGGGACAAATAATCGGACCATGATCATCAACAGAAAAAGGTTGACGTGGGGCTGAAAATGTTGATCGCAAGTGAAGTCTGCCAATACATAAATCAGCCACGTCAATACCCTGCGAGACTGGAACGCAAGGTCAATTAATTGATACATCAACCACAAAGGTGACGTTCCGAGAGATTGAGACTGGAAAATGGCCATTATTGTATGAACCACTAGGCCGTTGTCCAGTGAGACTGGGGCCTAGGAACAGCCCACCTTTACATGAACCACAAGGCCGATGTCCCATGAGTCTGGGGCCTGGGAAGAACCCATCTCTACATGAACTACGTGATCGGTGTCCCGTGAGACTGGGACCTGGGGACAACCCATCCCTATATGCACCAGTGTCCATGTCCCGTGAGACTGGGGCCAGAGAAAGCCCATCCCTACATAATCATACGGCCGTGAGATTTGGTGTGGGGAACAGCCGAACAGATTACGGACGCCTCACAGATTCAGTGTCCCGAATCATCTTAGTGTACCCGATTTTCACGAATTCTTCTAAATATGATGGAGGAAATATAGTGTCGCAGATATCGTACCAACAAAAAGCGGGTTGGTTGCATTACTTACGTATACCAAAAATAATTCGTTTTTAATCAGCTGGGTAAAAGCTAGGATTCTTGCTACACATTATTCAGGCGCATTCCATCCTTATCAATATAGCCTACATGACTTAAGACACCAGCAGTAAATGGCACATCAATTGCTGGACAGCCAGGCTGACGGGAAAACTACCTGTGGTATAAATTTAATTTGCTTTGTTCAATTTTCTTCCAGTATATTTGCATATGAACTGGCATGGGCTGCCCAGTAAAAGATGAAGCCGTACGGTGTAAAATGCTGGTCTAAAATGTATCACGTCCATTCGCTTAACCTTGAATTGGTTATATCTATCAGATTCAGCCAGTCATCCCGTCTCCATACTTACCAGCGCCAGCACAAAGAAGCTCCAGAGGGCGCGCATTGCGGCTGGCTTGTACCAGCCGTCGATGTACGTCCTGATGAGCATGATGACACAGAAGTAGGCCGAGAGGGCATCGCACACGAAGAGCGGCGCCATGGCGTGCCACCAGGTGACCGTTTCGGGAAACAGGTCGCGCAGTAGCACCAGCACGCAGAACGCCAGCGCCGCCGCCAGGTGAAGCCAGATCTCGAACGGCGTGAGACCCAGCCACTGGGTCAGCTCCTTCACCGACAGAATCATCTCGCGAGGACGGCTCGAACCAGCGCTCCGGCTCTGCTGCAGCCAGTCTGTCACGGCGACTGGATCTTCGCGCAGCCACCGCTCCGGTCAAACACCCTGCAAAACGGCGACTGGCTGACTGGTCCGAGGCAGTCTCGCACCACACCAGTCCAGCGACGCAGTCACGGACGCCAGCCAGACAGTCCACTGTCACAGTCACTGTCACCGGCTGTGCGGTCCGAAGGTTCAGTGAAGAGGACGACCTGCGCGCCACCTCACACCAGAATGGTTTTGGTGAGGCGGACGTGCACGGCACTGACGGCGCGCAGCTGGGTGCGGGTCGGCCGAGATTCGTCCGTCGGCACCAGGTCGTCCACCACGCGCTCCGTCGACGTGTGAGTGGCCAGCGACAGCGTGCCGTGGTGGTTGGCGTTCAGCTGCAGGGCCAGGTTAATGGCGCGAGGACCAGCTGCACCCAGACCGTGGATCACCAGCTCGCTGTAGCCCTTGTCGAACAGACGCTCACAACGTACCAGCTGGGCCTGAAATACAGGTATGCCGGATATCAGTTGTTAGCTGGAGTTAGGAGTTATCCAGCTAGTTAGTTAGTTAGTTTTTGGGGGCTTTTGGGGAAAGGTGCAATCCAGATTCAAAGCAGACATGTGTCAGATGTCTACACAATAGTGGCAGACAGACTGGATTAATTAGTTATTGGGGCTTTATGGAACATCGATTACATTGGTCATGTAGCGCCCAGATAGGCTGAATTATGGGCTACACTCAACTGCTTAGTGCTTAAAATTGGACAGTGCTTAGTAAGCATGAAACATACACACGATATTCGCTACAATCTGAATCACTAGTAGTGTGGGAAATAACGATTCAATCTCTATGGAAGCAAACATGGAAAATACATTAATACTATTTGCCATCAATGAGTGCATATTTAAAAAAGTCTTAGGCCAAACAAGTATGTACTGAATGTTCTCATTATGTGTAATATTAAGTTACATTTTATACCGAGACGGGCACAATTTCTCAAGTGACATAACAGTGGTAATCTTGCTCACCTTGAAGTTAGTTTTTGTGTTCACATACACATCATTTGGTCTCCTGGGCAGCTTCCTTGGGAGACGCTTACGAAGTTGGTATTCATCCCGATCATACTTCTTGAGATCATTATCTGGATTGAGCTTGCTCCCTTCCTGTGTACAGTCACAATCAGCCATCATTTATCCATCTGCAAAGAAACATGAACATGCATTGAACAGAAATACAACTGAATACAACCCTATGTGAATATTACTTTCTATATGTTTGGATACAATCAACGTAATGTGGTCAATTTTTAAGTCACACCTATCAATGGCTTTCTAAACACCTCTGTTAGGTTTTGCCACTGTTTCAATCGGCCAGCATTGCTGCCTAGGCTATAGACATGCAGCTGCTATCCCTGGTATAAAACACACAAATTCTAGGAGACAAACCCCAGTAGGTAGCACTGCATTGAAATCGAAAATGCTTGCACTCACAGCATGCACTGCTCTCAAAGTTCTTGAAATAATACTCCAAAACGCTGCTGCTCCACATGATATATGCATACATATATGTATACATATAAGCATTTGCGTATGTGTGTGTGTGTGTATGTGTGTGTGTGTGTATATATATATATATATATATATATATATATATATATGTATATATGTATATATGTATATATGTATATATGTATATATATATATATATATATATATATATATATATATATACATATATACATATATACATATATACATATATACATATATACATATATACATATATACATATATACATATATACATATATACATATATACATATATACATATATACATATACATATACATATACATATACATATACATATATATATATATATATATATATATATATATATATATATATAATTATATATATAATTATATTGAACATATTTAAATTGCATTCATACATCAGAAAGAAACATTTTGTCACAATGCATAAACATGCCATTCCCTCTCTCCCCCACAAAATATGGGAAAAGTGTGGGGTGGAATATGTGGTTTGGATGGGTATGGAGAATAATACAAAATTGCGAAATAAAAACCTGACCTAACCTATTGATGTTTCATTGCCTCATACCTATTGATGTTTGATTGCCCAATGCACACTTGTGATGGATTACCTAAAGCATACTGATGTTTGATCACGTAATATCATGGGTAACCGGACAAATGTACGTAAAGCAAATGTACGTATGGCAGATGTACGTACGCAAATATACGTAAGCAAATGTACATAAGCGCAGATGTACATATGGCAATTGTACCTAAGCGCAGATGTATGTATGGCTAATGTACATAAGCATGTAGGTAGGCAGCATATGAAGGCTCCATACTTGATGGGTGGCCAAGTACTATCTGTGACTCAGCAGGAGAAGGACTTAGGTGTTATTTTGAACACAAAATTGGGGGCATCAGAACAGACCAAAGAAGCCAGGAAGAAGGCACTAAGAATGCTTGGGGAAATAAATAGGAATGTATCATACAAACGTGAGGAAGTCATCAGGAAGCTTTACTGTGCATGTCAGGCCACATTTGGAATACTGTGTCCAAGCTTGGTCCCCTAGTTATGAAAAAGGTTGCTGGCTTTTAGAGAGAGAGAGAGAGTACAAAAGAGGGCAACAAAAATGGTTAATGGTATAAACAACCTGGCATATGAGGAAAGATTGAAGAAATTGAATATGTTTCCACTTGGATATAGAAGGCTGAGAGGAGATCTCATCGAGGTCTTTAAATTTGTTCATGGTCAGGAGCAGGGATATCTCAGGGAAATGTTTGAATTTAACAGAAATGATGTAATTAGAGGTCATCAATTCAAAATTAAAGTTAATCACAGCAGGACAAGGTTAATACAGTCTTTCTTCACCAACAGGGTAGTAGAACACTGGAACCAGCTGCCAGGAACCATTGTCAGAAGCAACACACTGAACATCTTTAAAAACAGCATAGACAATCATTATAAGAATACAGGGCTTGTTTTTCTGTATTCCAGGGAGGGTTGATCGACAGGGAGGAGTTTGAAATTTTTGAGTGTGTTATGCAATAGCAAGTGAGTCTCTTATTAAGTCTAAACGCTTTATAACTTTATATAGGGTGTACCTAGCAGTGCATTCAGCACCTTCCTTCGGGATGTGATACTGATGAGATTGTCTATGGTAGCACAATGGGTATGATAGGAGGAGTTTGTAATTGTTGAGTGTATTATGCAATAGCAAGTGAGTCTCTTATTAAGTCTGAATGCTTTATGAATTTGTGTGGGGTGTGCCTGGCAGTGGATTCGGCACCTTCCTTCGGGATGTGATGCTGATGAGATTGTCTATGGTGGCACGATGGGTATGATGGGAGGAGCTTGTGATTGCTGAGGGTGTCATGCGGTAGCAAGTGAGTGGTGCTAGATAGGCTGGGATATATAGCTTCCTAGGAACTTGGGATAAGGGATTGATTGGGGTGAGAGTATGTACATTTCTAGTACCTTTTCTAGATAGGCTTACTCCAGATGGGCCCCTGTGGCTCTTATTAAGCCTTAATACTTTATGACTTTATTTATGACTTTATGGTGTGGTGTGATGATGTCATAGGTATGGCACCAAGGCTTTGACTGGCGGCTAACACTGCAAACTGTTCACATACCTTAATGAGATGGTAGAAGTAGCTTAACCTAACCTAACCTGCTTACCTCTCAGTTTTTCATAGCTATAATTTATATAATGCATCATCCATGCAGCACTGCTGTTTTTTTGTGAGATAATTAATCCATTCCTCACCTGGTGCTTCTCAGATGTGATGAAATATACACTTCACACAGTTTTATGCATTGTGTTTCAATGATGATTCTTGCAGTGAATGTATGTGCTGATTATTATTTTAGCTTGGGTGCCAGTTGTCTTGCAGTCAGCACCAAATGTTATGGAATTAATTAATCACAGATGGTGATCAGAAAACCAATTAAATCCACTTCTTGTTGTCACCTTTGTGAAATTGTTGTCCTAGGACTGAGAAATGGTTGTTCAAGCCTGCTTATGACATCAAGCTGGTGGGAATGACTAACAGTAGTGATGAATCTAGCTGTATTCAGTTAAACTTGGAGGACATAAAAGTGGGTTGGTGAATGGGAGATATATTTAATATATGCTTTGCACCAACCCTGCCAGCTCGCTGCAATCTAGAGGCCAGGAGGAAGATTCTTCTGATCGAGTAAGCATTAAGACATGTGTTTGTTTTGGCACTTAGGCATTTATCCACATTTATACCCATGTATGGCTCAGTTCTCAGCAAAAAAGACGATTATTGTGTTTTGAGTAAATGATGCACCATGCAATGGACAAATAAGACATCAATATGAAATCATGTTTCCCATTCCTAATCCATACTAAGATCCATACATAAAGAACAATAGGAGGCATTAACACAATGGAGGCCCTCTTTTGGTGGAGCAGGAGGCCCCCTTTGAACCTGCCCCCCCCTATAAGAATTTTGTGGCAATGCTACTGAGTACAGCAGTATGTCAAAATTTCCCATGGAAATGATTTATTTAAAATGTCATCCAAGTCCTTTGAACTCAATTTTGACCCAATAGTGTACTTGCATGTGTATTTATTTTGTTTGTTTTCAGAGATGCCCAATTTATGGATACCTATATTCATGATAAGGGTAGCAATAACAATGCCTATGCTATCCAATGGTATTGCATAACATACCACATCATAGGTAATCCCTTTACATATATTTATATTACAAGATGTTTGTGTATCACCATCAGTTGCACCCTATTTTGAAGGGGTAGAATCCTTGTGGTTGGATGTCATTCTGAAGAATGGAACAAAATTTAGGATTGGGGCATTCTATAGACCTCCAGACCAGAATGAAAACATGGACAGGTTGATGCAGGAATATATAAGTAGGAGAGTGCAGGAGAGAACTGTTTTGTTGGGGGATTTCAACATGACAGGATTGGGAAGCAAAACTATAGGTCGAAACAAATCAGGAAGAAGCTTCATGGATTGTTTTGAGGAGAATTTCTTCTTTCAAATGATACATGAACCTACAAGGGAAAATGAAATATTAGATCTTGTGCTTATCAATGAGGACAATTTTGTGCAAAATGTGAACATAGGAGAGACCTTGGGTAATAGTGATCACAACATTATACGCTTCTCATAGTATGTTGGAAGTGTAGGAACCAATAAGACATTGATTCCAAATTTTGCTAAAGGGTGTTCAAACAATGAGTTCAGGATCTTCCTGAATGAAGACTTATTGAAGGGCTTAGATGCTTATGAAATGTGGAGAATGATAAAATATAACCTATTTCAAGGTCAGGATAGGTTCATTCCCAATAGGCAAATTAGATTAACCAGGGTTAAGCACCCTTCATGGCTGACCAGGGAGGTAAAGCATTTACTGGAGTCAAAGAAACAGGCATTCAAGACACTAAAATATGCTAACTCTGAGGTAAACCTCAAATAATACAAAATAGCTAGAAATTAAGTTTGGAGGTGTGTTAGGGCATCTAAAAGACTGGCTGAAATCAAACTAGCTCAGGAATGTTCAGCAGGTAAAGCTAAGATATTTTTTTAGTTTCTACAAATTTAAGGCTAAAAAGTGTAGTATAGGACCACTGGAGGTAGATGGGGAATTAGTGGTTGATGATTGTGATATTGTGGAATCCCTAAGCAAGCAATTCTCATCAGTCTTTACTAAAGATAATTCTGGTAGAATAGAAACAACTGAATCGTATGCCATGACCAGACTTGTGCTCAACTCAATTTTTTTTTAATCGGCTCACATTTGACTCATAGATCTTGAGATCCAATTCAACTCATGATTCACAGCAGGTCAAAATTAT
The DNA here is from genome assembly GCA_034440615.1 of Ashinkailepas kermadecensis. Taxonomy (NCBI): domain Eukaryota; kingdom Metazoa; phylum Arthropoda; class Thecostraca; family Neolepadidae; genus Ashinkailepas; species Ashinkailepas kermadecensis. Next base: position 103,428 of record JAOTOM010004539.1, on the reverse strand, counting down.
TTGATTTAACTCAATTCAGACTCAGAGCTACAGAGATCCGATTCAACTCACGACTCAAACATAAATTTGAATCAATTCAGATCCGACTCAATGGTATCAGACTCATAAGCCATATGATTTTGTGTGCACTGCTCACACACTATTTATATATATATAAAATATAATATAATATATATATATATATATATATATATATAATGTGAGGTGAAAACAAAGTTATAGCAAAAATAATTTATTTGACAGACAGTTTGATGTCAACTCATCTTGATCTGTCTAATTAAAGAAGGGAATCAGTATTTATTCACACTAACGAAGATGCTCCAATATCGAAACATCTGTTGGATATATTATTTTTGCTATAGCTTTGTTTTCACCTCACATTATTTATCATTTGTCATGCACTGTAATGGTTGATATATAGGATAAATAGGTAAACTTCAAGTATTACCCCTCACGCTTTGTTTATATCAACAATGCATACGAGTCACCGTCAGCTGACTGCCAGTCAGCTGTTAGTGACGTCACTCAAACGTACAGAAACAACACTTGCTGAACGATCACAGGGCATCACCAGGAATATTTATAAGGGGTCGATGTGGACTTAATCCATGGGCATCAGGAACAAATTTATGTCTACAAAGCAGTTGTGGAGGTATATATTCAGGGCTTTACAGGACATTTTCCTTTGATGGGTGGTGGTTGAGATGGCACTCTAGATACAGCACAAGGAATTTCCTGCTAGGGGGAGGTTGTGCGGATTCTATTTCACGATGGTGAAAACCTAACCTAACCTAACAATAACCTAACGTAACCTAACCTAACCTAACAATAACCTAACCCAACCTAACCCTTATAAATATTCCTGGTGATGCCCTTGGGTCATTCAGTGCACCCAACTGGGCCCCAGTGTCCGAGACACCCGGGGGTGTCTCGGTACGTTTGAGTGACGTCACCTACAGCTGACTGGCAGTCAGCTGACGACGGCATGGATACATTGTTGAGATAAAGGAAGTCTGAGGGGTAATACTTGAAGAATACCAGATAAATATACAGATAAATGAACGTGCATGTGCATAAAGTAATTGACTCAAACAGATTAACGAGATGAATGGTTGTCAATGCATATGCAAAGCAATGAGTGCATAATACCTCAATCCACATCAGCATGATGGACACACAACCTGAATCATATACCTGACACACATCACCTAACTGCAACATGGCACCCAGGTTCTGCACTGCAATAGGTATCTGCACAGAATATGATTGCGTTGGTCTGTTGCCCCCACAAAGTTTGTTTGGTAGCAGGCTTGAAGGTTTCCCTTCACCATTGGTTTACACCCAATTTACCGACTTTCTCTACGCTATCTTGCATATTTCATGGCAATATAGGGTACTTTCACGTATTCTAATTGAAAGACCTATTCTTTAGCTTCATCAAAGGGTATCCTAAATGTCCCAGTAATAATCGTCCTGCCCAACAATGTGCCATTTCTGGTAGGCTCTTGCAAGTTTCAGGAGGGCATTTCTAGATCACAATGGTGTTGTACATAAATGTTCAATTATGCATGTATCATCAACAATCCATGCAAGATTCACCAAGGAAGAATGCATCATGCCCTGGGTCTAGCTGGCCTGGAAAAACTGTTTTCAACAACTGCTGTATGTCAATGTAGGTAGGTAGGTAAATGTTTGGAAAAATAGGCTGATCCTAGATTTTGGGATCCTGAACATTATCCTTTCCAGAAAATTATTTATTTTTTCATCTGGAAGTTCAAGTTCGTAAGTTATTAACTTTTGACAACGAACTGCTGTGATCAAGGAAAAGTGCTCAAAATTTCTTATTAAGCCTTAATACTTTATGACTTTATGACTTTAAATGATTGACTCATGATTCAACTCATTTAAAAAAGAAAGATGTGATTCAACTCACGACTCAAGATATGTTTTTGGGAAAAGAATTGATTCAACTCACGACTCATCCAAAAACGATTGATTCATGAGTCGATTCATAAGCCATATGTAAGGTTGGAGTATCTTACAATAACTACAGAAGCTGTAGAAAATCAGTTGCAGAATATAAAACCTAATAAAGCTTCTGGACCAGATGATATATATGCTAGGGTCTTAGTAGAGTGTGCTAAAGCTTTAGCAGTTCCTCTAGGTATACTTTTCAGGCGGTCTATGGAATACTCTGAAGTGCCTGAAGATTGGAGAAATGCAAACGTATCACCAATTTTCAAAAAGGGAAGTATGTAGTGCGTAGGAGCTACAGGCCGGTCAGTTTGACCTCAACAGTTTGCAAGGTACTAGAACATCTGGTTAAACAGAATGTTCAGATTCATCTTGATAGGCATAACCTTTTAAGGGATACCCAACATGGATTTCAATTTCGAAGGTCTTGTTTAACCGACCTATTGGAGTTCATGGAGTATGTTACTAAAGAAGTAGAGAATCAAAGCAGGATGGATGTTGTGTACTTGGACTTTAGCAAAGCTTTTGATAAAGTTCCACATAGGAGGCTAATTCATCAACTACAGCAACATGGGATTGTTGGAAAAGTTTTAGGTTGAGGGGAAGGAAACAAAGGATAGTGTTAAATGGATGTAAATCTGATTGGAAGGATGTTCTGAGTGAAGTACCACAGGGCTCTGTTGTAGGGCCACTTCTCTTTATCATATTTGTGAATAACGCTGAGGTAGGGCTGCGGAATAGTGTTATGACATCAAGTAATTTGCTGATGACATCAAGCTGGTTGGAGTGGCAAACAGTAGTGATCAATCTAGTAATATTCACCTAGACTTGGAGGACTTAACAAAGTGGGCTGATCAATGGCAGATGTCATTCAACTATGACAAGTGTAAAGTTATGCATCTGGGGTCTGGAGGTGAGACTTTCAGATATACAATGGGAGGGAGGGAACTGGATGTTATTGAAGAGGAAAGGGACTTAGGTGTGTTGGTTTCAAAAGACCTTAAAGCAGAGAAACAATGTAGCTCAGCGAGGAACAGGGCACTCAGAATGCTGGGACTCATTAATAGAAGTGTGACATATAAGAGCAAGAAAGTCATGAAAAAACTGTACTTAGCATATGTGCGACCCCACTTGGAATATTCTGTGCAAGCTTGGAGCCCCTACCTAGAAAAAGATATAGACAAGTTAGAAAGAGTGCAACACAAAGCAACAAAACTCATCAGTGGAATAGGTAGCTTAGAATATGGAGAAAGGCTTCTGGCATTAGATATGTACTCACTCAAGTATAGGAGATTAAGGGGGACATGATTGAAATGTACAAAATTGTTAAAGGACTAGATCAGGTCAATTTAAATGGTGCTCTTCAGTTTAAAGTATCACACAGGGGTCACCAATTCAGGTTAGACAAGTTGAGGTGTAGGACAGTTAAGCGACAACAGGTCTTCAGTCAAAGGGTTGTTGATCAGTGGAATGGGCTGCCTGCTGATGTTGTGGGGAGTTCCTCATTGAATGTATTTAAAAGTAGGGTGGACAAATTTTTTAGACAGGAAAATCTTGTTTTTGAGTTCTAATGTGGATGGATGGGGTGAGATTTATGTTAAGTGTGCATGGCACAGACCCTTTAAGCAGGGGCTATGGTAGCACAATGGGTATGATGGGAGGAGCTTGCAATTGTTGAGGGTGTTATGCAATAGCAAGTGGATGATGCTAGATAGGCTGGGATATGTAGCTTCCTAGGAACTTGGGATAAGCGATTGATTGGGGTGAGAATATGTACATTTCTAGTACCCTTTCTGGATAGGCTTAACCCAGATGGGCCCCTGTGGCTCTTATTAAGCCTTAACACTTTATGACTTTATGACTTTATGATTCTTGATTCAACTCGAGTCGAGCACAAGTCTGGCCATGACAGGTGATCATAATCCTCATTACAAATATAGCCGATCTCGTATAATTATCCGTACCTGGTGTGTCACAGACGTGATAAAGAAGAAATTCAACACTTCATGCACTCGATTTAATACCCTTTAACATCGAAAACCTTATGTTTCTGTCTTAATTCGACACTTACCCCCGAGAAGGAATACCCGCAACCAGACCCTTGTCATTCCCATGCCTTCCTGCGTGTCTCCTCGAATGTTACAAATGACGTCTCAGGGGTACACCTTTTGGGTCGTTTTAATGGTTTGTTATATATTAAAATGAAAATATTTTACATTTAACTCACTTTCTAAGTCATCTAATATCGCGTCCGTGCTTTTAGAATCTTGTTCAGCTGTTATTTTATCAGTTTCAGTTAGGCTGCGAATTAGAGCACCACCACCACGAAATGCAGCGTTTTAAGGGCACATTTTTTCTCAAATTCTTAGATGACGCAGTTGAGTAATAAATGGCGCAGTTGTTTACATATCTCTCTCGTAGGTTTTATGGCTCATGTCACACGCACACCTTGTGTTCGCTGCCCCTGTGTTCTAGTTGTGGTTTTGTTTTATTGTGTTGTGTTGTGGTGTGTCTTGTGTGTAGTTGCATTGTTAACTGTAGCTTTTGCTGTCTTTAATTAGTGATTGGAATTGAGATGTGTTACATTATACATATTGATATTAGGTATCTAATACGTTGACGCTGCTTATCCGGTAAATTTGCAGTTGAAGGTAATTTCTGCTTTCACATAATTTCTTTGTCTAATACAATGCTTATGAAGGTGCTGAACATGATGTGACCACTTATTTCCTCTGCAAATGCATGCTTTTCAGCTGGGAGGCAGTGTAGCGGGCCGCAACAGCGGCACACCGGCGAGCTAGAGTGATGGCCAAAGCAGTGCGCCACGTTTACCGTGATGGCCCAAACGCCGCTCCACATTCGCCCCGTCGGGGCGACACGCAACGCGTCATGACTCACCGCCCCCTCGCCGTAGCTAGCGGCGAGTTGACGCATGCGCAGGAGAAAACTAACACAGCTGTTGGGAAGTGTGACGCCGACGCGGCCACAATACTAATGCGTTTGTATGTGACACTATATAGTCTACCGCCTTTCCGCGACCTTCTCTGCAAATACAAGCAATATTCGACACGCACAAGTTTGATGGCAACGTGCCATCGTGTGGAGTGTACGTTCTACACTCCACAGCAGCATATCACTCAAAAATGGGCTTGGAGTTGCATAATATAGCATAAAAGGTAATGTTCCAAATCACGAAAAACATGATGTATCATAACCTAACCTAACTTAGCCTAGCCATCTATGGAAGAAAGCAAATAATTTTTGTAAAAATGGAAAATTTCCAAGCATTTCTTTTCTTCCAAATTGTCAAATTAAGAAAAAATATAACCTTACCTAATCTACCCTAAACTGTTTTTGTTAAGAAAATCTCAATTAAAAGAAAAATCACCCTCAAAGATAAATTTGTGTAACTTACAACACAACCTTAACCTAGCTAAACTTAACTAAACCTAACCCCCCTGGTATGCTTCACGGAGGTAAAATGTGTGTAAAACTTGTTCCGTGGTTACCTTAGACTAATAATACTGCTTATCCTACATATTGTGATCGAGATAGAAAAGGTGGTCTAAAATTCAGTGTCAGTATCCTATGGTTTATTTTTCAAACATCTGGAAGAAACATCTGGAAAGAAGAGAGTTTGTCGGCGCTACATAACCAGCAGCAGTTGAGGCACCCCTAGGTCCAAGTAATCAATCAAAGAAGAGAGTTTGTTAATCAACATGCTTAAGTTTCCAATATATGGAAATACATGTAAGACTTGATTGGCAAAGTGAAAACGAGTTGATAGAGTTCATCCAACCAACTCATTCATTTCGTCCAACTACTTTACCTCTGATGATTATGATCCTGGCTACTTGATACAGCTGAAGCTGATGCCACAATGGCAACACCTGCCTCTCCTGAAGTCTGGTGCCATTCCATGAATTAACCTGCCTACCAGATCTCCATGGTATGAAGTGCTGAATCATGCATGTCTGGTGTGCTTGTTGCATTTTGGAGCATCTCATCTTTGCATAATTAAATAAAGAACCAGTTCAACTAGTTTGATGCCACTTCAATTCACATTATGAATATAGCGCGACCACCATCAGAAAACTGGGACTGGAGCGTGACGGCCTTGCCTTCATTGCCGCCTTCGTCGCCTACAAAATGAGGTGTGTCAATACAGTGCTTGGCTGTCCGACGTCTGAAGCACCGGAGGCGCTCATGACCGTTGTGTCCAGCTCTTGGCTCATCACCATCGGTCGCGGCCGGCTCTGCATGTCACAGGCCTTACAGATGGCGGTGGTAAACCATCTTAATTCTGATTTCTACTTCACCACGGGCTCAACCTGCACCGGCGAGACCAGCATCGTAAGGCGCCTGGTAGGCGTCATCAGCAGCCTGCAGCCGAAGTTAGATGTCCATGTGGCACGGAGGCTGACTCGAGTTAGACTGCGTGTGTGCATCGGCTGGTTGCGCTAGAACTCCGCTCGGCAGAGCGCAGAGAGGTGGGCATCTGGGGAGGTGCGCCAGCATGTCACCAGCCAGCGATAGGATGTCCACCCTCACACTGCCGGTCATATGTCACCGTCTCTGCTGTGTATCGTGTTGTACCGCTCGGTTCTGTTCCTTTTCTCCGTGTTTACTGTTGCCGCCATGACCAGGGTCGGACTGAAGGTGCCACCTGTGCTGCTCGTTCTGACGGCACTTAGCACTGCTGTCGTGTCGCCAGATCCTGCCGTTTTGTTAGCGTGTTTTGCTGCTGTGGCTGTGACCATTGACGGCGACATTGGCGGCGCTCCCTGTGCCGACCCGTCCTGGCGGCACTTGACATTGCTCTCGTATCGCCCGGTCCCGCTGTCCTGCTGGCGTGTTTTGTTGCTGCCGCTGTGACCAGGGGCAGACTAGCGGCGCTACCTTTGCTGGTCCGTTCTGGCGGCACTTGGCACTGCTCTCGGCTCTGGTACTGCTATGGGGCAGGTGTGGCGTATGCCACTTCATTGTTGCTTGTATTTATAATGTGGCCCATGAACATTGATTGGAAAGAACGACATGCAAAGTCCCTTTGCACCACGAACTTTGATTGCGATCATTCATTCATGCTCTGAACCGGAACCAGCACAGAAGCCGACCAGGTCGACAACGCCAACATGTAGGAGCGTTTTGGAATGATCCAGATCTAGTCCTGAACGCATTGCTAGGGAATGTCACCAATACATGCGTGATCGCCTTTGGGGCCCCATGTTTCCAGTCCGTCCGCCGAATATAGCCTCCTAACTAGAGTGAAATTTTACATACTTTTGGGAGGGGTCAGCCCCCTTTAAGACTGACGTGAGCCCACATTTCCCCCAAATTTTTCATATTTGAACATGTGGCGATAATGGGGCCTCTCGACTCAAGGTCTTCCTGCTACCTGCAGGCACTGTGTCCCCCAAATCATTTTCTGGAAGTTCCACCCATGTTGCTGAGCTGGCACGAAGGCTCGTAGATGCCCCTATAAAACGGAATGCCTGCCTGTCACGTGCTCCCTATAGTCCTGTCAATCTGAAAAAAACAATTGTCCCCTTCCTTGACCCCAAAATCATGGGCGCTCCCGCATATAGAGGGGACGAAAAGGTGTTTCGGTCAATTACTTTTGCCATGCAACACCATAAGCTCAATGCTAAATTTGATACAGATTGGGGGAATCCCCCCCCCCCTGCACCTGGTTCCATCATGGCGACTACCACACCTCAGATATGTCCTTACTGCATCTCGCCACGGCAAGATGTTAATTCCCTGCCGTATTTGACTTGCCCTACCTCCCTTTGTACGCTCTTTCGGGTATAATATGCGTATGAAAGGTATTGGAGATCCCTTCCCGACGCTATGACGCTCTAAGTTTTGCACCTACATCTCTTAAACCCTCGGTTTCTCCCCCGTAGTGTACATACGTTGCGTACCTTCGGAGCGTGTAAGCGGCTGCGCCAATGCTAAGGGTGTACCCAAGATACCGTGTTCCCCTGATGACGTCATTTAAGGACCTGCGCAAAAAGCTGCGCAGTAGGGATGACGCCACCTGGTATATATCGCCTTGCTTGCAATTCATAACTTCCTTATCGAAGCATCGAAGCTTTATAAGCCGCAATCCCAGCGCCGTGCTGAAGAGGAAATGGACGAGTCACAGCCCGGACCATCCCATTAAGGTATGTATGTACTGTATCATGCCTATGACGTCATTAAATCGTTATGACGTCATCAATTGTGTGGACCGCCGCTGACTTAAAAGTAATCATTTGCGGAGAAAATGAGTGATCGCATCGTCTTCATCACGTCAAAAAGCATTCCATTAAAAAAATCCAGACAATCAAATTTACCTTGATGTAAAGGGGCATGGAGTTTGGTAACATATAAAAAGAAATGTTTAAGAAATCAAATAAAAATGCAGCATAACCTAAGCTAACCTAGCCTAACCACCCTTCGGATATTTTTTTTTGCTAAAAAAGATAAATAGATTTTTCTGAAAACTTTCAGAATAAAAAACCTAACCCAACCTAACCTAACCTAACATCAACTGCTTTTGAAGAACAAATAATTTTCAAACTTTTTATCAAGATTTATTTGATTTTTAAAAAAGAAATTTTCAACTTAAAACACCTAAACTAATCTAACCTAACCAAACCTAACACATCTGTTTGCTCTATGTAGGAAAATGTATGTAAAAACTTGTCCTGCTACTAAAGCACAACAATACCCAAATTTGCCCCTACTTAGGCATGAACACCAGGAAGTTCACTGCGATCAACTTAGGTAGATCTTTTACTTTCTGCCGTAGCGTTGTTTACACCAGAAATGTAACCGAATTTGCCGCATGTAGGCAAGGAATGTGGCACTGCTCATTAAACAAAAATATATATATTTAACAGAGGCAGGCATTGTTCAATTTTTTCTTCAATCTTTCGCAGAGGCCGAGTGCCATCCGCTATAGATTGTTACGTAAGGAAGGGATGCACTGTTCAAATCATTGACCTCTATATATAACTAGACAGACAACCTGACTTTTAAAAACTGTCCGGACGGCGGCGCCGCATATGAGCAAAACGGCGGCGCTGGTAGGCGCTCCGCAGTGTGTTGTGGATGTAAAGCGGTGATGCTGGGGCGTTCTAGTCGGTGAAAATGACTATATCATTTTCACATGATATAGTCATATATGAAGCAAAAACTGTTGCTTGATATGTATGTATCATATAAATATATATATATATATATATATATATATATATATATATATATATATATATATATTGAATTGATCAAATTGATTGGGGGATCACACTCCTTGGGGTCCCATGTTAAAGCTAAAAATTATTGGCGGGGGAGGTGGCAAAGCCAACATTGATGGGGTACTTTCCCCCTCAAAAATATATAAAGCAACACCCCTGCCTGAGCGTCAACACGTGCCCTGCAGGATGGTCGTGCGGATTCAGGGATTGTCGGCAGATTCATGGACATGTCTCCATGAAATTTGGAATCCGCGCCCCTCCGGGACGGCTCGAGTGCTCCCCTCATATTTTTCAGCTAGAAGCATCCCTCCAGTGTGCTCAAGTGCACACCCCCTCCCCCGCTAAACGGATTTTCGGGCGAAGACCGTAGCTGCTGAATACCCTTCAGGTATTTTCGCAGGGTGCACCTCCTAAGAAATGGCGCCCCCAGACAAATACCCCTCCCCATGACAATTCCTGGATCCGCACCTGATTACATATGCTGTCAACTACGAACATTCCCAGCGTTACTTCGCAAGCATTTATCGGGTATTCGGGGTCTTAATTCCATGGGGTGCACATGTCGAATACCGCACAAAGTTGGCAAAACGATGATACTAGTTAAACACCTCAAAAGCACAATTACAATATCTTGCCAGGTGTTTCAACATTTCTGTCTTTTCATCATGAACCTAGCATCATTTTTCACTACTTTTTATCAAAATCTATCCACAACTTTTCATTATGCAACATATCATTCCAGGGAAAAAATGCATGCGAGCGGGTGGCGCGCCCGATCTTTTGCCTATATACCGCCGCTCGGCCGCCTCCAGCCGGGACCGGCCGGAATAGGGCGCGAAGCGTGCGACGGGCGGCGAGTCGGCTGTCTAGTTATTATAGAGGTCATTGGTTTAAATATGCAACTGGATATGGACGCAACGGTTTAATGGCGTCACACACAGTCACAGTGATAAGACTTATTCGCGCATCGGTAAACGGGACGGTTTTACAACATTACATATGATTCAGAGCAGCGGGAAACCACCACATTATGTATACGTTACGGCAGCGAGAAACCATCATGAAAGAATCGCAGTGGCTCCAGACCATCAGGACCTCTTCCAATAGATCCAGGGATCATATTCTGGCGGTATTTCCACATGGGGATGCCAAGAAGTGCATGACGGCAGCAAGTAAAAGAGACGGTCATGCCATATTATGTAGGCTTGGCTCGGAGCTGCAGGATTGCTCTGAAAGCTAGACAAGTTTGTCGAGGACTGGGAACGGCCCATGCAAGTTGGAGAGGGCTCCTGACGGATGAATAGGTCCCCTGAGAGCCAGAGGGCTGGGCTGTAATGTTCCTTAGCTTTGGGATAGGCACCAGGGGGATCGGGGTCCCTGAGAGCTAAGATGGTTATTGAGAATTGGCGATGGGTGCGAGTAATGCTGAGGGCCATCCTCAGAGATAAGATTCATTTAAAAGCCATAAATGCTGCCGAGATCTGAGGTAAGTCACCGCCAACTCAGCGGCGGCGGTCACCCCTGTGGCCATGGCCGCCGCAACGGCCACAGCAGTCATAGCGGTGACTAACGCCCAAGCAGCCACAGCCGTCCCAGTGTCGTGATCATAGCTTCTCCAGCAGCTACGGTTGCTACAGCGATTGCGAAAGAGATAACCCAGCGATGGCTAAGATGATGATAATTACAACGGTGCCAGTTGCTTTGCCTTGGACCGGGGTGACACGGATTACCGAAAAGAAAGAATACATATGTTCCAGGATGCTGTGTGTTGGGCATGGCTGTTCACGCGCGTTTGCTAATCCTTCCTCGGCCCTCAAATCTTGTACTTATTTTTCCACACCGGTATTCATGCCAAATATTGAGGAAGCATAAAGGTGTTGAAAAAGTGAAACAACGCTGGCCTCACCCTGATCATGAATACCCTCCTTATTAAAATATGTCTGAACTCAGCGGATAACAGAATGAATCAATTGTTTCCATGGGGATAAGCAAACGTATTTTATTTAATAACCTAATCATATTCATCGCTTCATCAGAGATAAGTTAATGTCCTTTTGTTTTCCGTCCTAGGTTGTCTTTTGTTGGCTGTTGTCGGGAGTTCAACGATTCGTTATTTTCTGGTCTTTACCGGATAGCTGGACCTTGATTGCTTGTTTCGCATAAGCAACGCTAGCGCGAAGGTCCCTATTTTCCCACTATTTTGTATTCTTTATATTATATTATTATATTATGTTGTCTTATCGTGATTATATATATATATATATATATATATATATATACACAAACATGCATACAGGGTCCATTGAACATAAAGTCACCGAAATCTGAGTAGTTTCGGATTTTTTTTAGGATGGGTGGGTGGGGGTAAGTAGGTAGAGGGCCCTCTTCAGACGATCGCCACCCGCTCCCGTTACCAAATCCTGGCTAATCCACTGGCCCGATTTCCAAGGTTTACTCGCTTTGCGCGATATTTAGTGCCACTCAACCCCGACACAGACAGCCGGATTCCGACATAACATTGCTTTTTCAACAGGGAGTAGCGTTTGCATAGGAAATTGTCTTCACATGTGCATTGTGGTCTCCGACAAGTCGACAGCACACTGAAAATAATTTCGCCCAGGCTACATCCCTGCTCGGCTAAGGTTAGTTTCAATGAAAAAAAACGTCCCTCATATAATAAGATGAAACGTGATGGTATTATGTTTGGTGTAGTTGCTTATTTTCACGTCTGGAAATGCTATATGCCCTAATGAAACGCCACATAAATGAGATAGTAGAGGAACGATTTTACATGCTGGTTCTACGCCAGAAAAGATCATTCGACGACTCGAGAATCCCTCGAAGAAGCATATCAACCCCAAATATGCCGCATGTTTCAATGAAAATGCATTGAAGATGTTCCAGCTCCTAACCTTGGTATTATGCATATATATATATATATATATATATATATATATATATATATATATATATATATATATATATATATATATATATATGCATATATATATATATATATATATAAATATATATGTATATATATATATATATATATATGTATATATATATATATATATATATATATATATATGTATATATATATATATATATAGATACATATGTATATATATATATATATACGTGCACACACATACACACACACACACACACAAGTACGTATATTTAAATCATGTAAGGGGTAATGAACCCAACAGTTACATTAAGGGCGGTATCGCAACCGTATCGTAATGTATTTATGTGTTAAAGTGTTAACGGTAGCGTGTTTCAATTTTAGTAGATTAAGGTGTTTGAGGTGCCATCTAGGGTATACATCCAGATGTATATATCCAGATCCATGTATACCATAGAATATGAACTCAAAATACTTACTGAGCCCCAATCTCTCATATGGTTTTGAATTAAAACCCTGCGTGTGGTTTCCGCCGTTCACGGGTGGCTGGCGTTGCTCTCTTTAAGACGACCTCTTTTTGTCAGATGCTCTTTGTCTGATGCTTCCGTGTTTGTAATCATACTCACTGTGTGACATTCTCTGTCCTTGCCAGCAGCTGCTTGACTAGTGCTAATTATCCATTCACTGTTTTCATTTGGTCCTCCTACTTCGAAGATATTTATTTGATTATCGGTCCTGGATCGTTTCCGTTCTTCAACTGGATGTTCCATTGTTACTGTTATACACTCCAGTGTATCTGGGAAACTCGAACGAATTTAGTTGAACCAAAGGACTTACCGATTTCAATGCGAAAAAAGTTACGCAATTTGAAATGAATATATATATATAATGGAATCCAAATGACCAAGTATAATCGATGCGCCTGAAAACTAAAAGCCATCTAAATGTATGTTTATTCACTAGATAGCACGGGTGTTGATTTTTGAAAATCATTGGGGAGGGGGAATGCATGAAGGCAATGAGCCGGCCCAAATGGATTGGGGGTACACTCCATAGGGTCCCATGTTAAAAGTTGAAATTATTGAGGGGACAATGCAAACATTGAGGGGGCACTTACACCCTCAGAAGTATATAATACACTTCCTTTGGCAGTTACACCCTCAGAAGTGCACTTCCTTTGCTAGGACGTGTTTATGGTAAAATGCATAGTTGCGTCACAGCAGTGGCGTTCGGTCCACTGCTTTTTCTGCAGAGGACGAACAACCGCTGTGCCTAGTAAAGAATACTACAGTGACGCCCATGCCGGTATCCGAGCTGTGTCGTAATACCTTGATCTGTATCCTCATTACGGGTCAAACCATGTACGACCATACCAGCGTTGCTGTCGCTCACTCCCCTACTGTGACATTCATTGCGCACTGTCGCTCACTCTCCCACGATGACATTCATTGGGCACTGTCGCTCACTCTCCCACGGTGACATTCATTGCGCACTGTCGCTCACTCTCTCACGGTGACATTCATTGCGCATTATCGCTCATTCTCCCACGGTGACATTCATTGCGCACTATCGCTCACTCTCTCACGGTGACATTCATTGCGCACTATCGCTCATTCTCCCATGGTGACATTCATTGCGCACTATCGCTCACTCTCTCACGATGACATTCATTGCGCACTATCGCTCATTCTCCCATGGTGACATTCATTGCGCACTATCGCTCACTCTCCCACGGCGGCGATGAGGGCTGCAGGGGAGAATGGAGGGGAGGGGCTGTGATGCATTGCATGCATGTAGGGTCGGACGTTGCAGACCAAACCATTTGCATTCCAACTCAACTAGGCCAGGTTATCCTATGTATTGCGATTCAACCTAATTACATGAGCATATTCTGGTATGACCATCCCACCACTGCTCGTCGCACCGCCGCGATGTTCCCCGTCACAAAGCGCCTCCCTCTTCCCCTCCCCCTTCTCAGCCGCAGACGGCCAGTATAACAGGGCCGGCTTCAGTGCGGCAGTTCAATGTCAAACATGTACTCGGCCAGATTCGGCTGCGTCAGCTGCATCTTGCTTAAAACGGTGACATGGCCGCTGAACTCCCGCACACTCCTGTGCTGCTCATCCAGCATCTCGGCCGTCAGCCAGTCGGCAGCCTGTCCAACAGTCGGCAGGTCAACAGGCGTCAGTAGTCAGGTCAGCAAGGCAGAGGTCAATATTGCGCATGCATGCACACATACACATGTGCATACACACACACACACACACACACATATATATATATATATATATATATATATATATATATATATATATATATACATACATACATCTTCGTACAATTTGGACGCAGATTGTTTATGTTTGTGTGTGCAAGGCTACGATATTTTTGGTAGACAGCCTGAGCACCAACATGAGCAACTCACATGCCAGTCTTGCTCGCATGTGCGTATCATCTCAGTGAAGTACCGGGTGATTGCCTTCTCAATGTTGAGCGCATCGGTAAGTGCCTCTAGGCCGCTACTCCAGCGATCCTTCAGCGGCGTCTGCAGTCATTGGCATCCGTCAGTGACCCACTCTGAGAAAACAGGACAGTTGTAGGACACGATCGCAGAAATGCTTGTCATCATATAGAGATAGTGTTGACCCTCCCCGTCTTTCCGGTCATATCCTCACACCCCGTCTCAGAGGGGCGTTGATACACCCCCCCTATAATCTCCAAACTAAGCGTCGCACGAAAACGAAAGAGGTATCATCGGAAAGCGCTCGACGAGTAGGGTAGAAACCACCCCCAAAATATTATCCCCCCCAAAGAAAAAGTGACGTCACTAGGGGGCCTATGTTTCCATGACTTACATCATGTTTTTGGCTCTGGGGAGTTCATTTTGGCCAGTTTCATTTGAAGTACCAATTTCTCCACGTATTTGGGCCGTTTTATGTTGCCATCTTGAAAAGAAAACATTAGTTTTGTAAATATTATTTTCCTTTTTCCAGTTTTCCATGAGCCCAGTCTATACGGGGACGAAATAATCAGGAAATGGTTAATCGAAAAACTACTTCCGAATATAGAGAATCCACTCAGTGCCGAAACGACTTCTCCTTTCACTTCGCATTGTCCCTAGTTTCATTATTATTTGTATGGTATTGTGTGATTTTCAAGGACAGTCACGCTACCTTTTTGGGTCCCAGTGTTAAATTTGGACCTCGTCATTTGTTGGGTTTCCATAGCGAGTTTTAGAGGCCTCGGCACGTTTGTGGGGCCCAACTTTTTTGGGGGGACTTTTGGTGTGATTATTGGGACTCCAGAGTGATCTTCCTTCTTCGGACTGTTTGTTTTTGCCCTGGCTTTATTTTTTGGGTGGTCCTAATGAGACGTTTGGGCCCCGGTGCGACTTGTCGAGCCCCTGGCGTGATTTTCAGGGGCCCTGGCGTGACTTTTTGGTACCCCCAGGTTCAGCGTGATTTTAAGGGCCCCGGCCCAACTTTTTGGGCCCCCGTCGTGATTTTCAAGAACCCTGGCACGACTTTTCTGGGTACCCAGCCTGATTTTCAGGGGATCAGGCGCGAACTTTTCAGGCCCTCAGTGTGATTTTGAGGAGCTCCGATCCAACTCTTCGGGAGACCAGAACAATTTTCGTGGGCCCGGCCTGATCTTTTGGGCCACCAGCGTGTTTTTCAGGGCCCCAGTCCGTCTTATTGGGCCCCATCGTCGTTTTCAAAGACCCCGGAACGACTGTTTTGGCCCCAGCGTGATCTTCAGGAGCCCAAGTAAGAACTTTAGAGACCCCTAGCGTGATTTCCAGGGGCCTGGCCCGTCTTCTTGGGGCCCCAGCGTCATTGCAGGGCCCCGGGAAGACTTATTGGGCCCCCAACGTGATTTCCATGGGCCCGGCCCGCCCTTTGGAGGCCACAGCGCCATTTTCAGGGGGCCCGGCGCGACTTTTTGGTGGTCTCAGCGGTATTTTCAGAGACCCTGTCCCACTTTGTCGAGCTCCTAGGGTCACTTTTGGGGGCCCCGGAACGATTTTTGAGGCCCCATGTGATTTTCAGGACCTTGGTGCAATTTTGGGGGCTCCCAACGTCATATTCTGGGCCCATGCGCAACTTTTTGGACCCGGTAGGACTTTTGGGGCCCTAGCGAGATTTTTTTTGCGAGGCCCGGTGCAATTTTTCTGAACTTCGGCGCGATTTTCTTGGGGGTCCCACAACCTCTCAGGGAGAACTACCACCTTTGCCTTCCCTTCAATACACCACTGATGGTGATACATGGTAAGAATGGCCTAAAAAACTATGACATTAACATTAAAGCCCCTACCCCCACCCCCATTAATTTTGGTGAAGTTCCGCCCATCCGCAGCCCAGGTAGGCTCCCTCCACCCGCGGCGACATATATGTCCACTGGCTTCGGAGAATGGGATTGGGGAGTATTTTCCACATTTGTAATTTGTTAGCCTTCCTAGCCATAATTCGGTGATGTTAAGCTTTTTTAGGTCCAAATATTCGAAAGGCAGAGTTAAATTGGATTTATCAGCGTAATGGTGAAGTATTCATGCAGGTTGGTGCAATGGTTGCGCAGCATAGGATTCTCAGAAACTACGATCAAAGTACATCCATGCTGCGGAAACTGTTTTTAGCAGCCCAAAGATAGGCAATTCTGACGGCCGCTTGACAAACTCAGTTGTTGCGATACCCATGAACTAGACCACATATCCATTTGACTATCCATTTAGCCATATCCATTTATACGCTGTGGACCGAGTTCCAATTTGGAACGTGCGGTGCTTCCATTTTCATTTTGCCACAGTGTTTGCAGTACTAAGGCTCCATTGACTTTATATTTGAAGTACCTTGTAGGTTTGATGGTTCGCGTAAGTAATCGCCATATAATGCTTGGCCGGGCAATAACCCCAAAACAACATGAAACCAAGCTCTACCTACTTTCATATTGATCCCCATTACCGTATGTGGGCATGCAATCAACTGCCCAAAGCTATACCTTCGACATTGGATAGTGGTTCTTGTGGTGTTTTACAGATATATTACATCATTTGTGATATACTGATGTAGGCATAAGCGTTACACCTAAAATATATGTTTTACAGGATGCCCGGAGCTCTGTCATTCAACACATTGCCGGGGGTTTATCAATCTCATTTATTTGACTGACATCCCCTGAAATCATGAGTGCTTAGATACTGATATATATGTGTGTGTGCTTCACTAATGAGTGGCATTTGTCTGTGGTGACTTATATTGGCATTGTTCATACAGTGTATACTGTATTTTAACTGCTCATATTGGTTTATTTGGTGTTTGCATTCCTTACATTTTTCATGAGTTTGATTTCCAAAGTTGGTGTGGGCTGACTGCCATGTTGGGAGGGGGGGGGGGAGGGACTGACCTGCAAGATGGGGGGGGGGGGCTGGAGGCCCTCCATCTGAATAGGATCCTACGCCCCTGACGCCAGCGTATCTGGCAACAACAACTACGACACCACTATAGTAAGCGCTCTAGACGCCCTTGCCACCAAAGCAAAGTTGAACTCTAACAACACAGAAGTATACAACCGATCATTCACTATGGACGAATTACACCTTGCCCTCAGCAAGTGTGGAAACACGTCGGTTGGGCCGGACGACATCCATTACCTATCCATATCCATTTTTTTGAAACATCTTACCAAAAGTTATCTAACGTACCTATTGCGGCCATTAACGATCTGTACCAAAACTACACATTTCCCGCTTCCTGGCGGGACAACGTCATTCCATTGCCAAAGCCGCACAAAGATCACTCCACACCAAAAGGTAATAGGCCCATCTCACTTACTAGCTGCGCTAGTAAGCTGGTCGAGCGCTTGGTCAAAACACGATGGAGACATTTTCTAGAACACAACGACCTGCTCGACGGATTTCAGTGCGGTTTCCAGCGTCAAATATCAACAACAGACAATCTCATTAGACTATTGCACGACATCAAAAGTGGTCTACGCAACAAACGCACAACAAAAGCTGCCTACTTAAACATCACTGCCGCATTCGACTGAATACACAGTCCGCATTGACACAAAAAAAAACTCCACGAGATAGGCCTACGTGGACACATGGCACACTTAATTCTCAACTTCCTCAGAGACCTCAGAGACAGAGAGACGGACCAGAGACCAAAGTCCGATTACCTCACCGGACCTCTTAATGTCCGATGCGGCAGTGTTACATCAAACATCACACCTCAGGAACAGGGCCTGGCACAGGAGAGCGTGCTCTCACAGAGCCTCTTCATCATCATGATTAACGACATACTTCTGATCACACAGACACGTCACTTCAATTCTCACTTTTCGTGGACGACGTAGCCATCTGGACAACAGCAAAATGCTTCCTAAAAAGCTGAGAAAACCATTCAAACAGCTCCATATCACATCGTAAAGTGGTGCAAAACGTGGGCTTCACCCTGTCCGCAGAAAAATCGGCCAGCCACATATAGTCGTCTCCGCCACACGCTCACGACACTACTTAAAATCGATGGCAAAACCGAACAGGTGAAAAGTTTCAAGTTCTTAGGAGTACATTTGGACGAAAAGCTTATTTTCAGTACACACCAACTCCATCTCGAAGAGATGCGCAAAGCACGTCAACGTACTCCGGGCACTTGAAGGCACAGACTTGGGCGGATACAGGAAAACACTACTACGTCTCTACAAATCAATCAAACGACCCATCCTAAAATAAAACAGCATCATCTTTGCCACCATTTCAGAAAGCCACGGCAAAAAGCTAGAAATCATCCAAAACAACTTCATCAGAGCAGCCACGGGAGCCCTCAGCGCCACACCGATAGCAAGTCTTCTAGTGAATTCAAACACGCCTCCACTCCACTTCAGGAGTACACAACAACTATGCCGCTACCACATTAAAAAAGAAGACAAAATAACATGACGTAAAACGACTACACAAAGGAGCCATCGGACGTAGATTATTTAGTTGCTGGTTATTTGAATTTTAGGGCGCATCGACCAGATTTGATCATTTAGCGCC
Source organism: Ashinkailepas kermadecensis (assembly GCA_034440615.1). NCBI lineage: Eukaryota > Metazoa > Arthropoda > Thecostraca > Neolepadidae > Ashinkailepas > Ashinkailepas kermadecensis. The sequence goes on along the minus strand of JAOTOM010004539.1, from coordinate 84,263 downwards.
CATAACTTATGATATGCTAATAATATATTTGGGCCGTCTGAAGTTCTAAAAATGCAGTGCATGCGGCCAAGGCACGCACCAAAGCATGCATGCATGATAGATACTATGCCATAGGTACTGGCGGACGGATGACAGCAAAACTTATGTCAGAGATATAATCAAATAATTTGCCCGTTTGGATAAAATGCGAATCGTCATCTAACATATCAGCAAGCTCAAGCGGGTCCACTCGTCGTCCAAAATGCCGTCTCCGCTGCCTTCCGGAGCGGGGACAAGACAGCAGAGCATGGCGCACTGTAAGAGTCACGTCACAATGGTCACAGATCGGCTTCGATTCCTTCATCAGTAAGTAGTTATGAGTGGGATATGTGTGCCCTACCCTTAACACGCGCCCTGGAGGGCCTCTGAAAATTACGCGCACTGGAGGGGGGGGCGGATTCCGCCCTCCCCCCCCCCTAAGATCTCGGCTCCTATTAAATCTGGAGGAACGAAATTCGCAGGGTGGACGGGTACGGTAGTGAACTCTATTGTGTGCACATTTCATGACCTTAGGTCAATATCTTCAAGGTCAAATGAGGTCACATTTGTCAAAATGTTCTTGTTTTGCGTGGCTTGGTTTGTCATTGTTATGGATCGCTGTGATTGTGTTTAAATGCTCCAAAATGGGCATCAATGATGTTTTGGACATTACTAATGATGCAATACAAATTCTAGACCCCACATTTAACCTCAGGTCACCTATATAGCAGCACTTTATCAGGTCAGTTACCTGTTCCAGTTACCGGAACTGTGCCGCGATGTATGTACCGGCACCTTACTCCACGTTCTTTGTTTGCCGGCGTCTCATCTTTTCTCTCTTGCTTGTTAATTACCACCGGATGCCACAAATAGCCGGTTTAACGTAGCCCTTTCATTAACGTAACAATATCTAGCGGATGACACTCTGCCACTGCTAAAGACGAAAAAATATCGTTAATTGAAGCAAAGTTATTCGCACTGATGCGCCATCCTACTCCCACGTCTTTGAACTCCGATGGAATCACACACGTGGGAAGATAGGCTTACTGGTTGTTGAATGGCGTAGATTATATGTAAGTATATTGTTAAGGTACTAATGGCGAGTTGGTGCAAAATCATTTTTATGTTTGCTTTCCGCCTTCGCCTTCCTTCCACAGACTTGGTTTTTATGCCGAGGTAGATTAGGCGGAAAGGAAGTAAGCTCCACTTTCGGCGAGAAAATCTGGCTACTCTTGGGTCTCAAGGCTCTTATGACAATCTGGCTGCTCCAGATAATTATGTCAACCAACCCAAAAAATGTTGTTTCCTTTAAGGCCAATCACTGTCCCAATGTTCGCACCAGAATTTTTATGTTCGATAGTGGAACAACATATTCTGAAATAGAATCCGTAAAGTAAGTATGGACAACTGTCACGAAAACTTGTGGAATTGAATCGGAAAATGTTTCTAGTCACGGTGAGTCTGTACAGTGTCCTTTTTCTTAAGGTTTTAATATTAAGCGATATAATTTGCGAGGCTTTCAGGGAAAAATGCGGTAACCGGACAAATGTGCGTAAAGCAAACGTACGTATGGCAGATGTACGTACGCAAATGTACGTAAGTAAATGTACGTAAGCGCAGATGTACGTATGGCAATTGTACGTACGCACAGATGTACGTATGGGTAATGTACGTAAGCGCAAATGTACGTATGGCAAATGTACGTATGCGCAAAAGTACGTATACGCAAATGTACGTATGCGCAAATGTACGTAAGCGCAAATGTACGTATGCGCAAAAATACGTAAGCGCAAATGTACGTAAGCGCAAATGTACGTATGTGCAAAAGTACGTATGCGCAAATGTACGTAAGCGCAGATGTACGTACGTGCAAATGTACGTATGGCAAGTGTACGTAAGTGCAGATGTACGTATGCCAAATTTACTTCAGCGGAAAATTACGTATGGCAAATGTACGTAAGAGCAAATGTACGTATGCCATATGCACCTAACCAAATGTGCTTAAACGCAAAGGCACGTATGCCTAAATCTACGTACATTGGCTCATACGTACATTTGCTCTTGCATCTTGCGTATATCCACATTTACACTTACGTACCTTCATGCTTACGTACATTTGTACATACATACATTTGCGCATACGTACATTTGCGCATACGTACATTTAATCATACGTACTTTTCCGCTTACGTACATTTGCGCATACGTACTTTTGCGCTTGCGTACATTTGCGCATACGCACTTTTGCGCATACGTACTTTTGCGCTTACGTACATTTGTGCATACGTACATTTGTGCATACGTACATTTGCCATACGTACATTTTGCGCTTACGTACATTGGCCATACGTACACCTGCACCTACGTACAATTGCCATACGTACATCTGCGCTTACGTACATTTGCTTACGTGCATTTGTCCGGCTACCGTAAACGTACGCATGGCATATGTACCTAACCAAATGTACGTAAACCCAAAGGTACGCATGCGTAAATGGACGTACATTTGCGCATACGTACAATTGCACATACGTACATTTGCGCATACGTACTTTTGCGCTTACGTACATATGCGCTTATGTACATTTGCGCTTACGTACATTTGCGCTTGCGTACATTTGCGCTTACGTACATTTGCGCTTACGTACATTTGCGCTTACGTACTTTTGTGCATACGTACATTTGCCCTTGCGTACATTTGCGCATACGTACTTTTGCACATACGTACATTTGCGCTTACGTACTTTTGCGCATAAGTACATTTGCGCATACGTACATTTGCCATACGTACTTTTGCGCTTACGTACATTAGCCATACGTACATCTGCGCTTACGTACAATTTCCATACGTACATCTGCGTTTACGTACATTTGCTTACGTACATCTGCCATACGAACATTTATCCTTAAGTACATTTGTCCTAGAATCACAAAATGCACAAAAAACAGTTCGGCGTTGCCGCGGCACACTATATCATTGCCGCCCGATCTCCAACTATAAGGCAGCGATGGAGTCCTAAGCAACAGCAGCGGTGGTCGTGCTACGTTGCCGCGATGTTGTAATAGCCACAAGTCCATTGTGGATTTCCTCAATAAAAAGTATGTCTGTCTGTCTTTAAGTTCACATAGTGACGTGTTGCGTACACATAGTGATGTGTGTGAATTATTTGACGTGCACATAGTGATGTGTGGGTAGTTGTGTGACGCATACTGTCACGGAATGTGGGCATGCGGCGGGAGCGAGTGGCTGCAATGAGTTATGTAGCTTATGTTTCGTGGCCGCAGGTAGCTTTATAGTGTGCGTGTCGTGGATGAAGGAAGTTTTATGACGTATGTGTGTGTCCTTGTTGCATGATTTTATGACGCACGTATCTATTCTGTAGGTAGTTGGTGTTGTCGTCTCCACGCATCAGCAGGTAGTCAGCCAGCTTGAAGGCATGCTCCCTCTCCTCATCAGCGTGGTCGAAGAAGATGCCGGCAATTCCTGGCCTGTTCACGCTGTCCAGCGAGAAGTGCGCGCCCTGCGTGAATATAAAAAAGTTTGTGCAACTGTAGATTATGTTCAAGGTGAATACTGACATATATCGCTGACGGTGTCAGTATTATGCCCTCAGTCAATATTATCCTGACAGTCATATTATACCGCAGCTTTACTTGGTTGTAGCCACAGTTGCAGTGTCTGAAGATCAACTGTTTCAATCCCGGTAAAAAGGATTTGATGACAGTCATCCCCGAAGTTTCCCTGACTCTCATCTGTGCTGTACTTGGATCACCACTGGTGATTAATTGGCTTACCCCCAGCTCAAGACAGCTATTGCACAGTCACCTGTGAGAACAGCCCGCTGGAAGGCACGGACAGCCCACTGGAAGGCACGGCCCACAGCCCACTGAATGGGCGTCCCATAGCACACTGGATGGTACGGCGCACAGCCCACTGGACGGAATTGTCCACAGCACATCGGATGGCGCGGCCCATAGCTCACTGGATGGCAAGACCCACTGCCCACCGGATGGGCACGTCCTGGAGATCAGTTCTCGTCTCACCTTTTTATTTCGGAGGAGATCAGACTATAAGCAGGGTGTGCATTAACGGCGGCCAGGCGGGCGATGGGTATGTATTTAGGGAAGCAGGCAGGTGATGGATACGCACTCACGATTGTCAGGCAGGATGTGGGTGTGTACTCATGATGACCAGGCAGGTGATGGGTGTGTACTCAGGGCGGCCAGGCAGGTGATGGGTGTGTACTCACGATGACCAGGCAGGTGATGGGTGTGTACTCAGGGCGGCCAGGCAGGTGATGGGTGTGTACTCACGGCGGCCAGGCAGGTGATGGGTGTGTACTCACGGCGGCCAGACAGGTAATGGGTGTGTACTCACGGCGGCCAGGCAGGTGATGGGTGTGTACTCACGGCGGCCAGGCAGGTGATGGGTGTGTAGTCACGGCGGCCAGGCAGGTTATGGGTGTGTACTCACGATGACCAGGCAGGTGATGGGTGTGTACTCAGGGCGGCCAGACAGGTTATGGGTGTGTACTCACGGCGGCCAGGCAGGTGATGAGTGTGTACTCACGGCGGCCAGGCAGGTGATGGGTGTGTACTCACGATGACCAGGCAGGTGATGGGTGTGTACTCACGGCGGCCAGGCAGGTGATGGGTGTGTACTCACGGCGGCCAGGCAGGTGATGGGTGTGTACTCACGGCGACCAGGTAAGTGATGAGTGTGTACTCACGGCGGCCAGGCAGGTGATGGGTGTGTAGTCACGGCGGCCAGGCAGGTGATGGGTGTGTACTCACGATGACCAGGCAGGTGATGGGTGTGTACTCACGATGACCAGGCAGGTGATGGGTGTGTACTCAGGGCGGCCAGGCAGGTGATGGGTGTGTACTCACGGCGACCAGGTAAGTGATGAGTGTGTACTCACGGCGGCCAGGCAGGTGATGGGTGTGTAGTCACGGCGGCCAGGCAGGTGATGGGTGTGTACTCACGATGACCAGGTAAGTGATGGGTGTGTACTCACGGCGGCCAGGTAAGTGATGGAGGCATCCAGCTCACGACTGATCTGGTGTCGAATGTCTGTCACACATCTCTCGTCGTAGTTGAAGTTTTTGGCGCACGGCTTTCCCATACCTGTTGTGAACCGGTCGGGTGATGCCTGCTCGGACACGGCTGACAACAGCACGTGCAACTTTGAGAACAGCTCTGGAGCTGCTGTTGCCGATCTGCAGAACTACAGAGCTCCAAGAAAAAACGTTGGCGTTTGATTTTTGCTTAGCTGTTCTCTGCTTATGCGTAATCAGGGCATAGCACTGAATGGATCAGCATTGTGAATTGCGGAACAATGTACAGCAGGTAATACGATCTACGATAATTATGCATGACCATCGTATTTAGCTCAATTACAAGGGGCTTATCTGTAAAAATTTAAAATCCTGCGAAATTAAACCTCTAAAATGAATTCAGAGCCTTTGTTTAGGTAGGTCATTGGAGTAGATTCATGTATCATGAGTGTTGGCGCAAGTTGAACCAATGCATTGGCTCAACTCAATTTGCAACCAGCCTCAATTTCAGCTTTGCCACATTACAATGTGGCAAAGCTGAAATTGAGCACTTGCGGCAGTGGCTATGCGTACTTTCATGCAACGGCACCCAGTGAGACTAGAATGACTCATATTTAATGAAAAGGATGTTCTGTTTCAATAAATATTGTTCGGTACCGCATTTCCCTCGAATACTTCTCTTGAATTGAAATGTTCTATTCACCACTACAGCCGTTACCTAGTCCGTTGTCAACGTATTCAGTTTAGCTCGTCTCAGTAACTTGCAAGCAAATACTTAACATTTTAAAGCAGCTTAATACCTGTCCCTAGAGCAGGCTGTACCGAGTGGTGATTGACCAAGGTGCATTTCCAGCGGGTAAGACATGCCAAAAGGCCGATGCTTCTTCTATCGTCGGATACGTCAAGCATAAATGACGAGCCTCAGAGGGAAACCGGTCATATCTATCAGCCCGGCGGCGGTTCCAGGACCTGAATTACGGGGGATGAATGTAGAAGCCAAAAATGTCAGCTTTGGCACTTTTCAGCCGATTTGCTCGGAAACCTGTATATCTTTCACCAAAGTTGGACAGGAGGTGTCTCGACGCCCCCACCCCGTGGATCCGTGCATGTAGTCTAATAGCCCGGCAGCCTAATTATAAAACCTGGGGCACCTGAAATATGTACCTGTATAATAATTTTCTTAATTGTCATCATAAAACCGGGATTCGGAACGGTGAAGCCTTTTTATCGCAAATTGGCGGCATGAAATTTGAGGTGCCACGATCAAATTTTGACTTTGCACAGAAGTGAGACGCACGGACGTCAGAAATTCATTTTTTCCACGTAAAAGAGCAGCCTGGATATCTTTTGAAGACTTCCTCCATAGAGGAAATAGAGTTACGTTACTATGGTATGCTCGTCGTCGTTAGTCTTGCTCTTCCGGTCTTCTTTCTTCGGCTTCATGTGTCCATTGCTATTATTGTTACGCTAAAATTGAATGTTCAGTGAAGGCACACAGAAATCCATCCATTAATTATTGCCACTGATGTCATTGTGTGCACTGATGGAGGTATCTGTCCCCTAATATTGAATTGTGCCCATCCAATGCTAAATTTTGCCCACCCCAAGTTGAGTTGGAAAAATTAGAGTGACACTCAACCTCTCGGTAAATCCAGCAAGCTTTTTCCGTATCGCGTGTCAGATCTTCCAATACCTTGATTCAGCCTCAATTTTATTGACATTAACTTGACGTATTCGCCCAATCGTGTTCATAAAACGACACCCGTGATTCTCGCCCCTTATGCGCCCGACGGGATCGATGTACCGCCTGCAAGCGCTTCATTGAGTATGTGTACTTTCACTAGACACATTTAGCTCACGTATTCATCCTTCTTGATCGCCAAGATATGGTTAATGCAACTGGAGATCGCCCTAATATAGCCATAATACGGGCATGCAATATGGTAGTGAACACCCTCGTATATCACTACATTCTGGTGGACCATGGTAACAGCAAAGCCACTAAAATCTGAAGTCGCCACGTCCATTGTACCCTGACGGCTTGACACCGTTGTGGACACCTTAATTGGGCTCTGGTGTGTACACTGGTAACTGAGCGACACCAGGTTAGCAGCTCTGCGGCCGTAGCACTCTACTCACACTTATCCTGCGGATCGTTGGGGTCGAAGGAGAGTGTGGCCATTGCCGAGGCCACCGTGAACAACAGCAGCAGAAGCAGGGCGTTCATGTCGATGCCGGCTGTGTTGACTCTATCCGCTGTGTCGCAGAGTCCGTGCTCGTCTGACCGAGCGCGCGTGGCTGCGGCTGGGTCCAACACGTCGCCGCTGCCGTCAGCGCCGCCCGCCTCTGACAACGGGACGCAGCCAATCGCACTCCAACAGAGAGCAGGGATCAAAGTGCGCCGTGACCAGTCGAGATGCGCTCTCGAACTTGCACCGGCAACGCGGCGCTTCCTCTTGACGGCCGGACGACGTGGAAACAGAGATGTGCGCTGTACGCTCTGTGTTTGAACGTCGGCGATGACACGTGACCGGGTGCAGCCCGAAGCGCGCCGCGGCGATGTCGTCCTGGGCAGATCCCTGTTTGGGCCAATCAAAGTCGCACAAGCAAACAACGGACGTCCAAAGATCACCTAATTCGAGTGTCGTTGCCAGCCGGGCAGATAGTGTAGAGCCGGGTCGAGATTAGTCGCTCTCGCCGCCATATCGCGAGGGGTGCCGCCACTGGACTGAGTGCTGCCAGCTATTCGCCATTAGTCGCTCCATTGACCTCGTCACTTCGGCACTGGCACGTAAGCAACTATGCAGTGTATAATGCAGACACTGAAGGGAATATGCTTTGTTTACAGTGAGAGCGCCCTAATCTGTTTTCCATGTGTGTAATATTTCACCCAGGAGGAAACAGTTTCCATCGTTAAACCCCATTCCATTTTCCTTATGCGTTTCTCTCGTATTCTTTGTTTTATCGCGGACCACAAATAGTTATATCTGATACACCTAATTTTAAATGCAAACACTTTACATCTCGAAATCAAATGTTTACCCATTGTGAATTCACACGGTCACCTTCCGACGACAGGATGGAAGTACCAAATGTGTTCTTTATGCTTACCATATTTTGCTGAAATGCCCCACTCCCATACTATCGGTTTTGGGAAGCTACTTCTGGCTTTGGTATTCTGATGGAAAATCAGCTTGGAACCATTGCTCAGTTATCTTTTCTGTGCTTTTTTCCATTGATAGATGTGTTCGTCCTTAGCTGAGATAGGTAGGGAGCAAATTCATATTTTGCGTATCTTCATTCTCCTAAATATATCACGCAATATACATCAATGTTTCTTTTGAACCTTTAGGTTCGTAGGTTTATTAGGTTCTGTGACACACGACCATAATTCAGGTTGCAATAACCGACTTCATCTGTGCCAATATAGGCGTTATGTGCTTTATGCATGCAACCAATGTGCTGTTCAATACAAACATCTCACCACCATTTCAAAGCAGTATTGTGTCTACAACTTCGAAACCACGGTCGTCCCACAAAATCTGCAAGTTGCTTGTCATCTCAAATTCTAAGGGCATTTAGACATTCTAATGGCGAACAATTTAGGCATTTCCGAGGGGTAAGGTGACTCTTGAACCTCATCGGGGCTCTTGAGCCTGACTTGACGGCCCTTGAACTCTCCTAAGATGCCCTACTCCGCACTTGTCCTGCGAGAGCATGTGAGAAACACGGATGTCGCCAAAATTTTTCGGAATGCAAAAAAGTCCACGCTGTTTTCAAGCACCTGAGAACCATCCTCAGTCGTCCTGTCTGTTGGCAAGGCTATTTGTGTATCTCATGGCATCTTCTTGGATTTTCAGGCCCCTTCAACAAGCCAAACACGTCTCTTTCTCCCTCTTGTTTCTTGCCTTTGTAAGTTTATATTCCACGCCACACAGATCTGTGTTCTGCTCACATCGTTCTGTTTTGCGCTCTCGCTACTACTGATGTATGTTTCGCTCACACTTACCCGTGTCCCGCTCACACTGGTCTGTGTCTCTCTCACACTGGTCTGGGTCATGTTCAGTCCAGCATGTACTACGGCTACACCGATCTGGGTCTCTCTGACACCGATCTGTGTCCTGCTCACACTGGTCTGTGTGTCTCTGACATCGGTATGCGTCCTGCTCACATCAGTCTGTGTGCTGCTCACATCGTTCCGTGTTCTGCTCACAACTGCCTGTCTCTCTCTCTCTCTCTCTCTCTCTCTCTCTCTCTCTCTCTCTCTCTCTCTCTCTCTCTCTCTCTCTCTCTCTCTCTCTCTCTCTCTCTCTCTCTCTCTCTCTCTCTCTCTCTCTCTCTCTCTCTCTCTCTCTCTCTCTCTCTCTCTCTCTCTCTCTCTCTCTCTCTCTCTCTCTCTCTCTCTCTCTTTTTTTATATATATATATATATATATATATATATATATATATATATATATATATATATATATATATATATATATATATATATATATATATATATATATATATATATATATATATATATATATATATATATATATATATATATATATATATATATATATATATATATATATATATATATATATATATATATATATATATATATATATATATATATATATATATATATATATATATATATATATATATATCCTATCTATATTCTCCCTCTCTCTCTCTCTCTCTCTCTCTCTCTCTCTCTCTCTCTCTCTCTCTCTCTCTCTCTCTCTCTCTCTCTCTCTCTCTCTCTCTCTCTCTCTCTCTCTCTCTCTCTCTCTCTCTCTCTCTCTCTCTCTCTCTCCCCTACCCCCTCTCCCTCTCACACATGCCGGTCTGTGTCCTGCTCATATCGGTGTGTGCCCTGCAACTTGCTGGAGCTCGCTCACACTGCTCTGTTCTTCTCTCACATCGGTCTGTAGCCCACCTACATTGATCTGTACCGCACTCACACCGGCCTGTGTCCCACTCACAACGTTCTGCGACCAATTTACACTGGCATGTACCCCCGCTCACACTAGTCTGCATCCAACTCACACTGCACTGGTTTGTGCTCCTTCTCACACCGGTCTATGCATCGCTCACACTGGCATGCGATCCGCTCACACCGATCTCTATCACTTTCACCAGGGTTGTAAATTTCAGACGAGGCCAGGGGAGGGGTTCCAAGTCCATATTTTTAAGACATATTTTCATATTGAATATGGAATATGGAAATTAACATTATCGGGGCGGCAAACCAGGGGGTCCAGAACCCCGACCCACCCGAGATCTCCTACCATACTCTTCACACCGATATGTTGTCAGCCCACACCGGTCTGTAACCCATTCACACCTGTCTGTACCCGGCCACACCTGTTGTATCTCGCTCACGCCTGTTCGTACCCCGCTTACAGCGATCTGTAGCCCGCTCACGTTCGCCTGTCGTGCCACTAGAGTCAAGATGCGTGCCCTGCTGTTGGCTGTGATGATAGGCGGCTCACGTTCGCCTGTCGTGCCACAAGAGCCAATATGCGTGCCCTACTGTTGGCTGTGATGATAGGCGGCTCCCTGGCCTGTAGCCCGCTCACGGTCGCCTGTCGTGCCACTAGAGTCAAGATGCGTGCCCTGCTGTTGGCTGTGATGATAGGCGGGTCCCTGGCCTGTAGCCCGCTCACGTTCGCCTGTCGTGCCACTAGAGTCAAGATGCGTGCCCTGCTGTTGGCTGTGATGATAGGCGGGTCCCTGGCCTGTAGCCCGCTCACGTTCGCCTGTCGTGCCACTAGAGTCAAGATGCGTGCCCTGCTGTTGGCTGTGATGATAGGCGGCTCCCTGGCCTGCCAGAACCGTCTGGAGGTGCTGGTGCAGGAGGTCACTGGCGGCGCAGGAGGTGAGTGTGCACTCCCGGAACTCGTGCTATGCTATGCCAAATACAATACACCGATGTATAGTACTTAGCTCGGGGTATGTGTTCTCGTGCCGTTATTGGAACAGCGCCGAGTCAAAACAGCTCCTGTCGCGGGGATACCGAGTGAAGCATCCGAATGGAGCACTCCATTTTTTAAGAGCTCAATTTCCACTGCGGGTCGCTCTGACATATACCGTCACTAAGTCACGCCCGACATTATCGCGAAACATGCCAGCTGATTCTTCCGGACGGATACAAAATCAAGCACGTGTAGTGACTTGAACCCCGTCTTTCCAGGAAACGTGGGGCAAAAAGGCCAGCGTTCTTCCAAATACAAGCTACCGAGATGACATCTTCCCTGTCTTTGACGTTTGTCGCGATAGATGATGTTTTGTACTGGGTACGTAAGTGCGTTTCTTCCTGCATTTACCCGGGTTTGTGAGGTGTGATGTTATGGGGAACTATGGTCCCCATAATTCTGCCGTTTCCGCCAGGTATTTCCACAGACGTGCACGATGAGTGCAACTCACAGGTGGGCTCGTACCACACCGTACATGCACCGGAGCACAAGCGCATCATCAACCAAGTGCTCAAATTGGCCTTTGAATACATGTCCATTGTGAGTATCACGTGCTATATGCTAGTATTTCAAGTGGGTGAGGTGTTATTCATAGATTTGATTTATATTGAGCTAAATCAGATTACACCGTGTAATCTGATTCAGTTCGGCATGAAGATGGCATCTTCATGTCGAACTGAAGGGAAGTGACAACTATCATTCCCCATTACAACCTTTTTTCAGCCCAAGGTGACCCCATGAAATGCTCGTGTGCACCACTCCTATCCAGTTACTTTTTAAAGTCAAAGGCACCCATTTGCCAGGAAAAGGGCACTTCCCTATGTGAAGTTCTATGGACCCTTCTACTATTCCCACCAAATTTCAGCCGAAGAGTGGCGTTCCTCCGAAGAAATAGCGCCATCCAGACGAGTGCCTCCTTGTGAATATTCCTGGGTCTGTCCTTGATCCGAGAGAGAGAAAACCATTGTCATGGGTTCGAATAGAAGTTGGGAAGAAATTGATTGCATTACGCAAGACATATTTTTGGTGTCTTTGGAATGCGAAATGTACGGAAACCTTGGGCTTGTCATCAATGTAAATGATTCGAGGCTCTTACCCCAGATTCATAGGCAGTCCAGGCCATCCAAATGCTAATCAAATGTAATCAAAATGCCATCAGCGTCGATGCCCAGTCACTTCAATTTCAAGTTAATCACAGGTCCAAAACGCTTTCTGTATTTAGGATTAATCACAAGAGTGTGAATGTTGCGGGCAGGATGATGAGTGCGCTATGTGATTACATATCCATCATTAAAGAAATTTGGCGTCAGAGGCGCAGCGAAGGGGCCGAAGACCTATCCCTAGCAACTGAAAATACACGAGATGAAACAAAGACTTTCGAGATTTTCACCACGCAAAACCAGATTTTTGTTTTGCGCGGGTAGTAGTCTCTGTTTCATCACTTTTTTTTGTTCAGGCCCCCTTAAGAAAGTCTTGGCTGCACCCCTGTTTGGCGTAATGTCCTAAACAATATGAACAGACGTATTAGGCCCAAGCATGTCTTGAGTGTTCGTAGTGCAACGCTTGGTACATCGTGCGCTGCACTATTGGTCACTCTTATTTTAAGGCTAAAGAAACAGTTTACACACTATCAAAGACTAACTAAAATTGAATTCACGATCGAAACGTTTAGGGGGATTTGAAGAGCATTCTTGCAGCGGAAAATATTAACTACATGCAAAGAAACCCATGACGAACATCGTTTATTAAACAAGTGGAAGGACATCAATCAATATGAAACATTGATGCTGTAATGGTTGCTGTTCTCCCCAGGTCACCCAAGCAATCTTCATGCATATTTTCCAGTAGGCGTCGCAAAGCGGTTATTATCGTAAAAAGCAGCATTGACATATGATATGCGTAACATTTCTGAGATTGGGACGGTTCTGAAATGCTCATTTGTCCCATGTTGTGCTTGCGTGTGTGGGTTTGGGTGTGCTCTTGTGTTGGCACAGAATAAATGTGTGTATTCTATAAACGAACGTACTAGCAGGTGACATCAAGCTACAATAAATGAGAAAAACTGTTTATTTATTTATTTATTTCACGATACATGCCCTCCACGTACTGTGGCTGTTATGGACAGTCGCATCTAACTATAGCACAACACCCTGTTCTAACTACACCGAAATACACCAAATATGGACAGATTTAAAGCGCCAGTTGGTTCATGAACGTGTCTTGTATTATATTACGCATCACGACATATTACAGTAAGTTGTATTTGATCTTAATAGCCCCTTCAATTGCAATAGATCAACCCGCTCATTTTAACTAAGAAAATGTAGGAGAAAATAATGCGGTCACGTAGTTGTCATAGGTTATCAGTGTGTATTACAAATGCACTTGCATAATTATCGGTGACGAAGCATTCAATATTATGCAAATATCAGTGTCTGTGAGTTGCGGTGAAGCGGATCTTAAATCTCCCTTCGAAAGCCCACCATTGGATGTTAACAGTTAGTTGATTATGTGGTTAAGAGAAATGGCATTCAAAACTGTCTTAAAAAGACCTTAATGTTTATATTGACAGTAGAGTAACCTTAGCGTATAACGTACTTTTCTTTTCAGCCTGTTAATCACTATCCAATCTGTACATCGACCAGCGGCCGTTGCCCTCGGTCGAGTCACCGACGTCAGCGACACCAACTGAACCGCTTCTCATTGTTGAGCGTTCGTGATCAATGGCATGGTTCGTGATCAATGGCATATCTTCACCCACAGTCGAGCCACTTTGGACGCGACACGAACCACCGGCTGGGCTTCCAGAAGCTGTTCCGCAGCGCCTCGGACGCGCGCTTCGAGCAGGCGAAGCGCATGATTAAGTACGCGGTGAAGCGCGGAACCACAATGCAGGGCGCCCTCGACATTCGGGTAAGCAGCTGCCAATAAGCTGGTACCGCGCGGCTACACACCACTGCTGGCGCCTGGTTTTGCTCATTTGAAGACCTCTGTCTAGTCCGTGTCACGTTACGGCGAACGTCGTGGGTGTCGTCGCAAAGCTCATGAAACGCCAGAAATTGCATAGGCACTTTGAACTGTCAATAAATTGCGAAATACCTGGCGCACCGGTCTGAAATATACTCAAGAACTCTCGGAAGCTTCCGATTCGGTAATGTATTGATGCCAGAGCTGTCAAAGGCTAAACTGAAGATCGAGTGTAAGGTGCAAAACAACAAACCAGGGGGCAAATTACATTGCAGTTACTTCTCCCTTGCACCTTTAAGGAAGCTAAAGTAGTAGGGAAATTCTGTCTATCGGTAGAAATAACCCGACAGTCAAACCGACATATACGTGTGACATCATAGCACTGTAGTCTGATCTGATCACTTTTTTAATACAATATGTAAACGCCACTACTCTGTATGTGTCCAATATTTCGTGCTGCTGTCATAAGTTGTTCGGAGGCTATGGAAGAAAATCCAAGGGTGGTTAAAAGGGTGCCTGGTGCTGCCGGTTTCCGACCGGACCCGTCGGGTCCCAATACTCGAGGAGTAGTTACATATGAGAGCCAAATGCATTGAAATGAGGGGGATCCGAAACGAACTTCGTTACATTATGATATTACTCTTACAAGCCTGATTCATTATTGTACAAAATCAACACAAAATCTACATCACGCCAACTCATTCACAATTAAGCCGGAATTTGAATATGCTCGTTTAGCGTGTCAGATGTGTGGTGGCATACGATACTGAACACTGTTGTTACATGTGACACTGAAACATCATGACAAATATCCGACTCCGGTCGCTTTGTGACAGACGTTCCTCGTGGCTGAAATGTTTGACAGACTGTCCCGCATAGCCAGACTGCATGTCAGAATGTCTCACGTGGTCGGATTGCCTGTCAGAATGCTCCGCGTGACCAGACTACCCGCCATAATGGTCCGCATGGCAGACTACCCGCTAGAATGTCCCGCCTGCCAGGACTACCGGTCAGAATGTCTGTGTATCTGGACAGGCGTCTGTGCTGTCTGAATCGTCATGACAATGCGATGAGATGTTCGACACATCCTGCCCTGAACAATTACGTCTCAGATACCGACAATGAGTAATCTCAAGCCACTGCCACTGCCATCTCTCGGACTGGCTCTGAGTGACAGCAAGGCCATGTACGAAGAGCATGCCCGACTGCACAGCAGAGCTCTGTGCCTCACTGCAAGACCTGGCGCCATTGCCGACCTAGACTGTGCACTGGACCCCGACGTAAGTCCCAGGGAGAAAGACGGGTTGTGGACTGGAGAAAGGCGGGGATATGAACTGGTTAAAAGTGGGAACAATGGCAGGAGGCAGGTGGGAATAGGAATAGGAGGCCGGTGTGGAAGTGGCAGGAAGTAGGTGGAGATAAAAATTGGAAGGTGGAGACATGAGTTGTAGGCAGGTGGGACAAACTACGCAGGAGGGTGGGAAAGAGACTGGAGGAAGCAGCCTAACTTGTTCGGTTGCAGCTTACTTTGTTCGATGGATGCATGCATGGCTGTGGTATTCTTCTCTCCAAACTCATCGACTTTCTGCTAACCCACAACGATGGGATTTTTGTCTTTATTACCTTTCACTCCCGAAAATGTTGTCTTTAATAATTTCACAATCTATGCATGGTCAGCTCCTCAGCGACAGCATCCGGCAAAGGGTCTTTAACGTTGAAGTCATTTAATGTATCATTTATATAGAGCGGGGATCCGATATTGGAACCCGCATCTCAAGTTATCGCTAACAAAGTTTCGTTTATACCTGGAGGTAACTGGATGTAAGTTGCAAAGTAACGTTTTAAGTTAATTTAAGCATTATCGCTTATTCCCTAGATACTGACATATCCTATAGTGTATGAAGACCCTAATCCTTGATTCCGGAAAAACGTTTGACAAGCCTGAGTGTGCCCCTGTCACCAACGCCCAGAATTCTGAGAGAGGGAGAGAGAGAGAGAGAGAGAGAGAGAGAGAGAGAGAGAGAGAGAGAGAGAGAGAGAGAGAGAGGGAGTCAGTCAGTCAGTCCAGTCAGTCCAGTCAGTCCAGTCAGTCCAGTCAGTCCAGTCCAGTCCAGTCCAGTCAGTCCAGTCAGTCCAGTCAGTCCAGTCCAGTCCAGTCCAGTCAGTCCAGTCAGTCCAGTCAGTCCAGTCAGTCCAGTCAGTCCAGTCAGTCAGTCCAGTCAGTCCAGTCCAGTCCAGTCAGTCCAGTCCAGTCCAGTCCAGTCAGTCCAGTCAGTCCAGTCAGTCCAGTCAGTCCAGTCAGTCCAGTCAGTCAGTCAGTGAATGAGTGAGAGTGATTGAGTCAGTGAATGGGTGAGTGAGTAAGTGAGCAAGTGAGCAAGTGAGTGAGTGAGCGAGTGATTGGGTGAGTGAGTGATTGAGTAAATGAATGAATACATGAATGCATGGAAGAAGGAATAAAAGAATGCACTGGTGAATGAATGAGTGGTTGGATGAACTAACGGATGAATAAATGAGTGAATGTGTGACTGAGTGACTGAACAAATGAGTAAACGAGTAAATTAGCGAGTGAGTGAATGAATGAATAAGTGAGTGAGTGAGTTCTTGAGTGAGTGAGTGAGTGAGTGATTTATTGAGTGAGACTGAGTGAGTGAGTGATTTATTGAGTGAGACTGAGTGAGTGAGTGATTTATTGAGTGAGACTGAGTGAGTGAGTGAGTGAGTGAGTGAACGAATGAACAAGAGTGAGTGAGAGTGAGTGAGAATGTGATAGTGAATGAGTGATAGTGAGTGAAAGTGAGAGTGAGTGAGTGAACGAAAGGGTGAAAGCGAGTGAGTGAACAAATGTGTGAGAGTGAATGAGTGAACGAATGAGTGGAGGTGAGCGAGTGAACGAATGAGTGAGAGTGAGTGAACGAGTGAGTGAGAGTGAGTGAGTGATCTTGGGCAAAGTTACCAAACCGGACTCTTGGAAGCCTCAGGTCTTGTATTCAGACCCATCATCGGATCCCAGAGTGTATTTCTGGGATGCAGTGGCAGGTCTGGGAGCCGTTGCAGTGTTTAATAACGTCGGAACGTTTCAGCTGGCGCACCATACTCGCCACGCTCTCGAGGAAGAGGTGAAGACCGTGAACGCCATGGCGAGCAAGGCCAATCAACTGGCAGCCATGTTCACAAATGGGGAGAACAGTCTGGCCGAACACATGTTCGACCAGCACCTGCTTAAGTAGTACGACATGCGGACGGCTTCGCATTCAGGTGGATGGCAGCACAAGCAACGGCAGAATCTGTCCGCCTTCAAGGCTGTGTGCAGCGACTGAATGACGTGTGCGTGGATAACAGCACCAGCACGAGCGATGCGTGCCGGCTGGTGATGGTGTCTTCAGCTCGTGGGACCGCCGGTGATAACTAATAACGGCGAATGTACCGTACGCGCAAGATACCAATATAAAGAGCGACAGGGCGCACTGCTGTCACTTCTTACTCTATGGCTTTGTGTTTGCAACATAAGCACTATTGGAAGTGGTCTAGATCAGCACTTACAAGAGGCAGGGTATAGGCTTTCTGTCCAGCGGACACATGTTCGAGCATCATACCGTTGTCGGTAGAGAACTTGTATACCGATGGCAATTGCCCTCCCTCAGTGACTAACTTTGGAGGCGTAGCACTGGGTCAGATGATGACGCTCAGATGACGCTCCTCGCTGTTTGGCACCTCTCAGAGTTTAATGGTAAACCCCGCGCCGGTAGATTCTGTGGCATTTCCGCGACACCTGTGCCAGAGAGCTAGTTCTAAGGACTACAAAGGTGTTTGTGAAAATCAATATTTTGAAAGCGTATGCAGTCAATAGACTTTTTCAACCTCGCTTGCCTATGGAGTGGAGGTAGATGCCACCACTCTCCACAGTTAGTGAAAAAAAACACACCACACACACACGCATACACACACGCACACACACACACACACACACACATATATATATATATATATATATATATATATATATATATATATATATATATATATATATATATATATATACATACATACATATATATATATAGATATATATATATATATATATATATATATATATATATATATATATATATATATATATATATATATATATATATATATATATATATATATATATATATATATATATTTATTGATGTTTGGGTGTTAGCATAGTTAGCTACTTGGTCGTTAACATAGCTAGTTAAGCTAGCCAACTACGCTATCTAGCTAGCTTGCTCGCTGGGTGTTTACATAGCTGAGAGGTGAGTATTTCACTTTTGTCACTTTGCAAAGGATCATTGATATTTTCAAGGTCATAAAATAATATTGACCTTCATTGAAATTATAAGTTTTACACACGTGCTTTTTTCGTTCTTTTTTAAAATAAATAGTCAGTTCAAGGAAAGAGTGTATGTTTATTTTATGCTCACGAGAATCCCCCAGAGAGTTCTGATCATGTAAGGTCACTAACATTAAATATCGCCGGCATGGGGAGCTTGCGGCCTTCAAATGGCAGGCGAGGGAATTGGTACGATCGCTCCCTGGAAATTCAAAGTAGAGCAGTCTAGAAGAACAAACAAAAACTGACATGTAGCTTGTTATAACGTCTCGCGACAAACACCATGCATAACCCTGGCCAGTCGGTGACTGATGTCAGAGGCGAGGTCAAGTTCAGATGTTGTCAACTGTCGATACATTTTGCGATGTTTTTCACACGTTTTGACAAAACTATTGCTGATGTGCGTACGAATTATTCACCAACTTGCTCATCCGGACCTGGTTAGTTTAATGACGTCACGTGTAGTGTAGTCTTATGGCCCATAGGGAATACACATAGTGAACACAATTTTTTTTTTAATCATAGGTTATTTTAGTTCAGTGGCCTTGGATAACCTCGATACTGGGATAATCTCGGATGACCCCTTACAACAGGAATGTGGCACACTGTCCGCTTTTATCCCTAAGCCATCTGAACTGTTGCTTAGTCACACTGACTTCGCAAAATGTCTAAAGTCTGTATGGTGAGGGGTACCATTGTTCTCACCTGGTGGCTTATTTAATGATCAGATCATGATGTGCACAATACTAATTGAGAAATCACGTCCAGATATAAACGCCCATGTCTATTTGTTGGCTTTTTGCACGATTTTCTGATCGTGGTAGTGTGCTTCGTCGAACATACCCGATTAAAATAAATATTTTACCTGACCTAGGATTGAACGGTTCACATCATGACATCATGTTTGATGTAATTACATATAAGTAATGTCAAACAATGCGCTGTTTTCGGCTCATGTCTCCCGCTCAATTAGGGAGGGAAGAGTGGGGGAGAGTAGCAAACCTCTCGGCAGTGGAAAATGAAATGCTAATGCGAAATACGTAAGGACGGAGTTAATGGTTCTGAGTAAAAAAAAAGGGATATTAAAGCACTGGAACAAACAAAAGCCTTGGAGCTGTAGAAGCGGCCAGGTCGCTCATATAACTTTTTCGTATATTCATCACAATAGACCCTCACGAGCTTCAACCAATGTCAGAACTAATCTTTTAGGATATCATTATAAAGCAGTATTAAGGGTGCAGGACAAGCGACAATATAAGGCGGGTGATTATAGGGCTCCGGTGTTGTGGTAAGGGGCAAAACTTCATGCCGTCGTCGTCGGAGCAATTGTGCAACGTGGAAAGTGCCCTCTTGTGACAATTCGTGAATGAAAACGAGAGTTCTTTCTACAGCTGGTAAGCAGCACCCGACGCCGCATGAACTACACCCACAAGCCGTTTATGTAAGAAAAGGTTCCGTACATACCAAGTAAAATATTGTGATGGTGACGACAGTTCGCAAAAATCAAAGTTTACAGCGCAGGTTAATTCCTGATCCAAGACATCCAAGATCCAAGAGGCTACCAAAGTCTATACTAGTGAAGGTTGGGTCGAGTCGCTGAAATAGACTTAGATGCTGAATAAGTCATTCGTATATACACGAGAGTGGACTTACTCAGGCTTCAGCCTCGTCCGTAGCCAGTATTTTGCGCCATTTGTGGCGGTGACAACAGAAGAAAAAAGCAGGCTGTACGGTGCCTGGCCCGGTGGCATCGGTTCTGGCATAATATTAATTGTGTAAGGAAGGCTGTTGACCGACAGCAGCTGCGCTCTCTTGGCAGTTCGTGGAAACATTATTATTGCGCTCGATTTCGGATCAAGTGCAAACTTTTCAAGAACAAGTGCAGGCGATTTTCACAGATGGGGCCGTGCAGTCGAAATTCGATACCCGCAACATATTAGGAAAGCAAGTCCGTGTTCGCTAAAAGTGCCTTCAGTTGTAGCATCAACACATTGACAACGAAGACAACGGCAAAGACGCATATTTAGGCCATCCACAATAGACTCGTGACTATTGCAGCCTATTGTCGAGTTTGAAAACAAAGGTCATCAGTAAATAAGGGCAGACACAGGCGCGCATGAATACATATCACAATTGTTCATACCAGCGGCACGGAATGAGTCAGCAAGTACGATCACAAGTCAGCAAGTATGATTACGGAAATAGTCAGCAAGTGCGATCAGAAGTCAGCAAGTATGATCACGGAAAGAGTCAACGAGTAGGATCAGAAGTCAGCAAGTACGATCAGAAGTCAGCAAGTGCGATTAGAGCTGTCAGTCCAGTTCCACACACAAATGCCGCCCAAGGCGGCGATTGAACAGGGGAACTGGCAGTCACTTCAGTTAGTGTGGCAGCTCGTTATACAGGGCAGGGCCTGGAGAGCAAAAGCAGTGCCTGCTCATCTACGTCCGTGATCTGGGGACGCACAGGTCCCGGTCCTGACGGGTATGACGGTCACGGTGCTCGAGTACTGTGGTAATGGTACCGGCTAACGGAGCCGGCTCCTGCACACGTCGTACCTTGTGAAGCAGGCACAACGTGTGGTGTGAAACTAAACTCTCCGCGCTCATCCAGCCGAGGCGCTCTAACAAATCCTTGGCGTGGTCAGATTGAGTTCGTCTGAAAATAACCTTTGCTCCGTAGTGAAAGCTTTAAACAAAATCCGAGATATATTATTTTGGGTACTAGTACCGTGCACCGAAATGCAGTACCGGATCGGAGAGAGGACCAAAGCATTGACGAGCATCGAGATGACAGATGGTGGCAGGAAGCCTCTGAGATGCGACAGACCGGCAAAAGTTCCGAAGCATCGTCTGGTAATATTAGATACATGCGAGCCCCAGTTGAGGGTGCGATCAAAAGTGAGCCCTAGGTTTTTACATCCGAACGGGGGAGCAAATGTTGATCGTGAAAAGCTACCGCAAAGTTGGAAAGATTGCGTGCATTTTGTTGGCTGCCAAAGACCATAAGCTGGGTTTTGTCTGCATTTACTTTCAGACCATTTCAGCGGAACCAAATGTCAAGGGAGGCCAGGACATATTCAAACTCGGCAACGACACTTCGGATGCGAATTTTGTTTCTCGTGACTCAAATTTGTGTCATCTGCATACTGAGCGACTATTGCCCCCTCAGCGAACAGACTGAGGTCGTTGGCAAATACGAAGTAGAGGAATGGGCCGAGAGATGATGAGCCTTGAACAAATCCGACGTTGTTAGGAAGTGGCGCAGATTTTATATTGCGACCCAGATTGTCAGTGAGGCTGACACTGTGGGTATGATTTTGGAAATAGGCCGAAAGCCATGAAGTGTCGATGCCATGCTGGCTTAATTTGGTAACAGTTTTGAATGTTCGATCACATCAACGCATTTGCTCAAGTCAAGGAGGCACAGGAGGGATATATCACTACGATCATTGGCCGATAGGATCTGGTGGGATATGAATGTCAGAGCGGTCTCCGTTGAGTGACAGGGGCGGAAACCGTGTTGGGTAGGAGAGAGGAGGTGGTTGTAATATAGGTAGACATAGAGCTACACAATTGATAGGATGCAAGGATTTTGCAATGCAAATGCAAGGATAAGTGGACTGCATGCTCCACAATTTTGGCAATGGCCGGGACAATGGAGATGGGTCGGTAGTCGGGTGGGCTGGTAGGATCACCGGATTTAAAAATGCTTCATTTAACAATTCATAATTTAGAAATGTTGTCGACATTGTCTGATAGGTGGCTCGACATGTCATGGTACTTCCCCTTACAGCGTTTCCGCTCAGTTTATGCCACACACAACCGCTTAGTGCGACATTTTGTATTCGACTGCCATCTGCTCTAACCGACCGCCTCGGCCCTGGGTCACGAAAGTCATGTGACAAAACGTCATCGTGTGGCCAGCCGACCGACCGGTTGACAGCTGTGCATCGGTCGGTGCATCGGTCGTGCGAATATTTCAGAGGAAATTATGTGACATCTGGTCAAAATCGGCATATAAAAAGTATGGTAAATTCTGCGGAATGATCGCAAGACTTGAAGCGTTGCAAGGAGAGTATATCAAAAGTTGAAAAGTATGTGGGTGGAAACATCACTCAATTTCTTCGTACCTTGGTACAAAAGAGTAGAGTTCCTCGCGCTTTGCCTTCGCTCGTAAGAAGTAAGAAACAATAATGAGTAAACACAACTGGCACTATGCTACAACGCCGCAATATTTTTACACCTATGTCACTATTTCGTAATTATTATGACTGCCGTTATTTTGTTTCGTAGGGGATTAGTGCTGAGAATGCATCAACTGTTGGTTCGGACATTGCCCTTGAAATATCCCTCACGTTGCGACAGAACTTCCTACCTCTCGTAGTGTGGGACGGGGGAGAAATTTGACCAAAATTACCTTTTGTTCTAACCTAGATGGAGCTGCAGTACGCGACACGATGTTGTTATATTGGGAAATGTGAATATATGTGTGTAAATAGCGGTAGAAATTCGGTGACTTTTTCATTTTAGGGGTCGGCTGGGGCCTATAAGAATATATTTGACCCCCGTGACATTGTCCTAGTTGCGCCCCTGTTTCAATGTAACAGTAATTAGCTTCTGAAGACAGCTTAATAAATGGAGAATACCTATATGCTGTATTGCCATACTATAATTGTGAAGTTGTATTGCATTATTGCTATTAGTAATTCACAGCTTTCGGCATGTTTTGTAAACGATTCATTAGACTACACAGTTATCAACGCTTCCCTTCCGTCTTACGCCCTGCTATGTTCATACCAGAGACGTGATAGGCATGGCATATATGGCACTTCCTGCACCGCCGGCACCAGACCCCACTCAGAACACCGCACTGCCCTGCACCGCTGACACCAGGCTCCACTCAGAACAACACCGCACTGCCCTGCACCGCCGACATCAGGCTCCACTCAGAACAGCACCTCACTGCCCTGCACCGCCGACACCAGACCCCACTCAGAACAACGTCGCACTGCCCTGCACCGCCGACACCAGGCCCCACTCAGAACACCTCACTGCCCTGCACCCCAGGGAGAGGGGGGCAATATTTGTTTTCCCCTTCTCGAACACTATTAGGGTGGATAAAAACTACTACCGCCTGGTTAGCTCAGTGGATAGAGCGCTGGTCTGTGAATGTTTCCCCGAATTAGCACAAGGGATTCGAGTCTCTTCGCGCGCTCGCTATTAACACCTCCAGTTGAGATGACCAGTTGGCAACTGACCAGGTGAGATCGGGGATGCAGGCACCAGGCGGGCACGACCACTTTTGGGTACCTTAAACTTTTGGTCCAAATTGTGCTATAGAGCTGGTATTTCTCGATCGGGAGGTGGGTTTAGGGTTAGTGCAGCAAGCTTGAGCTTAGCACTGACGCTAATTCTGTAATGCCTTCCCAACAACAATTCGGACGATTTTTAAAAAATCGTTGGAGAGCCCTCAATGACCTTTCCATATGAATACTTTTCTTATCAGATTGATATGCTGGATCCTAGGTATATATATTAGGATCTGGACTCGAATACAAAGTTGGGTCTACGAGTGTCATTTGGGAGTTGATTTCAAATTTGGAAACTGTTTTGGAGTCGTGAAGAACAGGTGCATCTTTCAGGAAGGTAAAAATAAAACTCAGCGTTTGGCAACGTCGATTCTCGAAATTGCTGACAAATATTAAGTTTCAAAAACTTCCCCACTGCCTCTTTCGACTGGATTGATCATACTTAGAACCAGCAATTAAGGATCACCTTGCGCGTACGAAAGAGCTCGGGTTCGTGACAATTTGATACTATAATCCTAATAGACAATTTCACAGAAAAGATGACGTCTTCAAAATGAATCATGATATGACAAATCAGAGCTATCAATTTTATTACATATATTAACCCGAACAAAGGCCGAAAATTACACGTGGTTATCCGCATTTATGGATCTACAGCAGTGCGCTCAAGTTGGAGTGTTGACTCGTAGGCTCGCTCACGTAAATTGACCCCGGTTGGTGACCTTTGACGTCCCGACACTGTAGGAGGTCTCTGCCGTCGGCTGGGGTGTGGGGTGTATGGGCGTTGCGGTTTCTCTCGGGTTGTATAAAAGAAAACCAAGACCAAGGTGGATTGGTATCTCCCCTGTACTTTTAGGCACCAGTGTGTTGGTTTTGTTTTTGGTCCCGCACTACCTCCACCACGCATTCCCCAACTCCAGTCAGCTTGGTATGGTGCACACTATTCTCCCTTACACGTATTTATATGCTATGCGAGGTCAAAGTTCCTCGAGCACTGTATAGGTAAGTGAGTGCCACTCGCTCAGTTATTATGAACATGATGTACCCGAAAGGTTCATGAATATTTATTTTCGTCGGTTTGAATGGCTTGTCCACAGTTGAGGTTTTTTGGTGCAAATAGTATTGTAATTATGTGCAATGGTACCGCGCGAAATATATATATATATATATATATATATATATATATATATATATATATATATAGATAGATAGGTGTTGAGCCCCAAGCGGCTTCCGCTGGTCCTTAAAGCTACCCAACACACATAAATTCTCCTCATTCGCACACATTCGCTCGTTCCATCCACTTACTCCTTATTGATACAAAAATTGCTTGGTCCCCAATTAGGCTCCCGTCCCCCCCCCTCCAGCGGCTCACAAACACACCACGGTTGACCATTGTTGTATTTTGGATGTTATGTGGGTCAAATCATTTAATCATTTCCTACAAATCAAAGCTAGCCTTGCCATTATTGGTAGCTTTCCTCGCCTGTATAATGTTGCGATGGGGCTCGTCTACTGGCTCCGAGGGCTCATATAATATATAACATAATATATAATATAGTCCTCTGGTGTCTATGACCGGGCAACCTAGCCTTATAACATTCGATGCCTCGCCGGGCATTATTCGCTGAAAACGTGCGACCAGCCCCACGTATCCAAGGGTAGGCACCCTACCACGTTGGGTATGCTGATCGTCTATTTATCCTAGTCGGCACTCTCCTTTCAGCCCCGTGGCTTACGACATGCCAAACCCGTCCTTGAATCCTCCAAAAACTTGCATACCCCATGTCCCACGTACAGAGAACGGACGTGGACTAATTGCTGGGCAGTGTTTTATCTCTATCCTACTGTCCTGCGCCAGACTTGCAACGAACCACAATGAATCGTAGCGTAGCGGCCTCACATGCACACCTGGCTCGAAGCCCATCTGCGTCCTTGGTTCAAAGAGGCCAACGGGATTTTGCGGTCAAAGAACCATGTATAATGGTGGAACCAGCTTATACCTCAGAAGTGCTAATCTCAGCATTTTCTTTCGTAGGTAAGAATGCAATCGACGCGGACTATATACCGGAATATTAATATTCTCCACAATTTTGACGACTTTTGCATATTACTGCCATTTCTCGGGAACGCTTGGCTGATTGGATTGGAGGTAAGCGTGGCAGGTCGACTGCCACGCTTATCAATGTACTTGTTATGGCAAATTAATTACAGGTAAGTTTCCCACCATCATGGGCGAATTATTAGTTGTCATATAGGGTGTGAGTCAATTACGCCGAGTGTACTCTTGTATACACGGCAGTATCCACGTCTCTGTCGGCTACTGGTGACACTATCAGAGCGAAATGCGCGACGCGTGCCCCTCAGCCCAGATGAATGGCCGTCCATTCAGCCGAGGACGTAAATACTCTCCACCTGACCACTTGGTCGGCGGGGAATGTACTATATATACACTGGTCACGGGTCCGGGAGGGTCGTATTTCTGCCGGCATCCTCGATATACGCTGATCTCCACGGAGGGTTACCTGGCGGCGATAAAGCGGACAACACCATTTAACCTAAATGATATTCTGTATGTACGTTCGTTACATGAGCAATGCTACGCCACTGAACACCAAGCTGGAGCGCATCCCATCAGTTCCCTTCAAGTTGGGATTTTTTTAAACTAATCAGTGCCACGGTTAGTTGCTTGGCTATAATGTTAATTATTTAGTCCTCTTCGTGTAACGGCCGAGTGCATTGGACGGGGAGAGGAAGACGGAGGTTGTTGCACGCAGTGTTTCCAACATGCGTGCTCTCGGATCAAGTTTCTATCTTGCATTGGCCACACAGACCCGAGGGAACTACGTGACGGATGTTGAACGCATAGTTCTCAACACGCGTGCCCTCGGATGGTGTGATTGACATCCTGCAACGACCACATTGACACGAGGGACCTGCCTGACTGATCATAGTGGCCGATTTATTTATTACTCCTGACCGCTGACCCAAGCTCTGGCACAAGCGCTCCATATTTACTCATATCCAGTTCGTATTCACTGCCCATTCTGTCTGTCACTGTCGAGCAGCTGCAACCTGTCTTTGCCAATAACCTCACACATTTTCTATCCGCTATCTGATATATATACATGAGTATACACCATATGATATCACAAACTATAACACTCCTACTCCACGTATGTACCACTGACCATTTAACATTTCTCTATTCCAGTTCATTCTTACGCGACACACTATTCCTTCCCCTCTAGTTTCTAGCCTATTAGGTTCCCCCTATAAGGCTCGGGTAAAAAGTTGGAATGTCGATTGGTCGGCACTGCGCCGCTTAATTCTGAAATTTATTGCGGCCATGCCTTCCATGATGCCGGCTGGGCCTTCGTGACGTTCTTGTTTGTCTGGATCTGGTGGCGATCTGGGATTTTCGTGCTCTGGGGGTCGCTGACTTCAGGGTCGACCGGCCTTTCTCCTCCGTTGTTGTCCGCGCAAGTGCGCGTGATTTGGTTCCGGCTGTTTGGCTGGTGGCACGTGATCTGGTCCGACGTCGTTCGGTTCTGTTGGCTGGCAAAGTCAAAACTTTCCCGGCGAAAGAATGTAAGCCTCCTTACAACACCAAACTTTTGACATAACATGCAGAATAGTTATAGGAACAAATATTCAAATGTCTGCGCTCTGACTTGCACAATTGTTTGTTTTCGCAAATATCTTCCAGGGACAGAATTTTCCCCGGACAGAATCAATACCCAGTGGAGTGGCATTACCTTTCTTACCATTTATTTACATGTCATTACCTTTTATTTACCTTTCCATATCTGTCGGCAGTTCTCCAAACTATGAAACATAAGCAGCTCTTTAAAGTGGTATGTATGTGGCCGTGTTGCTAAATGACCTGACCGGACATAGGGGAGGGGGAGTGATGTCATGGTCGCGAGCTCCGACCAACGCCTCTCCGAAACTATTCTCGGCAGACACACATTACCAGGTGGGCTCCGACAAGCACTACTTCGATGGTATCGATGCGTGGAATAATTGGATGGTATTACTGTAGCGGCTTGGGTGGCTACGTTTCTTATGACGTGTCCGTACGGTGAGCCTCAAAGATCCGTAACTTGTGATCTGTATATCGAGCGGCGAGCGTGAGAGAGTGCGAGAGTGCGAGAGAGAGTACAGAGGGGGGGGGGAGTTATTTTTTTAGGCGTGCCGGACCATAAAGGTTATTTGCGCCGCCTTTAAAGCGAGTACGTTACATGTCTGTCTATAAAGCGAGCGTTTGCGATCAAGGTGCAGGCAAGTGGACATTTACGTTAAGGAATTTTACGTTATAGTTTGCGTGATATTTTAGGTGCTGAAGGCGAGGGTCTGGGTTGGGGACATCTCCCTGATGTCTAAATGGTTTAGTTTTACTTTACTCCTCCACAAAATAATTCGTAGTTTGGGTGGGGGTAGGGGTGTTTTGAGAGTGGCAAGAAGTTGATTTTGCCAGGGTGCAGGCTTTAGTCTACTCTTATCGAAGAGCACCGAGGGATCTTTACCGTGCGAACAAGGAGGTAATTGTCCACACCGCCTATCACGCCGGCCGCCGCGTGTTAGTTGTTAGTAGCGGGTTAGTCTAAGCATGCCACGCAGGGTTGTCAGTTGGGTTAATACGGTGTTTTGCAATTCGGCTCTTCTACGTCCGCTGTACCTCTGGGTAGCCGTTTACGTTATGAGTTGCAAGGCAAATCGGCTCATCTACGTCCGATGGCTCCTATTGGTAGTCGTTTTACGTTATGCTAATTTTTATTTTTATTTTTTGTTTGTTTTCCTAAAGCAAGTCGGCTCATCTACTTCCGACGGCACCGCTAGGTAGCCATTTATTTCTAATTGAGAAGCAAATCGGCTCATGTACGTCCGACGCCATGCGGGGATGGCTATTTACGGCTGGCTGTTTCCTACGAGCGTTTCGCGGTCATGCATTGCGAGTTCATGTGGGTGTTGGTGGTGTGGTGCCTACAGTGTTCCTGCTAGTTTTGTGGCATACAGATATTCAATAACAATTGAAGGAGTTCTGGGTGCTTGTCACCGATAAGCGATGGGAGCGATAGGGTGATGCCCTCTTTTTGGCAGAATGCCTTAAGTGGTTGTCTTTGAGAGCTAAAGCTACTACAGTCTAGCAGGATGTGGCCTATGCTTAACGTGGTGTTGCAGGTGCCGCAGTGCGGTGTTGCATATTGGTCACCCCCTAATTGAGACTGTTAGTTTTGTGCAACCCGTTATAAGTCTAGTGAGGATGACCTCTTTTTGTCGGTGAGATTGATTTGATGTATTCCATGTGCCTATTGTTGGTTTTATTGCGTGGGTGTGGTTGGATTTGTGTTGTGTTGTGTTGAGTTGTGTTGTGTCCATGTGTTCTGTTGATGTTGGCGAATGTGGCGTTGTAGGATGCGGTTTTCGACGAGGACGCAGCACCATAGATCATCTTATTCGGTTAGAGACTGACATCCGTCAAGGGTATGAAAAACATGAACACACTATCGCATTATTTTTAGACATAAGCAAAGCGTACGATATGGTTTTCAAACCCGCATTACTCTCCAAAATTCAACAACTCGGTATAAAAGGACATTTAGAACATTATTTAGTAGGTTTTTTATCTGGTTCTCTTCGATTCCACATCAGGTGCCGGTCAGCCATTTCCGATTCACATTGCCTTCAGAACGGCCTACCACAGAGAAGTTGTCTTTCACCAGTATTATTTAACATTATCATTAATGATCTTTTCGATGACATGCCTTCCAATATATCATATTCACTATTTCCAGACGACAGCGCAATTTGGTGCTCCCGGAAAAATTACGAACATTGTTTAATTCGCTTACAAAACACACTGGACAGAATACAGGAATGGTCACTGAAGTATGGTTTCATTTTTTCGGCCCCAAAATCTGCAACACTAATATTCGGTAAATCGACACCCTGCCCAAACCCAGACACGCCGCTTTACCTCGGAAACAATGATATACCTTTTGTAAATTCGTTTAAATTTTTTGGTATTATTTTTGATCGAAGGCTATCTATGCATAAACACATCAAACACGTCCAAACGAAATGTTTCCACAGACTCAATTTATTTCGCTGTGTCACTTCTTCCTCATTCGGAGCCGACCGCCATACGCTTTTACATCTCTACAAATCATTAGTTCTTCCCATCATAGAATATGGGTCGGTAGTTTATGCTGGTGGCAGTACCTCCGCTTTGAAACTTTTGGACAACATGAAAAATAAATTTATCCGCATAGCACTCGGTACAATGATTACTTCTCCCATCATTTCTCTACAAACCGAATCAGGAATTCCACCATTAGCTCTACGAAGAAAGGAACAAACACTTAGGTAGGCCGCAAAAATTCAGTTTAAAGAACACCACCCCACACACGCATCATTGCAAATTCTCTCAAACTTACACCACAACTATTTAGGTCCAGCCGAAAAGCGACCCGGTCTTACCATAGCTTCACGTATTAAAACATTTTCTACACAACTTCAATATAATATTCCACAAATTACTTTTCTTCCTCGACCTACTACACCACCGTGGCAGATGGCCGAACGACACATATTTTATCTAACCACCACCCTAAAATCACAACTTTGTCCAGAATATGCCAAACAAAAATTCCACCAGCTTCGGTCTCGATATCGTCATGTTCCCTTTATATTTGCTGACGGATCTAAGGATACTAACAGCACAGGAAGCGCCATTGTTTCTGGTACACACACAACACAACATCGCCTACCAAACGGAACTTCCATCTTCATTGCCGAATTACACGCCATTCTGATTGCCCTTCGTTATATTCGTAATCGTTTCCTTTTTCACCCCATGCGCAGCGTCGTTGTTTGTTCTGACTCAAAATCTGTTCTTCAATCGCTTTCTTCACTTTCTTTTTCGCACCATTGCCATATTTCCATCTATGACACACTTCAAACACTTTACATGATGGGCGTGAGGGTCCGTTTCCTGTGGGTGCCCAGCCACTGTGGCATCCCAGGAAACGAAGAAGCCGACAAATTAGCAAAACAATCATTACAACTTCCAAACATTACTGAAATTCCACCACATTTTGACGGCATTAAATCATCAATACAACAGAGAATTCGACAATTTTGGACACAAACCTGGACACAAAACACAAACCATACACAATTACGACTCATCAAGCCTACTGTTGAACCATGGGCATCATCTTTTCAAAAAAACCGACACGTAGAAAAAGTCCTATCACGTTTACGCATCGGCCATACTTTTCTTACCCATCGATATATATACACGGCTTCACCTCGACCTTCATGCCCATCAGGCAATACATATCTTACAGTTCCACATATTCTCCTTCATTGTCAGAAGTACCAAGGCCCACGAAAAAAAGTGACGGATTTTTGCCTTACACACAAAATTCCTTTTACTCTGCCTACACTATTAGGGGATGATCATCCAATTTTCATGAGACTACTTTTCAATTTTCTCCGCAATACAAACCTGTTCCAAGATTTATAAACTTAATTATTTAGCATAACACAATGTACATTTTCTCATTATGGCACGAAATGGCCTGAGGAGGCCGAAGTGCCGAACCCAACAAAAGGAAAAGCCGGGCGTCTCTGCGCAGGCGCACAACAATGTTCGGCGCGTCGGCTCTTCCGCATGTGCCGTCAGAGCACGAGTTACTACATTACGAGTGGTTGCATGCGCTTATTCAAACTGCATGTGTCATGAATTGGGAAGATCAGAGCTCAGCCATTCAGGAAGTAAAGATATACACGTATACATGGGCACTCGCGCCACCTACATCCAATCGAGTCACCGTCGCGCCATCTATATTACTGGGCCCTTGGAGAGCGGCACTGGGAGTGATACCGCCAGTCGAGGCGCCTCCCAGAGGGCCGGCTGGACCGGGCCCGTGGAGAGCGGCGCTGGGAGTGATACCGTCAGTCGAGGCGCCTCCCAGAGGGCCGGCTGGACCGGGCCCGTGGAGAGCGGCGTTGGGAGTGATACCGTCAGTCGAGGCGCCTCCCAGAGGGCCGAATGGACCGGGCCCGTGGAGAGCGGCGCTGGGAGTGATACCGTCAGTCGAGGCGCCTCCCAGAGGGCCGACTGGACCGGGCCCGTGGAGAGTGGTACTGGGAGTGATACCGGTCAGTCGAGGTGCCTCTCAATGGGCTGGCTGGACGGGGCCCGTGGATAGCGGCGCTGGGAGTGATACCGTCAGTCGAGATGCCTCTCAGAGGGCCGGCTGGAATAACTTGAATGTTGTGTGTAGCGTCCTCGACACAGTTGGCACCAGAGACGGTGGTTGGTTGGTTATTGGGCTTTACGACACGTCGACCGTTGAGTCATGTAGCGTCCCAATCTCTCACGCCGATTGGCCGCGGGAGAAGAGTAGCGACAGGTGAGACTCGAACCCACAATCTTTCGATTGTGAACTTACCCCTAGACTACTCGTCCCCCAGAGACGGTGGGATGATGCAGTCATTACCGGGGAAAACAAGGTCGTCCCAATTATTACCAGATAATCAATGACTTATTGGTAATCACTAGGGAAAACTGACGTCACCATCACTACCAGGGACAACGGTGACGTAACAGCCATCATTGAGTATTCAGTGCGATTTCCTGACGGACATCCGAAGCTTACTGGTCACTCAGCCCTGCCAGTTTGACCTGATCAACTGCTGATTTCGCAGTTTTTCTACTTTCCATTTTCGTGTGCGGCGACCCCGTCGCCTTTTTCTTTCCATATTTCTTTTCATTTGGGGTTACACCCGTCATCCCACATGGTTGTCGCCATTATAGTACTTTCGTTCCCTGTGTCTCCGGGTGTTCTCCGGGTGTTCATTGTGTTTGTGTAGATTTCGTTTGGTAGGATTTATCCTACGATGAGGAAAACATGAGGGCAAAGACCCCAGTTTGGTACCGGACTAAGAATCCGAATTTCCTCCACTGACCATACCTGATGACCATCGCGCGACCTCGGACTTTGCCCATGATGCTTCCTCTCTTGATACAACCGTTGATGACCTGCGCCGCACTGTTCCTTTGGATGACGCCACGGAAGACCTTTGTGCCTCGGTGATCCCTGCTCGTCCTAAGACCACGACCACGTCACCAGATCCGGACCAGGCCATCACGCTCCATGCCGCTGACAACCAGACCACACTCTCCCAACCTGGCCAAATCCAATCCGCCGAACCCTACCTCGACAGTGCTGGATTCACGTAGTCGTAAAGCCTGTCCAGGAAACCGCTTCCTTCCGTCGCGTCAACTTTTTCTGGTCAACTAAGCAACTCCTCGTCATCTGTTCCTTAGTCAATCCTGACAACGGATCCTGCATCCTGCCAATGGATTCATCAAATCGTCAAAGCCCAAACCCGAGCCCAAACCAAACCCTCCTCTGCACCACCAAATGTTGTGGTAAATCCGCCACAATCACTCCGTAGACTAGGAGTGCTCCGGGACCCGAACCATAATCCTTGGCGCCTAAAAATATACTAGATGAAACGAGAACTTTTGATATTTTCACCACGCAAAACCGTAATTTTCGACGCACTGCGTGCGCCGGAACCTTTCCCTGTTCCATCCCTCTTTTTGGTCGCTCCCTTAGAAATATCCTGGCTGCGCCACCGGATACCGCACTAAGTTTCATGCCTCGCTGAGAACTTTCGAAGGGCTACGGGATCAAATTTCAGGAACTTTCACATTTGCAATACAACCCAGACATTTCTTCGGTACAATACATTTACTAAATTTTTAGTAAATGCGCTTTTAGAAGCAGCGACTGCGAGAATATCACTCACAAAACCTTCCACTAAGCGATACTTCAGGACACATTGGTGGTGTCCTCAATTTGCCCAAGCCATTGCAGCTAGAAAGAGGGCTTTTGAAAATATTGACGACATCCCGATCCACAAAATTTCATTCACCGCAACCATGAACGGGCACGAACATGCCGCATCAAATGCGATGCTAGGCACCATTCTTGGATAACATATATACAGCAACTCATATTACAGACACCTCTAAGTAAAATTTGACAATTGATTCGTCGCTTGGCCGAACGTTCCCCATTTCACTCCTGGCCATCAGCATTCAAAATCCCACTATTACGAAACCACAAACAGTAGTAAATACCACAGCTCACCACATGGGCCACAATAGCACCAATTGGAACTACAGACCTGATTTCTTATAGAATGTGCTAAACACTTTCACACCAACTGCACACTATTCGTTTCCGCCAATACTGAGCCATGCAATGCACCGGTTTTCTACTTTCTGGAGAATACCATTTCCTCCGCAAGTGATACTTCCGTAGAGCTCGACAACTTACATTATCCTTTCTTCCGACAGTTATCTGACTACACCAAGCAATACATATTAAACAGTCTAATTCATTATTATCCATCCTTGTTTTCTCTCAGTCTTGTAAACAAGCTCTTATTATTCCCATCTGAAAATCTCGTAAAATTCATAGTGACCCCAGTATTTTTCGACCCATTGCCCTCACTAGTTGTTTTGGACAACTTTTCGAACGCATAGTTCTTATAGGACTGAACTGGCACCTGGACACAAATTATCTTCCATTTCCAATTCAAGGTGGTTTTCGCCGAGGACACAGCACAGTAAATCATCATATTCGGTTAGAAACAGACATCCGTCTAGGATACAAAACGCATAAGCACACTATCGCAGAGTTTTTATAAATAGGTAAACAATCTTACGACATGGCTTTCAAACCCGCATTACGTTTCATATTTAAGCAACTCGACATCATAGGATATCTCGCTCCTTATTTAATAGGTTTCTGATCTGGTACTCGCCTTTCCAACTCAGGTCCCGATCAGACATCTCCGATACACATATGGAGAAGGATTTACCACAGGGAGCTATATATCGCCAGTTTTATCTAGCATAAGCATTGATGATCTCTTCACTGACATGCCTGCCAATGTATCATATTCACTTTCTGCAGACGATAGTGCAATTTGGTGCTCCGGACAAAATTATGATCATTGTTTATTCTGCCTACAAAACGCAGTTGACAAAATATAACCATGGTGCCTGAAGTAAGGTTTATATTTGGCCCCAAAATCTGGAACAATTTTAGTTAGCAAATACACTCACTATCCAAATTCAGCAACATCGCTTCACCTCGTAAACAATAGCATACCTTCTGCAAATTCCTTTACACTTCTTTGTGTTATTTTCGATCGTAGGCTTTCAATGCACAAACACATGAAACGCAAGCAGATTAAATGTTTTCACCGACTAAATTTATTTAGCTGCATTACATTCGCATTATTTGGAGCCGAACTACATACGCTTTTACTACTGCATAACACATTAGTTTTCCCCATCATTTAATACGGATGAATAGTTTATGCTGGTGCCATTATCTCCTCTTTGAAATGTATTTTTAGCACAATTCAAAATAAATATATCTGTATCGCACTCGGTGCAATGGTCACTTCTCCAATCATTTATTTTGAAGCTGACGCAAGAATTCCCCCACTAGCTATCTGTCGAATGGAACAGACATTTCCGTACGCCACCAAAATTTACGTTCAAGAACACCACGTCAGACACGCGTCCTTGCAAGCTCTCCCAACTTTACACCACGATTATTTAGGCCCAACCGAGAAACAAACTGGCCTTACCATAGCTTCACCTGTTAGAACATACATTTTCTACACAACTTCATTAAGCTACTCCGCACATTACTGCTCTTCATCCAGCAAACTACACCACCGTGGCAGATGACCGAACGGCACAGTTTGTACTTGATCACCACTCCAAAATCACAGTTTCGTCCAGAATATGTCAAACAAAAATTGCACCAGTTTCGGTCTCGTTGTTGCCATGTTCCTTGTGTTTATTTTCCGACAGTTTTAAAGCCGCCAACCTCACAGGAAGTGCATTTGTTTTTGGTGCATACACACAAGAACAGCATCGCTTGCCAAATGGAACTTTCATTTTCATAGCCGAATTACATTCTCATTGCCCTCCGTTATATCGACAATCGTTCAATCCGTCATCCGATACGAAGTGTCGTCATTTGGTCGGACTCCAGGTATGTTCTTCAATTATTTTTTCGCTTTCTTTTTGCACCATTGCCATATTTCCATTCATGAAACACTTGAAACATTTTATCTGATGGGTGTGAAGGTCCGCTTCCTGTGGGTGCCACATATGCACTGCGACATCGCAGGAAACGAAGATGCAGACAAACTGGCAAAGGAATCCTTAAAGCTACCAAACCTTCCAGAAATTCCACAACATTTTGAAGCCATCAAATCATCAATACGTCAGAGCATTCGGCATTTTGGAACCAAAACTGGACACGAATAAAAAACGACGCAAAATTGCGGAACACTAAACGAGTCCTTAATACGTCGAAGTCATAGCTTCCAATTAACCGTCAAGAAGAATATGTCTTATCGCGGCTCCGCATTGGACATACTTACCTCACATATCGATTTACTAATTCTGCTCAACCTCGGCCATCATGTCCATCATACAACATCCATCTTACAGTCACACATATACCCTATGCTATCAGCAATACCACGGCCCTAGAAAAACATTGATCGATCGATCCATACACGCAAAATTCCCTTTTCTCTGCCCACGCTGCTGGGGGATGATTACATATTTCTCCTTAAATTAGTTTTCACTTTCTTCCGACAAACGAGGTTGCTCCACGACTTATAAAATAATTTTTGCACCATAATACCTTGTCTTTTCATATGGCACGAAATGGTCTTAGAAGGCCGAAGTGCCCATTTTCACAAAGATCGAAGCCAACCATTACCAGAGAAAACAGTGGCATCCCAATCATAAAAAGCGATAACAGTGATGCTCCGGAAATGTGATGTTCCGGAAAACAGTGATGTTCCGGAAATCATTAGGGAACACAGTGACCAGGGACGTAGGATCGCAAGATCCGTTGGGGAGGGGGCTCGGCCCTGGGTCGATCAACCTATGGAACCCTAAATACCAATTTCTCCCCGGATTTGGGCCACTTTATTTTGCCATTAAAAAAAAAACACTAATTTCATAACCATTATTTTCCTTTTTCCAGTTTTCCAGGCACTTAGCCTATCGGAGGACAAAATAATCTGGAAATGGTTAATCGAAAAACTACTACCGAATATGGATACTTAGTGCTTATACTTAGTGCCGAAACGACCTCTTCCCCTTTCACTTCGTATTGTGTCCAATTTCATGCTTGTTTTTGCGATATTTATTTATGTTACTTCACATTTCCGTCGACCAAAACGGATTAAAAACAGTATGAAAAGAAACAACACGTAACCAACATAGCAAACTCCATATTGCGATCAGTGCTAAATGACAAGTGTGATTATCGATTCGAGAAAACTTAAAATAGGATTGTTTGTACTATTTAAATTTATATAGAGGACAGTTACTACCAAGAATACTTAGAAGAACCGGTGAGAGTATCGTCAGAACTCATGAGAAATTCCGGGCGATTTTATCCCTACCTAGGTTGAACACGAGTAGCATGTCGTGCTCGACATTTATGTAGCATTGCCTGAATTTGTAATGTGTTCAACTTCCAAAGTTTGGGGGGGGGGAGGCTGGCTGCCAAGTTCGTGGGCAGGGGGCGCAATTGGGGGGGCTGAGCTGCAATTGGGGGGGGCTGAGCTGCAATTGGGGGGGCTGAGCTGCAATTGGGGGGGGCTGAGCTGCAATTGGGGGGGCTGAGCTGCAATTGGGGGGGCTGAGCTGCAATTGGGGGGGCTGAGCTGCAATTGGAGGGGGGGCTGGAGCCCTCCCAACTGAATAGGATCCTACACCCCTGCCAGTGACGTCCCAACTACTTCCAGAAACAACAGTGACGTTCCAATGGTTGATAGGAACATCAGTGACACAGGAAGAAGAACAGGTCGCTTCACAAGGGAAAACAGTGGCATCTGAATCATTGCCAGGGGTAACGGTGATATCCGAGTTGCCACCAGGGAAAACAATGACGTCTCAATTATTACCAAGAACAGCAGTGGCGTTACGTCAAAATCATCACCGGGGCCAATTGTGGGATTCTAAGCATTCCAGGGATCATTGGGTTGTCCCAAATATCGCCAGGAACTACAGTGATATCCTAATCTCAATACCAGAGACACAGTGATGTCTAAATCATTACTAAGAGCAACAGGGATGTCTCAGTCGTCATCAGGGATAACATGGACGTCCCAATTCTCACCACAGACAAGGGTCGTCCCAAACATGACCAGAAACAATAGTGAGTATGATGTGTGGAGGTAGGGGAGGGAGGTGACATTTGATGATCTTCGAAGGTCTGTGATAATCGGTGTGGAACGAAGTTCAAAATATACGTTTTTATCCACTGTATTAGTTTTAGTTGATTGCTAGAGAGTCATAGTTGAAATTTGAGATCACGACCTTACCATCAAGTTGTATGGATGGGTCGTTTTCCAACGGTAGCAACGAACCGTAGCGCAACTACCGGTTCTGGGGGGGGGGCTATAGACCTCCGTCATGCCAGAGGGATCCCATTTCGGCGCTCTTCGCGCGCCGAAACTTAGCGTTCTTTGCCACCTGGGGATAGATTCTTTGCCCCCAGTCGTAACTGGGTGCCGTCGGAGATGTGGTGGGCTCCCAAAGATTACGTCGGTATTCGGAAAATTGCGCCTGGTTCCCGAGAAAGACACTCATTGTACGTTCACTGTCAACATATCTATCTTAACGCGTTCGAAAGTGAATAGAACATCTCGGAAAAACCGTCCCCAGCCGTGCATTTTAAGTAATTTGCTTGCTGTTAATCGATGCTTATTTCCCATCCACTTCTTTATGCATTTTGATGCTAGTCTGATTAGCCGGAATTTGTACCGGATTTAGCCGTGTGATTTATGAAATAATTCACAAGAAATCCCATTGCAGCCACATCTGTGCTACACGTCGAGGCTGGACGACTACAAACCACGCAGAAACGTGTAAACTGGACGTCGAGTGGTGCGTGCTGAGAATCGTTGGCACCGCCACACGCAGAGATACGCAAAACCGGATAGATTTGACCGTCACGCAACCGGCTGCCGCACCTGCAAATGGACTTCCTCCACGCTGCCCGCCACCTGTGCTGTTCACGGGCAGACGCTGAGAGCCGTGTGCACGTATGTCAGATTGGCCGCCGGCAGACGTATATTAAGACCTTTTCCGGAGCAACGTTATGTACACAGCATAGCCATACACCATGGAATTAGACCGTTTTAAACAATACTCAAAAGGTTGTCGAAATTGCGCTACAGAAATTGCGCTCGAAATCGACAACCTTAGTCCAACCTAAGTTAATGTCACGCTAATGATACATGTACAACGCCTAGGCTTCGGCTTTCCACTGGAACTTAAAACACTCAGTATCATTCAAGGTGGCATTCTGATTTACCATGGTATCATAGCACATTGTTTTGAACCATGCATGTTCATGCAACTTTTTTCCACGTAGAAATGGTCTCGCGTCATCAGTGGGTATGGCACGATCGCTGGTCCCTCTACTGCTGTGTACTTCACCTCGGCAGGGCATGGTTCAGGAGATTAAAATGCCTAGAACTTTGAGGAAGTGCGGCGAGAAGATACATGGGTGTCATGATGTACCGGAGGCCCAGAAGAGACGAATGATAGAAAGTGTGGGTGCCACAGTGGATGAACTAAACAAAGAGACACATTTAACACGAAGTAAGGAACACCAAGAGAGTCATTTGTGTTTGATAAGGCATAGCTAGGCTCTCGTCATCACCATCAAACGAAACGTCTTAACATCATGTCACGCTGATATTATTGAGACTACTGTATATAGGTATACGATACGATATAATGATGTGTATATATATATAGATATATATATATATATATATATATATATATATATATATATATATATGTATATATATATATACATATATATATATATATATTTATATATGTATATATATATATATATATATATATGTATATATATATATATATATATATATATATATATATATATATATATATATATATATATATATATATATATATAAAAATATATATATATATATATATATACATAGATATGTATATATATATATATATAAATATATATATGTATACATATATATACATATATATACATGTGTGTGTGTGTGTGTGTGTAAATGTATTTATGTAGGTGTGCATATATGCAACTTTCCAACCTCGCAAAATATGAAGGTGAAGGAAACTTTACTGTTAGTCGTTCTATGATAAGATACGGTGGGATAGAGTGGGATTTGTTATTCAGCCTGCGTAGTGCATAGAGTACACCATTTCACTCACACAGCCTACCTCAATGCATTAATTATTGCACACATCGCATTGTTCTGCGAAATATCGCAAGGTTATTTGCATGTACCCAGACGATTTCAATACCCTTCTAAATCTGAAGACATGCCTTCATTAGGCCCATATTAGGCCGTGATCCGTCCAACAAGGTGCCTCACTAGTAAATAGTCTCAAATGCTTGCTGATGCCTTGCGATGCTTGTAGTCTTGCCGACAAGGTTGATACTAAGAACAACTTATCACGGAGAAACTGAACCCTCTACTCACTCTGTAAATTTAAATTAAAACAGAATTTGAGGAGATACCTTTCATGTGCCACCGGTGCTTCAAGACAGCCACCAAAAGGCTGAATAAACTTTGGTTCAGAAAACATTTTCTTTGCTACCTCTTCTAAATGAAAGCATGACATAAAGCATACCTTTAGATTGTGTTATGTCTACTGTCTCCGTTTTATTCAACATTCCCACATCTCCTTTGATGAATAGATGATATTGTCCCGAGCATCTGGTCCCACAGAGAAAAAGTTAGTAGACAATGCTAGGGTTTTATGTAAGCACCCTTAACTGCGCGATGTTAAACTTCAAGCAATTTCACAAGCTATCCCCATAAATAACGATGAGGGAGTCCTTGTACTTAAAAATGCACATTTATCTAGTTACGTTGCTACTTTGCTCTCTCAAAACTTCCGATTTGTAAATAGCGTGGCATATGGCAATATATAGCTGAGTAACATTCTCTGATCTAACCTACCATGTGTAACCCACCTTCTTTCTTCTTTCTTTTTGTCACCGTCCATTCAATGTTTAAGCAAACGAAAATGAAATGGCGCATGTAATATGGCAATAAACCGGCAAAAAGCACAGCACGTTGATTTCTTTGTGTATTTATTTGCAGGGACATCGATCTCTGTGTGAGGAGGCTCCGAAAAAGGCCGCCTTTATTAGCAGCAATAAATTTATCGGCGCAGTGAAATACTGCTGGTATTTGGTCCGACAGTTTCTCCCTGGTGGTTTTTCTCTGGGCAGAGCGAGGAATCTTGGCTGGGTGGTGAAAGTTTTACTTGTAATGTTTGTATATACTTTGGATTCCTCAATGTGGACTCTTGGGATTTTCACTTATGAATGTCAATCCACAGAGAGCTACAACATCGCGATACTCCTGTGGGTAAGCAATTCTGTGAATTATAATGAAATATGAATGCCTTCCACGATGTGCATGTAAATCAGCAGTTTATTACAGTTTATTCAGGTTAAATTACTTCCCTTTGCCAGCGTTGAAACCGACTGCTACATTTGCATGGGTACTCTAATATTATTCCAGCAAAAGCTGCTTTGTGCGTCGTTCCTGCTGGATGGATACTGCATGATTAACATGCTCCATATGCTGGGATCAATTAGTGGAAATTGTTTGTGTTGAATATGAAACGCTGTCGGATTTTCCTCCGGTCTCAGTGTGAGGCTCGCGTCAGCCACAAGCAAGGAGTGTTTCAGCATTCTGCTGTCGGCTGCGACCAGTGCCACTCGACAGGCCAGACACGCAAGACACCGTGGCGCGCTCTCCCCGCACACCCTCCGGAAGCGACGCCAGCTTCAACAGTTCACAGAGAGTTTGAAAGGTTTCATTTGTCGTCCATTCACCGGTAAATCCGATTGTTAAACTGGGAAGTGCTGCTTCAGGTCCGACACAGCCAGGGATAATTCAGCCGAGCGCCCGGATATAATACCGCCCTCTGCCACTAATGTCCCTTGTCAGCTAATAAAATCCGCCTCGGGCGCGGACTCTAAGCAGAACTGAAAATCAGATGCTGCTTGCAATGGCTTGAAACTAAGTTGTGAAGCGACGCAACTGATCCAAACACGCATCTGCAAATGGACGGTGACATCCAGGAGATTAAATTGGCGACGTCCACTGGCGTTACTGCACCGTCGGTCGTCTGAGAAGTTGGGCAGCTGCTCGGTATCCGCAGTTGCGCTCAAATCTTTCGGACGTTATTGGCTTTCATGTAATGAGGTTAGCACAGAGCGAGACGCAATGACACATCGATCTACACAGCTTTCATGCTCTGATCCTCTAATGCTTCTCATAGAGGAGGCACGCAATAGCGAACTGCAGCCACTGCATTCTTCGCGCAGTTTTAGGGGAATAAAACTGACACATCTGGCAGTGCTATTTTGTGATGCGCGGTCCTGAATTGAACTAGCAATTTACCAAGTCGGTTCATGTGTGTGACGAGTTCATCGGAAGCATTGCTAAGCACACACACTGGTCGGCAACTAGCACAGGTGAGACTCGTTGACGACTAATATGATCAATGACTGCACACTTGTGCAATTTGCTGCCACTGGTGACAGACCTGTGCCCTTCCTCTGTGGACAGCATGCCGCGCACCACTGTCGCCTGCCTTCCTATGTGGACAGCATGCCGCGTACCACTGTCGCCTGCCACTGGCGACAGACCTGTGCCCTTCCTCTGTGGACAGCATGCCGCGCACCACTGTCGACTGCCACTGGCGACAGATCTGTGCCCTTCCTATGTGGACAACATGCCGCGCACCACTGTCGCCTGCCACTGGCGACGACTTGTGCCCTTCATATGTGACAACATGCCGCGCACCACTGTCGCCTGCCTTCCTATGTGGGCAACATGCCGCGCACCACTGTCGCCTGTCACTGGCGACAGACCTGTGCCCTTCCTATGTGGACAACATGCCGCGCACCACTGTCGCCTGCCTTCCTATGTGGGCAACATGCCGCGCACCACTGTCGACTGCCACTGGCGACAGACCTGTGCCCTTCCTATGTGGACAACATGCCGCGCACCACTGTCGCCTGCCACTGGCGACAGACCTGTGCCCTTCCTATGTTGACAGCATGCCGCGCACCACTGTCGCCTGCCACTGGCGACAGACCTGTGCCCTTCCTATGTGGACAGCATGCCGCGCACCACTGTCGCCTGCCACTGGCGACAGACGTATGCCCTTCCTATGTGGACAGCATGCCGTGCACCACTGTCGCCTGCCATTGGCGACAGACTTGTGCCCTTCCTATGTGGACAACATGCCGCGCACCACAGTCGCCTGCAACTGGCGACAGACTTGTGCCCTTCCTATGTGGACAACATGCCGCACACCACTGTCGCCTGCCACTGGCGACAGACTTGTGCCCTTCCTATGTGGACAACATGCCGCGCACCACAGTCGCCTGCCGAATCAAAGTACAATGACGCGTTCGATAATCGATGCTGGTTTCCAGCTGGGAGCTGGCAACATACAGCTAATTGTCACCCAATCCCACTTCGCATCGGGTCATGCCCAGTGAGCCGATTCGGGAACGACGAAGCCAATCAGTCAGTGGTGGTCGGCAATTTGTCGGTTGGTGGAGGTGGCGAATCTTTGTCTCGACACGGCAACACCGCAACATTGTAGCACCGCGACCGACCGCAACACCTCCATACCACGGAACCTCGACACCGTAGCACCTTGACACCGCGCAACCGCAACACCTCGACACCACGGCATCTAGACACCTCAGCACCTTGACACCGCGCATCCATAGCACCTCGACGCCTTCAAACAGCGACCGACCGTAGCACCCCGATACCACGGCACCTCGACACGGTAGCACATTTGCACCGCGAAATCGTAGCACCTCGACACCATAGCACCTTGACACCGCGTAACCGTAACACCTCCGTGGCACCTCGATAACGCAACACCTCCACGCAGCAACAATGCGACACCACAGCACCTCGACACGGCGATAACTCAATACTGCAGCACCTCGACACCTTGTCACCGTGACACCCCAACATCCTGACACGACGATACCTCGATATCGCAACACCTGAACACTGCGACACCGCGGCGCCTGGGCACCTCGACACTGCGATTCCGCGGCGCCTGGACACCTCGACACTGCGACACCACGGCGTCTGAGCACCTCGACACCTCGACACCTCGGCGCCTGGACACCTCGACACTGCGACACCGCGGCGCCTGGACACCTCGACACTACACACGCGTCGAACACCGACACCGACACCGGCGCGGA
The DNA here is from genome assembly GCA_034440615.1 of Ashinkailepas kermadecensis. Classification (NCBI taxonomy): domain Eukaryota; kingdom Metazoa; phylum Arthropoda; class Thecostraca; family Neolepadidae; genus Ashinkailepas; species Ashinkailepas kermadecensis. The sequence goes on along the minus strand of JAOTOM010004539.1, from coordinate 40,158 downwards.
CACCTCGACACTGCGACACCGCGGCGTCTGGACACCTCGACACCTCGGCGCCTGGACACCTCGACACCGACACTCGGCGCCGAACACTGACATCACACCCGGCGCCTGGACACCTCGACACGACACCACGGTGCCTGAACACCTCGGCACCTCGACACCTCGGCGCCTGGACACCTGAATGCGACACCGCGGCGCTACACCCGACACCTCGGCGCCTGACCCGACACCTCGACACCTCGGCGCCTGGACACCTCGACACTGCGACACCGCGGCCATTACCCACATATATAACACCTTAACATTGACGACGACACCTGATATCGCAACAGCTCGATACTGCCTCCACATCGCAAAACATGGATACCTCGACACCTTGTCATGGCGACACTGCGACATCGCAGTACTGCGCTGCAGTGATGGCTGGCCGTGGCAATCTGACAACATCGTGCATCGTGCACCAGTGTCGCCATGACAAGGTGTCGAGGTATCCATGTTTTGCGATGTGGAATGGCTGCGGTGTCGCGGCGTCGCAGTATCGAGCTGTTGCGATATCGAGGTGTCGTCGTGCCGACATGTTGGATGTTAAGGTGTTCAGATATCACGGTGTCGACGTGCCGAGGTGTCCGGGCGCAGCGGTGTCGAGGTGCCGAAGTGTCCGGGCGCAGCGGTATCGAGGTGCCGAAGTGTCCAGGCGCCGCGGTGTCGAGGTGCCCAGGCGCCGCGGTGTCGCAGTGTCAAGGTGCGCAGGCGCCGCGGTGCCGAAATGTCCAGGCGCCGCGATATCAAGGTGTCCAGGCGCCGCGGAAATTTCCGATCCGGTCGATTCCAAAAGCGCCGACGAAAAGTGTCGCAGTGTCAAGGTGCGCAGGCGCCGCGCTGTCGCAGTGTTCAGGTTTCGCGATATCAAGGTTTACATGAGCAGTCGGAACGCAATCGGAAATTTCCGATCCGGTCGATTCGCAAAAGTTCCGATCGCGCGGCCCGTTTACAAGAGCGAGGCAGACACCTGATCAGAATTTTGCGATTTGGCGGCTGACTCGATGTGGTGAAAAGTTTTGAATATTTGGCGCATTTTTGGCGCTTCTGACGCACCTGCTTCGAGTAACGGCGCATACAGGTACAAAGTATCATCAGTGATCCACGTAGTTAAAGGTTGTTGGACAGAGAAGTAAGATATCAGCGTATCTGTGAATTCGAAGGAGTTTGGTGGCAGGAGCATTGACGAGCACGACTGGTATCTAGCTGGTGCGAAAATGGATGTTGAAGCAGTATTGCACGTGGCCCAAGCTGCATTAATGGTTTAGGTCTGTAGACAGCACCTAATTGAATGCCAGAAGAGCTTTACGGTCTTCATGGAAGGTACGACGAAAGGAACCGCAAATTTGGATCATCGGGCCTTCAGACTCTTGCGCAGGAGAAGGCGGCGCATCATGAATCACCTGGTGAATCTTCAGCTCTCTCAAAGTCAGCTGCTGTATGAGGGAAGGAGGTGGCGTCTGCCAAGGATCCGCAATCTGTGGTTCCATCAGGAAGTGATGCTGGTTGGTACCTATATTGTATGCTTACCTACAATTCTGCCCATTTACGGTAATTATATAGAACTATCCTAGAGGCAGTTTAGGCTTAAAAGTAGTTTATTTTTATGTGATTTCAATGCATTTGATACACATTTGGTGGATGAGAACGTCTCTAGATATAAGCAATTCAAGTTGAAATACTTATAATTCAAGAAGCAGTAACTTTACCAAGAAAAGGACATTGAGACCATTCAAATAACCTTTAAGAATACGACCAGAGAGACAAATACATACTTATGGCTATGCAGATAAATGTTATCCTTTCCCCTCCCTTAAAATATTGCAAACGTACAGAAAAACCTAATGTTTTTGGTGGTGAAGATAATAAAGCATGGTGTAAGATTTAAAAAAAAAACTAACCTAACATAATGTTGGATCACCTGAAACCTATTGATTTCGGATCACCTAGTATCATTTCATTACTGAATGAGTCCACATCATCTGCTATGTCAATGCTACCTACGTGGCATGGTTTAAATCGTGAATATCTTGCTGATATGTGATTTATCAAAGGAATGATAGTTGCCAAGTAAGCTTCAACAACCCCAGTCCTTACACTTTTTTTTTCTGATTTGCACTCAATTACTCAGGGACTTCTTCTATAAACAATTCCCTATATAAGTACATATCAGCAGGATAAACTAGAGATTGTGTGGTGCTTTCTGGATATGAATGGAAGCACTGGCAGATACAGCCAGCCAGTGAGAGGGGGAGACAAATAAGCAGCAACACAACCACCTCAAAACCGAAACTTCTTTGATCTTGGCCACGGCATTTTTAGTTTCCAAACATGCTGAATTATTCTCATTTTTATTGCAAAAAAATGGTAATGATCAAGAATGTCACACTTTCCAGTACCTATAGCAAAATCAACATCATGTTGTTAAAATGCAATGACTTGCGCAACCTAACCTAAGCTAATCACAGTTGATCTAAACCTTTGCCTTCAGACATATGACTTCAGCAAGCCATCGGTGACCCGAACCTTTGACCTCTGTAAGACACCTATCTGAGGTTGATTAAAAACTACAAGTTGTGTTTCTTTCAGGAAGCCAAATTCCAAATGACAATTTGATCCTCCATTATCATACAGAAAGTGGCACCTGTAGCATGTATCCACGTGCTCCTGGCTGCATGGATGGAATCTGTTGAGTTATTTGTATTGCTAAGCCCTGAGCAGATAATTTCTTCCCATGCGGTCACTGGTGCCCACATACCTCATGCTAAAATGGTTAGTATAATTATCAGCTCGCTGATTTTTACTCGAATGTAACTATTTTAACTAAATCTCACTTATGCAAATATCCGACAACTTATTTGAAGGCTCACTTTTAGCAAGAATTCACTTGCCTTACTTACAACTGGATGGCTATAATAATAATAGCCTACCTAACCTGACAGGATAAATGTTTTAAATACATGAAGAACAAATTGTATGACTTACAAATTTTCATAGCTGATACTGGCACCCAGTGGTCAGTTATTTGCACGGGTGTTGATTTCCTAAAATTAATGGCACTACCCTTCCGCATGGGTTCATGCGAGGGGGTGCTCACGTGACCACACGGATATTTTCTGCAGGAAAATAAAATTGGTGCCCAGTAGCGCGTTCAAATTCGGTATATCCTCTTCCAAATTTGCAAGAAATCGCTGTTTTTCTTTTGAGACCACGAAAAATACCATCATTGGTTACAGCTGTTGAATTGGGTGTCGGCGGTAAATTCACGTATATGTGACCTGGTGCTGACCTCTCTCCAAGCCAAGTTAGCCAAGTTGATTAATTTCGCTTCACAAGTTTATTGGTGCTCGGCCAACTTCGCACTTGATAAGCCAATGAGCACATGTCAAATGTTTAACCTCATTATCGAAAAACTAAACAGGCTTCATGCATGCAACATGATGCTCTTGCAACACAACAGTTCATGTTTTCTTTGCAAATATCCCATATTGGAACTGCTTCGGCTGTACCTCCAGTCTCTCTGTAGTATTGATAATCGAGGAGGGTGATCTTTGTGCACAAGGTAATTGCTCGAGCGTGTATTAGCTATTTGTCGTGAAATGTTGCATATATGATGGAATTTGGCGGACTCAATTGACATCCTACGTCATCATGCATGGTACGGTCGTATTCCCCTTACCTTACTGTATGCGAATACACACGACATTCTTTAAACGTCATTCTACCGATAATGAGAATGGACTTTTTAAAGTGTAAGAAGTTCCTGATGTTGTACTGGACTTGTAAGAAATCTCCGATGTTTTTCAAACTCCAATGTTAGAATTGGCCTACATCAGCAACTGTGATGCAAATTGGCTAGCACAACCTGTATTCCTCAGTCGAATGGTACATACCATGTTGCAGCTAGGGCTTTGCGTTTCTTGAATTTACCCAGCACAGTGTTAGAATTGGCCTATATCTACACCCGCGATGCAAATTGGCAGGGACAACCTGCATTCCTCAGTCGAATGGTGCATACCATGTTGCAGCCAAGGCTTGACTGTACTTGAATTCACACAGCGCTTCTCGATTTTCGTAATGTGATCCTAGATAATGGAAATGTATTCACATTCTGCGTGCATTTGTCTATGGACCTGTGTATCCCAAGGAACGCCAGCCCCTCGTCACCAAATGTACGTTTAAACCACCAATAATTTCTGCATTTATTATGAGGTACAATGAAGCGTCCGAATCGATCCACAAGCGCCCAATGTCTCGATATATTTCCTCCACCCCGAATACTTTTCAGAATACGCATCCTCACTACCAAGTGCACCCGTAGAAGTATGCATGTGCGGCCATTGCGTTTCTCGGAACATTGATTTGTGGGGTCATGTTGTGGGTGGAGTCAATAGATAGGCTCCGCCAATTCAAAGTCCCCACAAACCAGGTAATATGCGCAATTGCGATACCATGATGAAGAACGGTGGTAAACGGTTCTTTGGGATGCTATGGCACGCATCAGAGCCTCCGAATACCCACAAGTACATTTTGTAGCTGAACTCAATTCAGAAGATACTTAAACCTCCACTTACATTTTGTGTCCCCACATATTAACATGTCCCTACAAACCAGAATCCGATGTATGTGTATGTGCCTGTGTGTGTGTATATGTGATGTATCTATGGGATATATGTGATGTGTAGTATATATGTGATGTATATATGTGATGTATATATGTGATGTATATATGTATATATGTGTATATGTGATGTATATATGTATATATATGTGATGTATATATGGGATGAGACGAGACGAAGCGTGGCACGATGGGACCAATATATAGTGTCGATATAGGTGCTGGATATACAATTGCTCTTTAGCCTTGGTTGAAGTCTAATCTCCGTATAAATATATGAGTCGCATGGCTGATAGGCGTATTGCCTTGAGTGTATATATAGTTGGACGCCCTCCAGCATGTATGCAAATATAAAGTGATATTAGATACGATGTACTGGCGAAATTGCATTACTCATGGCAGAAATAAAATCGTCATCCATCGGTGGACCTGAAGTTCCAACCCCGGGGTACAAGCCAAGGCCTTGCCACATGGGACGGACGGCGAGTGCTGACGCCGGTCTGAGATGACCTCCAGACCTCCTGACGCCGGTCTGAGATGCACGACCTATCTGCCCGCGTTCGCCAATGTCGCCGCAGACCTCCTGGCGCCGGTCTGAGATGCACGACCTATCTGCCCGCGCTCGCCAATGTCGCCGCAGACCTCCTGGCGCCGGTCTGAGATGCACGACCTATCTGCCCGCGCTCGCCAATGTCGCCGCAGACCTCCTGACGCCGGTCTGAGATGCACGACCTATCTGCCCGCGCTCGCCAATGTCGCCGCAGACCTCCTGACGCCGGTCTGAGATGCATGACCTATCTGCCCGCGCTCGCCAATGTCGCCGCAGACCTCCTGACGCCGGTCTGAGATGCACGACCTATCTGCCCGCGCTCGCCAATGTCGCCGCAGACCTCCTGACGCCGGTCTGAGATGCACGACCTATCTGCCCGCGCTCGCCAATGTCGCCGCAGACCTCCTGACGCCGGTCTGAGATGCACGACCTATCTGCCCGCGCTCGCCAATGTCGCCGCAGACCTCCTGACGCCGGTCTGAGATGCACGACCTATCTGCCCGCGCTCGCCAATGTCGCCGCAGACCTCCTTCTTTGAACATAAATTGAGAGTACTTCAAGAGAAATACTGTGATGAAAGTCGATAAATCTCAAATTAAAAATAGAAAACCTGGCTCTGAGTGAGTAGATTAGAATATGAAACGCTGTGTTGCACTGTGAATAGCTGTCAAGTTTGCCCGCCAGCGGAACTGCCGCAGCTAATCTATTCGTGTGAGCAAATATCTGACCATGCATGAATAGATTAGAACGCGAAGCGCTGCAACAAAAAAGTTATCACCGTCCGAAGGTCGAGCCGGCCGAGTCGAGCCACGTAGTTGTACTTCTGTACCATGGTCGAGCTTCACCCTGGCTCGTAGCTAGACGAGATGGGACTAGACGAGATGAGACTAGACGAGATGAGAATAGACGAGATGGGGCTAGACGAGATGAGCCTAGACGAGATGAGACTAGACGAGATGAGACTAGACGAGATGAGACTAGACGAGATGAGACTAGACGAGATGGGACTAGACGAGATGGGACTAGAAGAGATTAGTCTAAATGAGATGAGACTAGACGAGATGAGACTAGACGAGATGAGACTAGACGAGATGAGATTATACGAGATGCGACTAGACGAGACGAGACTAGACGAGATGGGACTAGACGAGATGGGACTAGAAGAGATGAGTCTAGATGAGATGAGACTAAACGAGTTGAGACTAGCCGAGATTGGACGAGACGAGATGAGTCTAGACGAGATGAGACTAGACGAGATGAGACTAGACGAGATGGGACTAGACGAGATGGGACTAGAAGAGATGAGTCTAGATGAGATGAGACTTGACGAGATGAGATGGGGCGAAGTCAGACGAGATGAACTGACACGGATTGACAGGAGTGCCAAAGAGCCAGCAGCGAACGGATGGCAAAGCAGTTCTTTTAGAGACGGCCCGGAAAGTGCCATGCTCAAGGGTCTGTGTGCATAGGGGAGGGGTTGAGAGTCATCGCATATCCCCAGTGAACTTCCCCACAATTAAGCAGATCATCATGCATTTTGAAAAGTGCTTTCCTTTCTCATGTGTTTAAGTCTCATTTGTTGTAGACGTCTTTCGTCTTCTTTTCCTTTTTGCGTTCCTGATATCTCGAGTCTCGTACCCGCGGCTCTTCTGTTACGACAGAGAACTGCTGACCACCAGTCCACCGGTCCACCTTCTGTTATGACACAGAGCTGCTAACCACCAGTCCATCAACCCACCTTATGGTACGACGCAGAGCTGCTGACCACTAGTCCACTGGCCCATCTTCTGTTACGACACAGAGCTGCTGACCGCTAGTTCACCGGTCCACATTCTGTTACGACACAGAGCTGCTGACCACTAGTCCACTGGCCCATCTTTCTGTTACGACACAGAGCTGCTGACCGCTAGTTCATCGGTCCACATTCTGTTACGACACAGAGCTGCTGACCACTAGTCCACCGGTTCACCTACGTGGGTGCAATATCCATTTTACATGTGAACCAAGGCGCACGGAGGAGTCAGGGTAGCCATAGCCCCTGAACATGTGTGTTTCCTTGGTTAATATTTATATTGTGGCCGAGAATAGCTCAAGCATTGTCATGACTGAACATGTACGCAGTTCATGCTGCAATCTCTCCTCACTAAAAGAGTGAGTGTGAGGGCAATTGGTGTAATATTCAGAGGATATTATCAAGCATCAGCACTCGTAGGCATCAGGTCGCACTAACTTATGCAGAGCAGAGGTGCACCGAAGGAGAGCGGGCTGGTTTGAACCCCCACTTCTACCTCCCCCCCCCCCGAACGGTCTGAGCCATAGGCGAATCCGAATGTGATGCGATATCTTCAGAGCCTGGATACCTGAAAATAATAACCAGGACCACCCCCTGAAAAGCTTACTTTTTCAAAAGAATGATTTGACTTCAAAATCAACTTCAAACCCTACTCCCCGACCAGAAAGAAACGAAGAGTTCGTAATTCCCCCTAAAAAGTCTCGAGAACGACCCTGATGCCGAGTGTGGTGAGCAGGCGTGACCTGTCACAGGTCAGGTGGTGTAGCTGGCTGACGGGTCCGGCTGCCGTTGGAGGTCGACTGGTTGGCAGTGGGCCACTGGTCGGCTGGCACCGGCCCGTGGCGCGACGAGATACGATACGAGCGACGCCGTTATCGATTGTGACAGAAAGATAACGGACCTAGTCGTGCCGCGGCCAGGCCGCTTGCCAGCAGCCCGCCACAGCCGGGTGGGGAAAGGCACCGAACGTGCGCACATGTGTCGGACAGTGTGCGGGTATGGGAGGACAGCCTGTGTGCCTGTGTGTGTGTGTGTGTGTGTGTGTGTGTGTGTGTGTGTGCGTGTACGTGTGTGTGGTGTATACGTCTGTGTGTGTGTGTGTGTGTGTGTGTGTGTGTGTGGTATGTATATACGTCTGTGTGTGTGTGTGTGTGTGTGTGTGTGTGTGTGTGTGTGTGTACGTGTGGGTGTGTGTGTACGTGTGGGTGTGTGTGCGTGTGGGTGTACGTGTGTGTGGTGTATACGTCTGTGTGTGTGTGTGTGTGTGTGTGTGTGTGTGTGGGTGTGTGTGTACGTGTGGGTGTGTGTGCGTGTGGGTGTACGTGTGTGTGGTGTATACGTCTGTGTGTGTGTGTGTGTGTGTGTGCGTGTGTGTGTACGTGTGTGTGGTGTATACGTCTGTGTGTGTGTGTGTGTGTATGTGTGTGTGGTGTATGTATCGATGTGTATGTGTTGGGGGGGGGGGGATATATGGATAGGCGAGTGTGGGGATGTATCTGCGTGAATTGCTATTCAATATGCCCATTTGTTCCCATGACCAACATCTTCTGATGTTGAACTTTAGTTGTCACATTTACCGTAGGCGGAACGAAGGCGTGAGAACAAATCTCGAAATAGGCCGTGTGAGCAGCCTCATTTCTCTTCATACAGTGTGCCATTGTCTGGTGTAGATGTTCCTCCGTGATAATTATGTAGAATTGGAGAGGAAGATTTGACGGAAGCATTCTCTAAGTCATGCGCACCCAGCCCCTACGATGTGAGTCTGTAGAGTATATGGGTTTATTTGAAAGCTTCCTTCCTTCCCCTGCCCCAGCATGCAGTGGCGCAGGAACTGCATGAACATATTGTGGGGACAAGAGTCATCTTGTATTCGACTCTTTCTACGCATCGTCCATAGTGGTAAGTGTTAATTCGTGTAAAATGGGTAGGGGGGGGGGGCGCTACTCCACTGTCCCCTGGTTGCCGTGCTTTTACCGACATAGCACTGAAGTCTACCACTGCGGCACGACATGTATACACCAGCCATACAATGCAATACAAAAGACTAGACTGACACACCGACTAACCAATTCGCGCTATCAGCCTTTTCAAGCTGAGTTATTGCGAATCAAGGAATGCTATGACTTGTTTGCTTGCTGACGTGTATCTTCACGTCGAGGACATACGTCGCCAGTCACAATGTCAGGATACTGCCAGCCGTAACGTTACTTATTGAGCCAGCAGGTCGTGCTCGCTGTGTGGATCTTCAGCACCACTGAGAGTCTGTAACGTAACGGACAAGCTGTCCAAAGCTGCATCGCGACATACCCATGTGTTGCACAGCGCTATTACATGAACAAAACATGACGGTGTCCTGAATATGGTGAGAAGCCGCTGTTCGCCACCACGACACATATCTCGTTCACCTTGGCGACACGTCAATAGGAAGCCGTTGCTAAATTGGCAAAAAAAATGCCATGCTTGTATTCAGTGTCGTCATTGTCACATGGCAGTCATCCGTGACGTCAGTTAAGGAAACCTTCGGCGGTCAGCGAACAGGAATAGCTCTCTTCTCGCATTTCATGCGCCTTACCACTGACGGCGTTAGACTGACCCGCAATGCTCCAAAGCATGGCGGTACAGTCGGCAGGGCAGATATGACATTTGTCACGACCAGATACCACCAGGTGGTGCGTTCCACGACAGATCGATCAAATATTTTAAAATTTCACACCCACTAAATTTGCATTTGGACCAAAATTGGTATACAAGGTAGTATTGTGCTCTGAACACGCCTGAACATGTTTTAGCCCGATCCGACTAACGGTTTCGGAGTTATAGCCTCCGGCAGCATTTTGAGGCCATACAACAACAAGGCGATATCTTAGGCGATAGATATCTCATCGATACTGAAGAGGAAGTGTGACAAATTATGCATCTTTGATAACAAAAATGATTAAAGAAAACACATCTATGATAATATATCAACATTTCTCACGTTTGACCTCGTGACCCAATGACCTCCTTGACCCCGTGACCTTCTGTGACACCTAGCCCATTGAAATTGATAAATTTGATGGCAGAGATGCAAACGGGCATGATTTGGCTGCCACATAAAACACGTTTTGTTGTTAAATATCACATATAGGCGTCAGTTCTCCATGATTTCTATGACTTAGATTTTCGGAACGGACTGATTTTGAGTAATTGCGTGTAAAGCAAATATACGACCTTCAATATACCAGGAGGTGCTGAGTTGACATCAAAAGTAACGTTAAGGATTATACTTTATTACTCAACGTTTCGGCCAGGGCCCATCGTCAGAAGTGATACAAAATGTCAAGCTTAACAATTGAAGAAAAAAAAACACGCGGGAAGAAAGCGTGCAAAAGGCACGTGGAATGCAGAAAAGCCTCCTCAGTGGTGCAGACACTCAAAGTTTGTTAGTTTGTTTCTGGTTTGGAGTTTCTTTGAGTGTCTGCACCACTGAGGAGGCTTTTCTGCATTCCACGTGTCTTTTTGCACGCTTTTTCCCCGCGTGCTTTTTTTTTTTTAATTGTTAAGCTTGACATTTTTGGCCCCTGGCCGAGACGATGGCCCCTGGCCGAAACGTTGAGTACTAAAGTATAATCTTTAACGTTACTTTTGATGTCAACTCAGCACCTCCTGGTATATCGAAGGTCGTATATTTTCTTTACACGCAATGTCTAAAACCCAGGAGGATCTAAGAGCCATTCTTCGTTGTATGAAACGATTTTGAGTAAGTTGTCTCCCATTTGAAAACTACGGGGATCGAACAAAGAAATAAAAATGGTGATACATAAAAGTTTGTTTAACAAAACAAAAATAATTTACACTTAGCCATGTATGTCATACAGCTTGCCTTAATAAACTTCACAAAGTTATGTCACCCGTTACCGATAGGTTGGTTATTGGAGTTTATGGGCGCATCGCTTGCATTGGTCATGCAACGCCCATATCATCGTCAGTCAAATAATGGCATATATACGAAGGTCAGTCGATGAGACAACTGCATGCAAAGGGGTCGATGTAATTATGACATGCCGTGCTACGATCCTCATTTTGTCAGGTATACAAGCGAGTTAATGAGGGGCATAAATCACAGAAAACTTGAATATCTGATAGGAAGCGGAAGAGCCGTCCTGATTGATAAATTGATGACTCGTCCCCTAATACTTCCCTAAGGGAGAGAGAGGCCTCACAACAAAATGTACAATTAATGCCTTCATTCTGCCTGTAGGCATCATATACATGGACGTACAGTCGAATCCCTGTCGTAATGCAAACTCACGCGTTTTTGTCACGGTATGCATAGCGTGTCCGGAAAACATGAACATTTTCACAAGCTTGCTGTGGTTTCATTGTTCACGTTTTGGGCACTCCCTGCATATTGTACATTATTGCACTGTACTAAGCGGCGCACAATCAAACAACGATGGCATAGAACAACGAAATCAACGTCAGATGATGAGAACTTGTTTTTCCAACTTACACATTTGTAGGTCTCCAATGCAGATCTTGTGCAGCTTCCTTAACAAAGGTTGAATATTTTATGATCACCATAGTGTCGTATCTTATTTCCGTGCAACGGCGTAATTTTACTGCAGAACATCTGTTGATTACTTACAACACGCATTGAATGCCATCAAACATGACAACGATGCAGTCAGGCCATATTTCACCATTCTAACATCACAACGAGAAGTACAATTATGCTTTCATTCCACCTGCAGAGCATCATTTATGTACACGTATTACGTACAGTCAAACACCTATTGCAAGATACTCTTTGCTGTCACAGTACACGCAGGCTGTGTCCGGAAACATCGTTTACACAACCTTCATGAAACTTCATTATTCGCGTTCTTGGGACACTGCGCATGTGAAGATTCCGTATGGGACACTGTACTGCACAATGGTACATATGTTAGGTAACTGAAAACAGATCAAACGGCGTCGATTTGGCTTTGATAACCAAATCGTTACAAACGGCATCGATTTCTAAGTTCGCCCAAACCGAATTTTGGGGTTGAACACGAAGTCTAGGGCCGTGGGCATCTTTAGAATTGTCAAAATATTATCGGAAATTCGGGAAAATGGAAGACTTTTAGCGTTGTATTTTTGTACGATGGGTGAAATATGCCGTTTTCAGGCCGTTTTCTCTGGCTTCTGGTGACTGCAACGAATAGTATGTCATCAAATCCGGGAATATATGCTGGGCAAACAGCTTGGATTTCCCGAAATGTCGTTTTGACATAGCGAATATCAATTGACAGATGAGTTTAAGACGGCATCTGAAAGAACTCGTCCTGGCGCATCACTTTGGTCTAGGATATTTTCTTTTAATCTGTAGAAGTTTTCTTGAACGAGTTAATTTTGAAATTGCATGTGCATTTATAAAGGTGTAGGGCTTTGAATACGACATATTTCAGGGACTCATCAACAGGTGCAGATAGCCAGCAGCCAACGGAACATATTTCATTTGATGGAAAGTCAATTTTGAGCTCAAACTACCACCAATTTTTAGTTTAATCTATGCCAGATGAATTTTACATATTTGTCGATTTTGGCAAGCTTTGTTCTTCTAAAGCCTGCCAGAGTTCTGAATTTTGTTTGCATCAAATTTCCTTTTGGTGATCTTTTTCATTTCGGACGCTCTATGTGATAACAAAAAAAATATATCAGAATAACAGACATTTAAAAAAAAATGGTTTTAAAAAATCAACTTCGAAAATTCACACTCAAGCAATACCTGCGGTAATGTAAGGATCCCTCACGTTTTCAATGGGGCTTACCAATACTTCAGCAACATTTATTTTTGTTATTCGCTTTGTATGGCGACGATAAGGATCGACACAATGACTATCACCATTGCTTGTAGCGTTTATGCACGTCGAAAAATAAAATGCACCACGTCCCCTTTCCACCAGGCGTTTTTGAAAACAGATTCATACACTGCTCCGGCTCTGCCAAGCCTGTTATCGTTTCCTCCCCGATGTCAACCACTCTGTTGTCCGCCCTCATCAACGCCGGCGCCTTTATCTCCCTCGGAACGACCGCAGGCTGGAGAGTATTGAGCTATGTACGGATGGGGAGTACGGATATATGTACGGAGTACGGATGGGGTGGGAGGGAAGACATTCGCGAGACAAACACCTCGGCTTTTATTTGCCTCTAACACATAGTACAGTCATCAGCAGTCCACAGAGACGCAATGTTTTTTTTTTCAGCACAAAATAAAAAACCTGCCTATCACTTGATCGTTGACACAAAGTGATTCTCATGTTTGTAATAGGTGCCTACCTACCACGCCAGATTCAACATGTAGGCAATATAACCTGATTTAATAGGGTTGCGTTGTTTCCATGTTTCATGTTATCCAATACACATCAATTGCTCCGAAGTACAATTGCGTCGCTACGCGTAAATAAACCCATGGGTGACCTATCGGTAATTAATGACCTTGAAATTCGTGATGGTTTTAAGGGAAACTATCAGAAATAAAAATGCGTAAAATAACCTTATGTTCACATTACAACAATGAAATATATCCAAATTAGCACTGTATATATTTCGTCCACGGGCCTTCTTCAACAGTAAACATTTTGCTTCAAAAGCCCAAAAAAACACACACGCCAAGTGCACCTCGTGACAACGCACAGTGATTCGCCTTGATTTTCACACATCACAATATCTACATACCCGTAAAATACATACACACACTGAACATAGGCCCACATCAAGATGGGCTTATGATCCGTGTGCGTATGTATGTGTCCACTTGAGTCACATATGTCTGTGCGTGTCTGTGTGTGGATGTGGTTATGTGCTGCGTATGTGGTTGCCTTTGACGGTGTAAGGAACCGGTTTTATCAGGGTCTAGGATGCCGTCATTGTGCTTAATGATGGCTTTTTGTTCCTAACCTCTATTGATTCGCTGATTTTGATCTCTCATCTGCCTTGAAGTCCCGCGGGACTTCAAGGCAGATGCCACACACGGAACACCGTCTACCTTATTACCATTGCGTGTAAAGAAAATATACGACCTTATTACCTGCCAGCTATGCCGACCGTTGAACATCACGTATATAGGGGAACCAAAGCGCATGGCTAGGGACAGATATAATGAGCACTTAAGAGATGCTAAAAACAAAACCACCAGCACCCCATTTAGCAAACACTTCAAAATCACTCTCGCGAGCAGCACTATCGACTCTAGCACACTCAGCATATCCACTCTGCAAGTCTTCAAAGATGTTGCAGAGCTCAAAATCAGCGAATCAATAGAGATTAGGGAAAATGCCACAATTAAACACAACGACGGCATCCTGGACCCTTATAAAACCGGTTCCTTACACCGCCAAAGGCAATCACATACGCAGCACATAACCACATCCACACACAGACACGCACATACCTGTGTCCCAAGTTGACACATACATACACACACGGATTATAAGCCCGTCTTGATGTGGGCTTATGTTCAGTGTGTGTATATATTTTACGAGTATGTAGATATTGTGACATGTGAAAATGAAGGCGAATCACTGTGCGTTGTCACGAGGTGCACTTGGCGCGTGTTTTTTTTTTCGTGGGGGGGCTTTTGAAGCGAAATCTTTACTGTTGAGAAAGGCCCGTGGCCGAAGTATATACGGTGCTAATTTGGATCTTTTTCTTTGCTGTAATATGAGCATAATGTTATTTTACTCGTTTCCCTTACTCATGATCATACTCAACGCAGCACTGCTTCTAATGAACCTAAAAGGTCTACATTGAAAAGGTATGAATGCTATTTTTTTTGTTAGAAAACGTTTTCCAATCATATGCCTGTATGCTATTTTCTACCTCATGCAGCTTTATAACGGAAGAAAGCTTACACGAAATCCGTCCAACCCGGAACACGCAAATTCGCAAAAAGTCATGAAGAGCGGACATCCGATAGGGCCTATCGGATATTTATGAGAAGAACGCATTTTTAACAGTTTTTGGTTAGTCAGGGAAATCACGACCACTTTTATTTCCGCGGTCAAATTTGTCAATTTTGATGGCCTAGGGGCCACGGGAGGTCACGAGGTCATGAGGTCGCGAGGTCAAATGTAGGAAGTACTGATATTTTATTTCAGGAATGTTTCAGTTGATCCTTTTCCTCCTGAAATGTATATATATATATATATATATATATATATATATATATATATATATATATATATATACATCATTTGCCACCCTTTCCGCTTCTTATTGATGAGATGTCCATCGTCAAACCAACCAATGCTAATTGACCTAAAAATAATGCCGGAGGCTATAGCTCAAAAACTGTTGGCCGAATCGGGCTGAAATTTGCACAGCCGTATTCAGAGCTAAAGGCTACCCTGTAAGCATATTTTGGTCTCAATGAAAATGTATGGGGTGAAGTGCATTGGTCGATCTGTCGTGGAACGCACCAGATACGAGTGACAGATCAAGGCCATTGCAAATTGAATGTTTGCATTCATTGTTCAGGTTCGATGGCGCGGGAATCTGAGGGAGGAACGAGGGGTATCTGTCACTCAATGTAGGCTAACTTTAATACTAGCCGAACACTGCATCAAAACAAATGCTGCAGTTCTATCGAAGAACAGAGACAGAAGTCAGTCAAGAAGCCTCACTTATTTTAGTAGCACAATTTCGGGCAGCCCACTATCGTAACCAAGGGGGCCATGTAGTTTCCCACATGATGTAAAATGTGTTTCTTTAATGCAAAAAGCCTTCTAACGGCGTATCATCTACGACGGCTGCATAGACAACTTCCACTCTGACTTTTTGTGATGTGCATCACCCTCATCCCCAAACAGGAGCTCCAAGACAAGGGAATAAGTTTCCATGGATGTAAAGGTCTAAGATATGAATCTGAGATATGCACCACGTTCCCACCAGGCGCTATGCTCCCATGCAAACAACAGCCGGTAGGGAATATTTCCGGGTGCATCAGTAGCAGAACCCACACCAGCGTACATGAAGCTGATGAACTCTTCTTGCACGGACTGGAGTATTGTGATGCGTGATGTGTTGGAGGTGTTTTGAAATTCATGGAGGTGATTGGAGGTAATTTTGAATGCCCATAACCCTAGCGGCTTCTACGTATCGCTGTTGACTGTTGGCTTGTATGTTGGTATTTAGTTGCATCGTGTTGTGTATCGTTGCATGGCTGACGTTGTATTTTCCTAAGTTGGTAAGGTGGCCGCCAGGTTTGTGGGGCCAGGAGCATACAGATCCGACTGGATAGCATGCACCTTGATATATGTCATTCGATATCAATTGCTTGCGAGTAAAACGTGATGATTCTCAAGTATGAAGAACTTCCAAGAATTATTGCTGCTTCGAGATTTGGTGAAAGTAAGTAACTAAAATTATCCACATGAGCCATCATCTCCATGCTTCGAATTTAAATTCCATTTTTGCTGTGTTGGCGAAGTAAAACTACACGAACTTGCACATCGGGTTATGCTCTTTCATGCATATTTTAAGACTCTTATCTTCAGAAATTTTGCTTTTTGCACCTTGGAATTACATCAAATGTTCGAATACATATCTGTATTCGCAACACTACTACGAGCCACCGGAGCTTCCGTAGCGCTTCGAATTCCGCTTCTTACTCGCAATGCAGCCGGTCAACAGTTTTTAGTTGGTCCACATCACGTTCATCTACGCTTGGTGAAATAAGAAAACAACATCCAGTGTCTGCACCGTCTCCTTTTCAGCCTCACGAACTTGGCCGGCGCCCAGCGGGTTTTAAAAAGGCACAGCAAGCTGCGGCTCTTTCTGCCAAGAATCATAAATCTTGGACGATCAAAACGTCGCATTGCCGAGGCGTTTCTCTCCTGCTGACACCAGCACACGGTGCACATCAGCAGGCGTCCCGCGACCGCCTGCAATCCGCCGGCTGAATATGCGTGGTCGGCCGTCGCTGGCCCGACTGTTTATCCTGATTATCTTGCGCCCGGCTAATGAGAGCGGCCGTATTGCAGCACCGGCGGTGTTCTGCGGCGGACGTGCACCGTTACGGAGCTCAACGGCGGTCATGAAGGAAGCGCCGGCCGTAAATTTCATCCGAGCCGACTGACCGAGCCTGCTCTCTGGCCGCTCCATCACGGAGATAAGCAGACGCAGTGTCGGCCCGCCACCGGTCACGTGCCTATCGCTGCCGGCCTATTAGTGGGCGAAATGCGCCCGCTCACCTCCTTTATTACGCGGGGTAGCTGGATTTAATGACCTCAGGGTACGCCCCCCCCCCCCTGCGCCCCCTCCGACGCGGCATCCCGGCCAAGTGACGGAATCAATATGGGGGTTCGAGGGAGCGTATCCCAGCACCTAATACCTTAAGTCAGGAGGGGGCGGCCGGCATTAGAACGGGCTGCGATAATTTCGATGCATCTGAGCGAGAGATTAATGCCCAGGGAATATTCCTCCGGGGAGCCGGCGGCGCGAGAAGCAATCTAGGGAGAAACTATTATTGATAATGTTATGCATGATTGTGGCGCGCGGGAGAGCCGGGGGGCAATGAAGTGCCGCAGTACAGGGGGCGACATCTGCTGTCGGTCGACGCCGACTGAGGGGAGCGTTCCCCGACCCGCCGCCGAAGGGCCCCAGACGGCGCAGCGGACCGGCGCCGACGTGCGAGGTGCGTCGATCAAAGCGGATCTCTCCCGGCAGCCGATTAATGGATCCGGGTTTTGTGCGCCGTCGGTGGACAAAGCTGACCGGGTCGCGCTGTAATGGGCCCACCGGCCGGCTGTGCACTGGGTGGGGGCCACCGCCTAATGGAACTCGCACGTAGCCTCCCACCGTTAAGTGCCCGACACGCCGACCCACGCTCCGCACTAATTTCCTCCTGGGCAGTGTGTGGCGTCGTCCATCTACACGGACCCACAGCTGATCCGGGGCTGGATCCAGCACGGGGAGGGGCCCAGCGGGTCAGGTCTCAGTCTCGGAAAATAGGACGAGTTCTCCGGTACATGTGCTACCAGATCCTGGTTCGATGCTACCGCTGATATACTAGATCCCTTCATCTTAGCGACGAGAGACCAGAGGGAGATGCACTCCTGCACTCCTGCACTCCTGCTTAGCACATACTGGGAGGGTCGGAGATGGGCAAATCCGTTCGTCGTCGTTTTTGTAAATATCTCTGAAATCAAAGATTGCAGATGTGATTTTCCCTACCATGAAATGAGAATCTGTCGCGTCGGTTGAGAAAAAACTGAACACGGTTGTCATTTTTGACGCCATTAATCCACAAGTCAAACGTACCACCGGCTGGTGCAATATGGATAGTGGAAATGGATAGTGAGATGAACGCAAAATGTGTCCAGATAACGTCTATCAGGCTGTTTACGATGCAGTTTTGAAAAGTACTTGGTCCCGCTGCATGTCCAAATATACTATTTCGTGCTACTTAGAAAGCTACTATATTCTGGCAGTAATTTGGTTCCAAAGTAAGTAATGCAGCATTGGCGGCGATGAGACAATAGAGAGCATCGTTCATTTCGAGCACTCTTGTAGAATATCAACAGCTATAATGATAATTAAGTACGTTTTACCGAATCTGTTCAGCTTGAAATCATCTTACCGAATTTTACAGCGTTTTACAGAATCTGCTCTCTTCGGGATCCGATCCACATGCAATGGTTTAGCATAAACTTCATAGGTTTTTCATAGAAAACAGAGGCGCAGCAAAGGGATCAAACATACGCCAGATGAAACCAGAACCAGATCCGCCAGATCCCCTCTTAGGAACAAACATACGCTAGATGAAACGATAAATTTTAAAATGTTCACTACGCAAAACCTGAACCTTTCGGTCCGCTTCGCGCGCCGAAAGCTGTCCTTTTTAATTACGTTTTTGGGCACCACTCTTAAAAAAAATATGGCTGCACCGATGATAAAAAGAATCTACTTCAAAATGGCTACCTCCCCCAATAAGTAGTGGGAAGCTCTGCAAGTCCTTTGTATTTGCCACAGTTAATTGAACGGACATATTTATTGTAGGCTATCATTATTACCATGAAGTTCAAGATGAATGTTTTTTAGGTGATTTACAGAAATTGCATTATCACACTCACACCAGCTATTCACTCAATTTTTCTTCACATATGTCCAGCACAGAAGTACCTATTTCAATACATCAACTATTTTGTTTAATGATTGCATTCACACAAGCCCATTCAATGTGATGCGCTATTAACACGCGCACTGGAGGGGGCGAAATCCGCCCACCCCTCCGGTTTTTCGCAAATAACTGCAAATTTTACCCGTCGATATACGCGAATTTCGGTGTACTTGCTTAGAAATGAACAGCGCGTCATTTAAAGTAAGAAAAATGGAAATCGGCCGAAACTTTTCTAGTTAGGGGCCGCTAAAGTGAAAAAAATGTTATAGCGCCAGACCACAAAAATGGGCGCTGATGCGCTTCCAGTATACTGACAAAAGGGAAGTGTTCTAGGCAACACTAGCGACTTGTTTGATGCATATTGATATGCTGTATGGTTTCAAGGTCATGTTAGGTCACCAAGGTCAAGTCAGGTCAAGTTCATGACAGGTTAATGGAACCAAACTTGATCAACTGGAATGTTGCCATAAATGCACTACTGGTTGTCATTTGTACTGTTTGTCATTGCGTTTCCGTACTTTATTCATGTACTTCACTCCCCTCTTCACGAAGCCGATTGCTCCGAGCTGCCCGACGGAGCAGTCGGGCTGGCGGCCGGTTCCGGTAACTGGAACAGGTAACTGACCTGATAAAGTGGTGCTATATAGGTGACCTGAGGTCAAATGTTGGATCTAGCATCTGCATTGCATCATTAGTAATGTCCAAAACATCATTGATGCCCATTTTTGAGCATTTAAACACAATCACAGCGATCCATAACGATGACAAGCCAAGCCACGCAAAACCGGAATTTTTTTTCTTCTCCAATCTGACCTTATTTGACCTTGAAGATATTGACCTAAGGTCACGAAAATTGCACAGAATAGAGGTCACTACCGTGCCCATCCACCTTGCGAATTTCGCTCCTCCAGTTTTACTAGGAGCCGAGATCTTAGGGGGGGGGGGCGGAATCCGCCCCCCCCTCCAGTGCGCGTAATTCTCAGAGGCCCTCCAGGGCGCGTGTTAATCAGGAGA
>JAOTOM010004539.1:0-15000 GCA_034440615.1 Ashinkailepas kermadecensis | reverse complement strand
TCCCCGACATCTGGTTTCGAGCAAATGGACTGAAAATGAATGCTATCAACCGGTGTTCTTGGGCAACCCACAAGCTTTGCCCACCATCCCGCCAATCACGGCTAAATTTCGTTATTACCCACCATTTCGGAAGACAAAAATATCGGACTTATTTTCGATCGCTCGCTCAGCTGTAACTCGCACGTCTCAGAAGTAACTCGGTGTTCTTTCGGAGTTCTGGGTGGTCTGTCGCATCTGAGGGGGCACTTCCCACCTACTGTCGTCTTACTCGCTGGTCAATATCCTGGTCATCTTGCAGATCCGCTATTGTATTTCTGTGTACGGGACGGAACCAAAAACAACCTATCTCGCATTCAAATAATTTTGAACTACTCAGCAAAATAATTTTCCGCCACAAAAAGTTCAACGATGTTTCTGATCTGCTGTAGAGACTGGGCTGGCTTAGTGCGGATAACCTAGCCAGGTACATACACACAAAAACCTGTGCCTCACGCACAAGGTGAGCCGTCATGGTGAGCCGGCATCACTGGCTCATAGTCTGACCACAATGGCGGAGACTCGCGACCGAACCGCCCGTCAGAATCATCACCTGTATGTCCCCGGTTCCATACTGAGATTTGGAAGAGACGATTTGACTGTAGGGCACCACTGCTGTAAAACTCGCCACCACCCGAGCTGCGGCTTCCCGTGCCGATCCACGGTCGCCACCTGCGACGGTGCCTGTCTGACGCGCCGCCCGAGCCGGACTGATTTACTGCTCGCTTTGCTGTATTTTATGATGACTTGTATGATCACCTGTGTAGCTGTTCTGTGATTTTGACCTTTTCTCTCCTGCTGTTTTATCATATTCACGCGAGGTTGAAATTGCCACGAATTCATTGTGTCTTACTTTAATACAAGTCTGCATTTGTACATGGTCACATCACACGGATCCTCACACTTGCTCTTTGGGGGACTTGTTAAAGACTAGTACGTCCAAACTAAGCGGTGCACAAAAGCGAACCGAGTATCATCGGAAAGCCCTGAACGAATATGGTCCAAAAATGGTCGCATTATTTAGCTTAGCATAATTTTGAAAATCGACATGGTGGTTTTTATGATAAAAGTTTACTTAAAACCATTTGATATTTCCATTAGCGAGCGATCTCTGAAAGCTAATTACACAGTGCATATTACACAAATATTAACATTGGTCCAGCACGGGCAAAAATTGGCAGTGACCTTAGGTCACTGACCTGACCACACACACAAATCTCAGTATTGTAAGTACTGCCAAATTGTGTTCACGTAGCAAGTTCCGTTTCAATATATTCAATTACGAGTTTTCGATCATGAAACCTTTCTGGAGGTGGTTCTCTTTGGCATAAGCTAGGTCAATGACCTTGTATGACATGAGGTTGAAACGTTCACGTCAAAGGAAAAAAGGATGAGAGAAAAGGTCCTGAAATTTTTGCGACGTTGCGCATCGCCGTTTTTTCCACTACCGTGGAAAAACCTTAGGGGGTGGGCTCATATTGACCCCCCGAGACGAGGCGGGTTAATCAGCCGAAGGCCCGCCACTATGACACAGGATTTCAGACTACAGCCACAAGGCCGCAAAGGTTGACTTGTCGGACCCGAATTGTGCGGCAGGTAGACGCTTCAGAATGCTCTGTCATGCAAACAAGTTTGGTAGAGCGGGTGTGATGAGGTCAGACTAATAGTCACTTCAGACGACGGTGGCTACGCTTTTGTGTAATGCACGTGCTAAGCCCTTCGGACAGAATCTTGTACGTATGCGCCAACAACTTTGAGAAAATTGAACGTTTGCCAAGTGTATCTTAAGGACGGTGGTTTCGAAGTCCCGAAGCCCCAAGCTATAGCCCCAGCTACACCAGTTTAGCATCGTTCCTATTTCGAAAGTAGCACATGCATCCTGCAGTTGGTTGGAAGCATCCCTCTCCCATTGTTTTTTTTAATATTTCTGCCAGACTCGCCGCAAGTAGCAAGCTGAAACGTAGAATGTTTCAAGAATGGACATTCACGGTACGTATGTACAGTGCGCCGAAGTACCCGGTTCCAGTCGGTCTTAGGCGATGTCATTATGACGTGATAATGGTGATGATTATTGGTGGCGATTTTTGCATGCCTATATATGTTGTACATTCGCAGCTGTGTTCCTCTCCTGTGTTCCTCCGATTTTGGAGGCATCGTCCCTGCAAAATTCATTGAACTTGTGGTTGTCCTTTCTCCAGTTATTATCCAGGAAGTGCACGACTCCTTCAATTGAATCCATTTATTTCTTGGTGATATTCGTTGCTTTCAAGCTTGGTTCAACTCGTGCGAATTCGGAAGCAAACCTACACCCATGCGTTAATTCGGCTTAAATATTATAATGTAGGAGAAATGTAACATGTCTCAAGACTTCAAATATGTCACATAGCATCCTGCCTGCTCTTACCTATTTCAAAGTAGTCGTAGGTAAAATACATAAGAAGCTGTCTTTGAATCCAACAACTATTGGTCTTGTGACGATTAGAGTATATCGGAATTTAGTTGATCCAAATTATCCAAGTTAAATTCCGGATTAAAAATTAAAATCCTTATCCGGATTTGCCAAAACATACAATTTTTCACAGTATTTTTACAATTTCAAGAAGGCCATATTAAATGTGACTGTTGTAAACCATTTGTCTTGGTCAAGCGGTTCTGTTAGGTTTGCATAACTGCTACATATGCGACATCGTGAGGTAAATCTACACCTTGTCCGTGCAAATTTATTTTGGAATTTGAGCCTCCGAGCCGGGTCAGTAAGCGAATTTGACGTACCATGACATTGACCTGACATGGCCTGAGATAACTTGCCTTGCTTGACATCTACACGCACGCACGCACACACACACACACACACATATATATCTATATCTATATATATATATATATATATATATATATATATATATATATATATATATATATATACATATATATGTATATACATATATAATATATACATATATGTACATATATACATATATGTATACATATATATATATATATATATAAGAATATATGCATCTACGTATGTGTGCATGTACACTTAAGTTGGTTCGTCAGCAAGCGTAATGTCAATTCAATGCAATAGGTACAGCTTCCATCTGGGTATGCCCTGAGTTTCATCTACGAACAGAACAACTCGCCTCAACCCAGCCGCCACCCTCGAGAGGAAAACACCCTGGTTGCTCGCCTGATCACAAACATTCTCCAATGCCCGTAAATTGATCTACCCTTATAGGGATACGTGCCAAGATGAACTTGGTTGATGGTGCTAGTAAGTCTTTGTCCGGTCTGTTCCATCAGCTCTGGCACTTACCTCGCTGTGGGGGGGGGGGGAGAGCATTACCGGGTGAGGATAAGAGGCCTCGTCATTCAGCAGACGTCGCCGCCGCCCGTCACACATATCCATAGCACAGCGGCACAAGCGGCACAGGAGACCATCTGAGTGACAGGGGCACACAGGGGCGGACCTGAGACACAGCAGCACACACGGCACAGAAGACCACCTGAGTGACAGGGGCACATAGGGGCGGACCTGAGACACAGCGGCACACACGGCACAGGAGACCACCTGGGTGACAGGGGCACATAGGGGCGGGCCTAAATGACAGGGACACACAGGAGTGGACCTGAAGAACAGCGGTCCACATGGCACACGATAGGACCTGAGTGACAGGGGCATACAGGAACGGACCTGGTGAACAACGGTCCACATGGCACAGGAGACTACCTGAGTGGCAAGGGCACACAGGAGCGGACCTGAGACACGGAGGCACACACGGCACAGGAGACCACCTGAGTGACAGGGGCACACAGGAGCGGACCTGAGACACAGCGGCACACAAGGCACAGGAGACCACCTGAGTGTCAGGGGCACACAGGAGCGGACTTGAGACACAGCGGCACACACGGCACAGGAAACCATCTGAGTAACAGGGACACACAGGAGCGGACCTGAAGAACAGCTGTCCACGTGGCACAGGAGAGAACCTGAGTGACAGGGGCACACAGGAGCGGATCTGATGAACAACGGTCCACGTGGCTCAGGAGAGGACCTGAGTGACAGGGGCACACAGGAGCGGACCCGAGACACAGCGGCACACAGGAGGGGACCTGAGGAACAACGGTCCACATGGCACAAGAGAGGACCTGAGACACAGAGACACAGCGGCACACATGGCACAGGAGAGGACCTGAGACACAGCGGCGCATATGGCTCAGGAGAGAACCTGAGATACAGAGAAACACAGGAGCGAACCTGAGACACAGCGGCACACATGGCACAGTGGATGACCTAAGATACAGAGGAACACAGAAGCGGACCTGAGACACAGCGACACACGTGGAACAGGAGAAGACCTGAGACACAGCGGCACAGGTGGAACAGGAACGGACCTGAGACACAGCGGCACACATGGCACAGGAGAGGACCTGAGACACCGCGACACACATGGCACAGGAGGGGACCTGAGACACAGCGACACACATGGCAAAGGAGAAGACCTGAGACACAGCGACGCACAGGATCTGCTGGGAACCGGCCCAGGCACACTGCTGTGTGGCGATTCTGGCCCAACTCAGCTGGGCCACAGTGAACGCCTCCACCCGTGGTGTCCAGTCGTCGAAGCTGATTGTGATTTGGCCAGGGTGATGCAGCTTCTTGAACACAGCTGTTCTGTCGGTAAATGTCTTGGCCAGACTCTGTTCGTGTTTTACCAGCGACTTGCATGATGTAACGTTGTGCCATACGGTGGGTCGCCGTCTGGCTGCACACAGCGGCTGGTTTACGATTGGCGTTAATATAATATGTTCGTCGTAGTTCAGTTGCATGTTCCAGTTAGAAGTACTTCCATGGCGCAAACTGCGCACGCCAGCGACACAGTACGGGAACCGCCGGACATATCTGCTGTGAGGTGGAATTCACCCGCCAATACGATATGATATGCTCGGAATGGCTCGGTGTTGGCTCTTGTTTGTTGAGCACTTGGCATCGTAGTCGCCACAGGTGAGTGCAGAAGCCTGCACGATGGAGACGTGTGATGCCTACTGGCCACCCGACCCTTCACATACGCCGTGATTTTCACCCATTCACATAATTTTCTTCATCGTGGAGCAGGGTGGACTATCGCATAATTCTAGTCAAAGTGCATACCATTGCATTGTGAAGCTCAAGCAACAGCAATGAGCAGACTCCAAAACGATGTACGCTTGATTGAAACGAGGATCGATTGGGAAGCGGACCCATGTGTTTTCGATGCTCCACAACAGCAGTGCGATTGTAGTGGAGGAGACAAGCTCGCGGAGACGCCAGGTGCTGTAATTGCTGCAGGTGGCGACTATACAGTCCGCCCCGCCCTGCGCGATCCAACCTTGACAAGGTGGCCTTTCGCACTGCCGCCGTCTCGGTCACGTGGGCCCCAGCTGCACCCCACCGCGCTCAGCTGGGCTGCGGCGCCGGGCCGCAAACAGGACTACACACACGGCAAACATCCACTGCTGTGGAGGATGGCGTCTGCGGCGCCGGGCAGCTGTGGCTGGGAGCAAAGATTCCGTCGAGCAGCAGTGCTGTATACCGCGCCACATGTGTGTTGCCACTTCTGATCTGCAGGTCGCGTTGATGTGGGAACATCGACCTTCCTTCACAGCATAATCAGCGCAGTGAACATTCTCAGCCAGTTGAAATGTGACATGCCTTCCGGCAGGCCGCTTCAGTGTGTTGCTCTATCACAGGACCACTCCTGCTCCACGTGTGCCGCTGTATCACAGGACCACTCCTGTTCCACGTGTGCCGCTGTATCACAGGACCACTCCTGTTCCACGTGTACCGCTGTGTCTTAGGTCCTCTCCTGTTCTACGTATGCCGCTGTATCACAGGACCACTCCTGTTCCACGTGTGCCGCTGTATCACAGGACCACTCCTGTTCCACGTGTGCCGCTGTGTCACAGGACCACTCCTGTTCCACGTGTGCCGCTGTATCACAGGACCACTCCTGTTCCACGTGTGCCGCTGTATCACAGGACCACTCCTGTTCCACGTGTGCCGCTGTGTCTCAGGTCCTCTCCTGTTCCACGTGTGCCGCTGTATCACAGGACCACTCCTGTTCCACGTGTGCCGCTGTATCACAGGACCACTCCTGTTCCACGTGTGCCGCTGTATCACAGGACCACTCCTGTTCCACGTGTGTCGCTGTGTCTCAGGTCCTTCTCCTGTTCCACGTGTGCCGCTGTATCACAGGACCACTCCTGTTCCACGTGTGCCGCTGTGTCTCAGGTCCTCTCCTGTTCCACGTGTGCCGCTGTATCACAGGACCACTCCTGTTCCATGTGTGCCGCTGTATCACAGGACCACTCCTGTTCCACGTGTGCCGCTGTGTCACAGGACCACTCCTGTTCCACGTGTGCCGCTGTATCACAGGACCACTCCTGTTCCACGTGTGCCGCTGTGTCTCAGGACCACTCCTGTTCCACGTGTGCCGCTGTATCACAGGACCACTCCTGTTCCACGTGTGCCGCTGTGTCACAGGACCACTCCTGTTCCACGTGTGCCGCTGTGTCTCAGGTCCGCTCCTGTGTCATGTGTGCCGCTGTATCACAGGACCACTCCTGTTCCACGTGTGCCGCTGTGTCACAGGACCACTCCTGTTCCATGTGTGCCGCTGTGTCACAGGACCACTCCTGTTCCATGTGTGCCGCTGTGTCACAGGACCACTCCTGTTCCACGTGTGCCCTGTATCACAGGACCACTCCTGTTCCACGTGTGCCGCTGTGTCACAGGACCACTCCTGTTCCACGTGTGCCGCTGTGTCACAGGACCACTCCTGTTCCACGTGTGCCGCTGTGTCTCAGGTCCGCTGCTGTGTGCCGCTGTGTCTCAGGTCCGCTCCTGTGTGCCGCTGTGTCTCAGGTCCGCCCCTATGTGCCGCTGTGTCTCAGTGCACAGCACTGTGTCTAGGCCAGGATCTTCGCACAGCGGTGTCTCTAGGTCGGTATCTATCACACAGCAGTGTGTCTGGGTCAGGACTGTCACACAACAGTGTCTCTTTGTCGGCACCCATCACACAACGTTGTGTCTAGGCCAGGACCTTCGCACAGCAATGTCTCTTGGTCGGCACCCACTACACAGCGTTGTGTCTGGGTCAGGACCGTCATACAGCAGTGCCTCTTGGTCGGCACCCACCACACAGCAGTGTGTTCGAGCCAATGCACCTCACCTAGCAACGTGCCCCAGTTGAGCCAATGCTCATCATACACAATGTGCCGTGACCAACGAGGAGAAGCAAATGGACAAGGAATAATGAAATGGTTCAAGTTAATAGCTCCACGTATGGAAATGCCATTCGTGTGCATGCAGCTACTGGTAACGTGATTTAATGTCATAAACTTGTGAGCACACCCTACAATCAGAGAATTGTGCGAAGAGTACCGAATGTAATGGCTATAAAGTTTGACGAATTGCTGTTACCACCTACTAAATTATATGGTCGGAAAATTGATTACTTCCGAGAGGGGATCAGGAGCAGAATAGGTTTATGCCCACCTCCAGTGAATGCAATTCGTACATGCATGGTTAAGGTTCCCGGTCTCTTTAGTGGGTTCAAGAGCCGTCAGTGAAGCCCCTCGTATTGAGATTTTACAACACATTTGATGGTCCAGCGCTTTCCAAGTGTTGGAACATCATCTGTTCGATATTTCCTGAGCTCTCCTAATCATTTCTTTAGAACATCTTCCCAGAAATATGTGTGCACACGAGAAGGACATGTGGAAATAGAATGGTGGAGTGAGGATGAGGGTCAACCATGCAGCTATACTACATGGGTGTATTTGTTCTGTGGCGTGCTCCAAGTTACAATGTGATTAATTCATCCAAAAAGCACGCAAGTAATTAAACCATGTTTGCTCGTCGACGCATTCAAAGCGACAACCTGGATACATAGCAAGTGGGTAAGGGTGCAAAGAGCTCAGGCCGATACCTCGCCACAAGGAACGTCGTCATGGTGCGTCACTACTCCCCGATGATAATCAGTGGATGTACTGTCGAATTTCTAGCCTTGCATTGTTTTCCTTATGGAGTAAGTTCTGTACAATTCTTGGATGGGATCCACTACTTACTTTCTCCTGAAAAGGAGGCATAGTCGAAAATTTTCGGCAGGGCATCAATTAGTATTCTAGTATCATAAGGGTTACGGGACCCTGGATCACCCAAGGGCATATGACGATATGAGCTCCGTAGGTTTGCATCTGCTCGAAGTATTCAATTAACGTTGCCAATGGGCATCGTCGAATTATGTCAGAAAGTGTGCACACAACCTCATGCCGGCTGACGTGTGTCGCGTGACACAGACTCCATCACAGCTGTCCATCGACGCCCAGCACACATAGGCAAACATATGTACCTGCACCCACCCACCCACCCACCCTCACATACACACAACCTCATGCCGGCTGACGTGTGTCGCGTGACACAGACTCCATCACAGCTGTCCATCGACGCCCAGCACACATAGGCAAACATATGTACCTGCACCCACCCACCCACCCACCCTCACATACACACAACCTCATGCCGGCTGACGTGTGTCGCGTGACACAGACTCCATCACAGCTGTCCATCGACGCCCAGCACACATAGGCAAACATATGTACCTGCACCCACCCACCCACCCACCCTCACATACACACAACCTCATGCCGGCTGACGTGTGTCGCGTGACACAGACTCCATCACAGCTGTCCATCGACGCCCAGCACACATAGGCAAACATATGTACCTGCACCCACCCACCCACCCACCCTCACATACACACAACCTCATGCCGGCTGACGTGTGTCGCGTGACACAGACTCCATCACAGCTGTCCATCGACGCCCAGCACACATAGGCAAACATATGTACCTGCACCCACCCACCCACCCACCCTCACATACACACAACCTCATGCCGGCTGACGTGTGTCGCGTGACACAGACTCCATCACAGCTGTCCATCGACGCCCAGCACACATAGGCAAACATATGTACCTGCACCCACCCACCCACCCACCCTCACATACACACAACCTCATGCCGGCTGACGTGTGTCGCGTGACACAGACTCCATCACAGCTGTCCATCGACGCCCAGCACACATAGGCAAACATATGTACCTGCACCCACCCACCCACCCACCCTCACATACACACAACCTCATGCCGGCTGACGTGTGTCGCGTGACACAGACTCCATCACAGCTGTCCATCGACGCCCAGCACACATAGGCAAACATATGTACCTGCACCCACCCACCCACCCACCCTCACATACACACAACCTCATGCCGGCTGACGTGTGTCGCGTGACACAGACTCCATCACAGCTGTCCATCGACGCCCAGCACACATAGGCAAACATATGTACCTGCACCCACCCACCCACCCACCCACCCTCACATACACACAACCTCATGCCGGCTGACGTGTGTCGCGTGACACAGACTCCATCACAGCTGTCCATCGACGCCCAGCACACATAGGCAAACATATGTACCTGCACCCACCCACCCACCCACCCTCACATACACACAACCTCATGCCGGCTGACGTGGACCTAGACTCCATCACAGCTGTCCATCGACGTCCAGCACACATAGAAACATATGTACCTTCCCCCCCCCCCCCCCCCCCCCCCCCCTACAAAAAACCATCTTTTGGCCGGCTGGGGTGTCGCGGGACACAGACTCCATCACAGCTGTCCATCGACGCCCAGCACACATAGGCAAACATATGTACCTGCACCCACCCACCCACCCACCCTCACATACACACAACCTCATGCCGGCTGACGTGTGTCGCGTGACACAGACTCCATCACAGCTGTCCATCGACGCCCAGCACACATAGGCAAACATATGTACCTGCACCCACCCACCCACCCACCCTCACATACACACAACCTCATGCCGGCTGACGTGTGTCGCGTGACACAGACTCCATCACAGCTGTCCATCGACGCCCAGCACACATAGGCAAACATATGTACCTGCACCCACCCACCCACCCACCCTCACATACACACAACCTCATGCCGGCTGACGTGTGTCGCGTGACACAGACTCCATCACAGCTGTCCATCGACGCCCAGCACACATAGGCAAACATATGTACCTGCACCCACCCACCCACCCACCCTCACATACACACAACCTCATGCCGGCTGACGTGTGTCGCGTGACACAGACTCCATCACAGCTGTCCATCGACGCCCAGCACACATAGGCAAACATATGTACCTGCACCCACCCACCCACCCACCCTCACATACACACAACCTCATGCCGGCTGACGTGTGTCGCGTGACACAGACTCCATCACAGCTGTCCATCGACGCCCAGCACACATAGGCAAACATATGTACCTGCACCCACCCACCCACCCACCCTCACATACACACAACCTCATGCCGGCTGACGTGTGTCGCGTGACACAGACTCCATCACAGCTGTCCATCGACGCCCAGCACACATAGGCAAACATATGTACCTGCACCCACCCACCCACCCACCCTCACATACACACAACCTCATGCCGGCTGACGTGTGTCGCGTGACACAGACTCCATCACAGCTGTCCATCGACGTCCAGCACACATAGGCAAACATATGTACCTGCACCCACCCACCCACCCACCCACACACACACATGTACATATATTATATATATATATATATATATATATATATATATATATATATATATATATATATGGGGTCTGTGGTTTCTGATTCGCTTACCTGGCTAGGTGCGGAAGTAAGGTTGTCGATGATGCTTTGGAGAAGAAGCCCTTGATGCATTGATGGCGTGGTCCGGAGAACAACCAATTCATCTTTCGAGCAGCGCTTTGTGTAATAGACGTTGAAAAAGCCAACGACACGCCGACGCACGTCGGTGACAGCTAAAGGGACACGGAAGACTAATGAGACAGCCAAAGGCTGACGTCTTTTTCTTTCCAAGCTTGAATTTTTTCGTTTTTTTTAAATAAAATCAATCGTGTCAGTCCATTTCTGGGTTAGTTTACACTAGAAGATTGCATATTTGATATAGTGGTAGCGTCCTTATGAGACAGCTGCTGGCTGAAAAAAATCATCGGCACAGGTGGCGGCTTATGCTAAATTCTTATAGACGTCGGCAGTATGCCGGTGAGACAGCAAGTGAGCTGTCTCATGCGGGACATTTGTGGCGCGTTGAACCTTATTGAATGACTTTTGCTGAACGAAGTAGAATCGTGTCCTGGGAAATGACGTCATGGAAGTTAAGAGCATCTATTTGGCCTTAATTAGCGCAATAATTCGTGAAACAAAAAGCAAATCAACACGAAGACAATTTTTGTTCCCGTAACTTCCAACAGATACCAAAAACATTACCACTTTCTTTCATGGATCCGCGGGTACATATATAGGTTTTTGTGATGTCATTTCGAGAACAAATTATACCTGGTGGCTTGAATGGCTTCCCCGTGAATGGTTTGAAATAACCTTGGGTTTCCCACGATCTTTGTCCACCGATTGGTTCGTTCGTCAAGTCCTTGGTGGGAATAAAGGCAGTTTTGTGTTCTTTTTTGCCCTTGAGAGGAGCTGGAACGATGGGGAAGTCGACGCCTTTTGCACCGTCAAGGAAGAAGGTGACTTGCGGCTATGAAGACTGTAATTATGAAGGAGAAATGCGCAACATAAAGAGGCACAACAAGTTGAAGCACGGAGGGCAGCCCTTGCGCGTAAAGAATATGTCCTTCGGTGTTGGAGGAAAGTGGGAACTATGGTGCGGACGGGTGCCGAATGACGATGTCAACGCATCATCAGGAGCAGGTAATTAATGTTTTTTTTGTGGTGATTCACTGGACAATTCCATGCAGGCAAGCTGTACCTGCTGACCAGGTTTACGTACCGAGGTACCTAGGTAGGTAGGTAGGTGCCTACCTACCACAGGGTTCTGTTTGTGCTTTGTAATCCTAAATGTGGACAAGAAGTTGTGGAGTAATGAAATAGGGATAGGATGCTTTTCTTTCAGCCTGCGACATCTGAATCTATGCTTGTGCTGTCCAGTGAGTCTTGAGCATTTTATTGCAGAGCTGTTAATTGTTGAACAATACCATTCAACCCCCAGATAAGAAGAATGAGATAATAATTTGCTGGAGAGAATGATGTTCTGGGTGCCAAAAATCTAGCAATAATAAATATTTCATATTGTACAATGTCAACTTCTGGCAGCAGGCTGACTATATTTGATGTGGATTTAATACATCTGGTTGTGACTGAAATTTTCAATGATGTAATGTCAATAGGTATTACCATTCCAGTTATGTCTATTCCTACTCAGAATCAGAATCTTTGTGTGCTGCTGTAACCACAAAAGGTATTGTGTATTGTTATCACATCCTTCACAACTGCATCTTTGTTATTTGTGGCTAATTGGAATTCAGCAAAATTTAGCCATCCATGACACCTATACAAATATGTTTACAATTTTATATCAACTGGTATTCATGCTCTTACCCTTAAGCCAGCCAAGACAATGTGGTAAATTTGTGCTTAGAAGGTGTTTTACAAAAAAAATATTGGACCTTCAGTGCAATATTTGTGAAGGTTACCAAGATGATGGGACTACCCATTCTCTGTGCAAATGCTTATTTTTCAGTTTGGAAACAAAATAACACTAAAAAGAAGCTTTAAGTCAGCTAACAGTAAAAAAGTGAATGCTTAAAAAATATAAATATAATTAAACATAACCTGACCTCCCCTTGAATAAAAAAAAATCAAAAAGAGGAACTGCACAATTTAAACAATTTGTTTTCTTCAAATTACCCAACTTATAAAAACTTAATACAACCCAATGAAACCTAACATAACATGCTTTGAAGAAGAAAAAATCCTATTTTGTTTTGAGGATTTTGTTGATTATTTTAAACACTTCCAGCTCATGAAACCAAAACTAACCTAACCAAACTAGTATTATTGCAGTTTAAGGTAACCACAAGACTTTTACACACATTTTATTTCATAACACTTACAAAAGGGTTAGTTTTCATCAAGTTAGGTTAGGTTAGGCTTTTGCTGTAAGTTATGCTTTTTGGGAAGAAAATGGGCAATTTAAAAAACTGTTGGAGTATTCTTTGTAAAAAAAAACAGTTTAGAAGCCTAACCCATTTCTTTGCTTTATGGAGGAAAAATATGGGTAAAACTAGTCTTCTGACCACCTTAAAGCACAATATACCAACAATATTTTGGTATTGTTGTGGTTTAAGGTACTTAACACAAGTTTTGCACATATTTTACTGTATCAATAAAACCAGATGGTTAGTTAGGTTTTTTAGGTTGGAAATTAAGATTTATAAACCAATTTTCTATCTTTTATTTGCTGTCTGGAATTGGCTATGTTAGGTTATGCTCTTTAGTTGAAATATTTTGTGATTTTGGTGATTCTTTAAAATGCTTTTTTGTAATTTCTTTTCTTGAAAGGGAGGTGAGGCAATGTTAGGCTTGGTTACTTTTCTGCATTATTTGTGTGATATATTACCTCACTCAAAGCCTTGCTTTGGTTTTGGTTTAAATCCATCCCTGCTTCTGAATAATGCTGTTAGTGTTTCAGATGAGGATGTGCATACATGCTCGTTGCTTTCATAGGAATGAAGGTCAACAAATATGGAAGCAAGTTGATGCAATTGTCTATATTTGGATTGCCTGCAGCCTTGTAGTGAAGTACTAGGACATCATTGTGCTGAAATTTAGTAGAGCTAGCCAACATGGAACAGGCCTCCAAATTTGAACACTGCATCCCACTATATCAGACCTGTATGAGCAGATGTGTGATTTTCAATCTGGCTCCACTGGTTTGCTGCATTCTTAACACTGAGCCTTTGATCTTTGGATTCTACTTAAAATGGAATAATTTATGAATGACACCAGGGTACTCCACAAATAGTATAATTGTTTATGAATCTTGTCCTGAACTATGTTTGGCGTGCACCACCCAACTAGTCCAGCAATCATTGTCAGCAGGCAATGGTCAGCATATTTTAGACAAAATGTTATGCTGAGCATTTTGTAGCTACCTGCCAGTATGGAGGAAAACAATGTATACAGTAACCTTGCTTTGAGACTGGTACAATGTTGGAGTGATTTTGTTGCACCATGACAAAGAGCTGATGCATATGTATGCAATCTGGAGCTTATTTGAACTCAATTTTATGTTTGCATCAAGCATGTACCAAAATGTTAATGCTGACATTTTCTCTGTTACACTGAATATCTACAGGATGACATGGATTGTTCCTAACCTGTCCAACTATTTTTTGCAATAATGTATTCAAGAAGATGATATGCTATTTCTGTGTTCATTTGAGAAGGAATTCATGGTTCATTCTGCTTTGTTGCATATCTCATTGAAGCCAGAAATTTTCGAACTACTCCAGCTGGGGATACATCCATGCTTTCATGAGGTCCCAAATCTTTTTTCAACCATCACTTCTGAAGACTGAAAAATCAATAAAAAGCATGTATTTTCAACCTGTTTTGGGGAATAACCCAATCTTGCATCAAGTTCCCTTTCGTTAGCATCTGCCTCCAGCTGCCTGGTCTTCACCAATTCAATTTCCCCTGGAATTCCAATTTATTCAATGAATGATGCAAATTCCCATCAGAATGCACTTATTTGAATCCCATTTGAAGTATGCATATCAGTTATGGTTCATAGCATGCTCTTGAACAATATGTATGGTGGAGTACATTACAGGTTATGCCAAATAGTTGTCTTAATTTTCGAAAGATTGGAACATACCAGGAAAAGGCCTAAAAATGAACATTTTATTTTAACAAAAATAGCTTTAAAAATAGTGCGAAGGTTTCACTCATATCAGAGGACCAAACATCCATTTCCATCCTTGCCATGTTCTGTGAATTGTGTGATATTTGACAGGACAAGAGGATGTGGTGTGATC
>JAOTOM010004538.1:22500-332701 GCA_034440615.1 Ashinkailepas kermadecensis | reverse complement strand
GATGATGATGCATTTTAAACCAGATTGTCTTTTTAAAAAATGTTAAGCCACAAAACAACAATTGGATTGTTGTACTGATGTTTGTACATGCCACCAATGGCAAACCACATGCATATGAGCTTAAACAGGAAAAAATCCATTCTTAATTTCCAGTCATTGTCAAACTTGCATTGTCCAGTGAACACAATGACAATCGTCGTGAGATTGTGGATATGCAAACTATAATTATCTTCAGCAGCCCACCTATCACACCATCAGCTTGATATTTACCTAGGTACCTACCTACATGCCCAATGACAATGCATGCATTAAATATTGATATGGGGAAAAAACGAGAGCCATGTGTGGACAAATCTGCCAGCTTGATACCATGACAGAGAAAAGTCAGCAAGAAGCTGCATGGCCACTGTACTATAATTGGTATTCCTAAAAAGAATAAAAAAAAGAAAGCTGTGGCTCACATGACTTTTAAGCAAACCTTACAGTCATACACGACCAATGCTATACAGGAAATAGCCTTGACAAGACCAATGTCTCGTACGCCGCAAAAAAACACCATTATTAAACGCCGCAAAAATACCATTATTTTAAAAGGTACACCAAAGTTCTCGCATTCAACCTTAATGACGTCACAGGTTTTTATTCGTATATTGCAGAAATTGGAAGCATCAGGCAAGTTTCAATTTCATTGCACATGGGTGGGGGAGTGATTTTTTTAGGCGTACCGGACACAGAGGTCATTTGCGCCACCTTTGAAGCGAGTACGTTACATGTCTGACTATAAAAGCGGGTGTTTGCGATCAAGGTGCAGGCATGTGGACGTTTACCTAAAGGGAATTTTACGTTATAGTTTGCGTGATATTTTAGGCGCTGAAGGCGGGGCTAGGATGGGGACATCCCCCTAATGTCTAGATGGCAGGGGCGTCGATTTGTATCCTTTTGTGGGGGCCAGGGCCCCACCAATGTTGATCTTGGCCCCCCCAATGTTGATTTGGGCCTCCCCAATAACATATGCTATTTTTATGCTGATAAAAAGTTGAAGGAAAAAAGAAGGAAAACACCATGCTAGGTACATAGCAAACGTAGTTGATGTTAACCAGTACATTTTGTAATGAAAAAAACAGATTTGGGTTAGATAGTGGACTGACTCTCCACCTTTTGCTACAAAATTCAAAATGGTGTGCACAAAAACCAATTGTCATTGTCAAACTTGCATACAATCCAGTCCCGTGAACAACAATCAGTTATCATTGAGAGTGTGGATATACAAACTATAATTAACCTCAACAGCCCACTCATCACACTATCAGCTTGATATTTACCTGGTACCTAGGCACCTAGGTACATGCTACAGAAAGACTTAGAAGAGCTTGTGAAGTGGTCCAAAAAATGGCAGATGAAATAAAATTTTGATAAGTGCAAAATCATGCATGTATGCAGGGGCGTCGATTTGTATCCTTTTGTGGGGGCTATGGCCCCACCAATGTTGATCTTGCCCCCCCCCAATGTTGATTTGGGCCCCCCAATAACCTATGCTATTTTATGCTGATAAGAAAGCTAAAGGGAAAAAAATGAAAAACCCCATGCTAAGTAGAAACATTGATGTTAACCAGCACATTCTGTACTGAATAGCAACAGATTTGGATTAGATAGTGGACTGACTCTCCACCTTTTGCTGAAAAATGTAAAATTGTGGGCAAAAACAAACAAAATAGCTGGAATTCCCTCCACTGTGGAAGTACAGCTTACATCTTTCTGAGTTGGTTGGTTGGTTATTTGGATTTACGGCCGCATTGACTGCGTTGGTCATACAGCGCCCATACAACTTTTCTTGTTCCCACCTTAAAGCACAATAATACCCAAAAATTTCCGAAAAAAATTTACAACCATGTTCACAAGAAATTATAATTTTTGTATTCAAGATCAGCTTAGGTTAGGTTAGGCTCGGTTAGGTTTCTTTTTTAAGGTTGAGAATTTTCAGAAAATAAATTAAGTGACATTTTCATTTGGTTGAATTTTTGTTCTCAAGAGATAGGTTAGGGTAGGCTAGGTTAGGTTTTGTTGCATTAAAAAAAACATTTATGTTTATGCTATGTTACCGAACTCAAAGCCTTTTTGGCATTATTTTGCTCACGACCTGAAAAGTAAGCACAGAAAATAAGTGGTTCCAATCATCTTAGTCACCTTCATAAACATGGTATTCTGCATATTTTTTTTTTTTAAGGGAAAAAAGAATACCTTAGACCGCAAGGTTACCAAATAATTTGCTATTTTTGGGGAAACTTTTTTGGAATTTTTTTTTAAAGTTTTCCACCTTGGAAAACCTAAACTAACCTAACTTAACCAAACCTAACCCATTTGCTTGCTATATGGAGGCAAATGTGTGTACAAACTTGTCTTGTTACCACCTAAAACCACAATAATACCGATTTGGCTAGGTTAGGCTAGTTTAGTTGTTTACCTTGGAAAAATTGTTTAATCATTTTCAAAAATAAAATAAAATCGGAAATTTTCCTTCAAAAGCAGTTGACATTAGGTTCGGGTAAGTTGGGTTCGGTTGTTCAATTTATAAAATTTTCAGAATATATATTGCTTAATTTTTGTTTCTATTTTTTTCTCCAAAGCAGGGGTGTCGATTTGTATCGATAGACACTAGCGCGTATTAAATGTCACAAATCGTGATGGGCGTTCCTCAGAACATCCAAAATCGTAACATCCAAAGAAAAATTCCAGTTACAGAAATTCAAGTCTAAATTTGAGGTTACCGTGACAAATGTGACGGAGGTAAGAAATTTGTGGTGCAATTGCGCGCAGTGTTTAATCCGGAGGCCAATCTCATGTGACGTCGTACTGATTCGTTTTTTGTACTTCGCACATTCTGATGTATATGCGGATTGGTGTGATTTTAAATAGTGAATAAATAGCCTGCTGATATTTAATTCCCAAAGGAACAGTAGTTGAAGAAGTTGGCAGGTAAGCTTGAAAAAGTCGAGTCCATGCTTTTTTTCTGATTTGTGCTCAGGGTTTCCATGTTAATATCACATAACTACCACGTTTGTCTTCAAGAAGAGCTGTTTTTAGTTTACTTTTATTAATATTTTCATTCCACTGCTCTTAGTGCCCTTTCTGCCCAGGATTGGGGCACCTAGTGTTGCATTTCCGTCCAGGGGTTGGCACACCTTTTGGTAAATTTACAGCTTAAGGTAATTTCTGATTAATTTTTTTCCATGCAATGTTTAGGAATGTGATGAACATGATGTTACTGCTCATTTTGGTAAATTTGTGTTTTAAGGTGTTTTATGAATTCGTGGAATGTATCATTTCAATGCAATGTTTATGAATGTGACTCAGATGATGGGACCACTCATTTTCTATACAAATGCCTACATTTCAGGTTGTGAGCAAAATAACACCAACAAAAAGCTTTGAATTGGGTGACATAGGGTAAAGTATTTTTTTTTAATACAAAAATGCAACACAACCTAACCTAACCTAGCTTAACCTCCCCTTGGAGAAAAACAAACCAAAACATCAAGTTGTAAAAATTTCAAGCAATGTATTTTTTTTACAATTAAAAGATGTAACCCAACTTAACTTAATCTAACATAAGCTGCCTTTAAAGAAAAAAGACCTATTTCTTTCAAATTTTGGAACAATTTTTGCAAAAAATGTCGAACTTAAACACTTAAACTAATCTAACATCACCAAACATAGCCCATTTGTTTGCTTTATGGAGGCAAATGTGTAATAACTTGCCTAGTTACCACCTTAAAGCACAATAATTCTGGTTAGATTAGGTTGGGTTAGGTTTTTTTCATTTACAAAATTTCAAGAAGATAAATTGCTATATATTTTTCCAATCTTGTTTTTGTAGTTGTTTTCTCCAAGGTCAGGTTAGGCTAGGTTACGTTAGGTTATGTTGAATTTGTAATGTATTTCTTTTAATTGCTATGTTACTAACTCCATGCCCATTTTTAATGTTATTTTGCTCACAACCAACCACAAGCATTTGCACAGAAACTGAGTAGTGCCATCAGCTTAGTGACATTCATAAACATTGCATTGGAAATTTAAATACAAAATATTAATAAAACACATAAAAGTACAAATTTAATGTCCTTTCTTCTGCAAATGCATGCCTTTCAATTGGGAGTAAAAAATAACACCAAAAAAAGGGTGTGGAGAAAGGAAATATAGCATGCAAATAATGTTCAAGATGTATGATAACCTTACCTAACATAGCTCAACTTCCCATACAAGAAATTAATTGTTTTTAATTTAAATTTTCGAGGCATTTTCTCAAATATTTTCAACTTAAAAAACCTAACCTAAGCTAGCCTGAACCGTTTATTATTTTTTTGTAGAAAAATAATTAACAAAAATTATTTACCAACAAATGATTCTTTTTATAACTTACAACAAAAGCCTAACCTAACCTGACAAACCTAACCCCTTTGTATGCTTCATGGAGGTAAAATGTGTGTAAAACTTGTCTTGTGGTTACCTTAAACTGTGATAATACCTGGCTTTTTGGGTAATTTTTCAGCTCATGGTACTCTCTGACTTCTTTGAATTTCGTTTTTTAATGCAGTGTTTGTTAATGTGCTGAACATGATGTAACCGCTCATTTCCTCTGCAGATGCACACTTTTCAATTGTGAGGAAAAATAACATGGAAAAGGGGGCTTGGATTTGAGTAATATAGGATGAAAAATAATGTTTAGATAAAAAAACATGTAACATAACCTAACCTAACCTAGCCTAGACTTCCATGCAAGAAATGATTATTTTTATGCCCAATTCCCCCCCAAAAAAAAAAATTTGTTCTCAAACATTTTAAACTTAAAAAGTATAACATAACCTAATCTAGCAACCGTTTTTGAAGACTTTTTTATTTACTAACTTACAACAAAAGCCTAGCCTAACGCAACTAGGCAAAACCTAGCTCCTTTTGAATGATTCGTGGAGGTAAAATCGGTGTAAAACCTGTCTTGTGGTTACCTTAGACTGCAATAATATCTCTTTTTGTGCTACCTGGTGCACGTGATGAACCTCCATCTGCATGCTGCATGAGAGCATTGCACTTATTGCTTCATAAAGAACAATAACATGTTGAAAGTACTATATTTTCAGGAATGGAATCCTGTGCTGATAACATTTTCTGAGTTATAAATTTGCAGATCAGATCTACATCATTTGTGTTAATAAATATGAGCAATTCATAGAAATGCATACACCGGTTTGTGGACAAGAAGTTATTTTGATGATTTCTGATGTATTGGAAAATGACAAATTTTCATGATGGAAGCAGGCAAAGTTAAATTACTTATATCTCAATAAGTGGTCAGTTCACTAACAAGACAGCAAATTCACTCAAATAGCACTCAAAATGCCAGGCGGCCCACTCTTTTTGCAAGTTTAAAATCGATGACAGTGCTTTCTTGAATCATGTTTAAAGCACATGAAGGAAATGTATTGCTGACACTTGTTAGGAACTAATGTGTGTAATGTTAATTAAAATTTATAATGTCCTGATGTTTTTACACAAAATATAGCTCACCATTCTAAATAGCATGGGAAGTATGATGCCATATATCATGGCTAATTTATGGTCAAACTGTTATGCAGCAGATTCCCTGCATTGTTACTTAGTTATTTGGGCTTTAGGGCACAGACCATGTTGATCACATAGCTCCCTGCATTGTTGTTAACTGATATATCAGTATGTTTGCAAATTCACTTATGAGTGAATCCATACCATTCTCACTGGGGTATAAAAGCTACATTATAACATTGCTTCTACAATGCATATAACAGAAACCCATCTCCATTGTCCTACTTACTCAGGACACCATAGAAGTCAATGAAGCCCATGAAAACCATAGAAGTCAATGAAAATGTTACTTCATCCCCTATATTGTTAATGGAAACAAGTCTCTTGAACCATATGTTATGTCCTTCACAGTGTTGCTCCATCCACCTCCAACTCCAACCCTGACCAAACTTCAGGAACTCATCCATCTCCAAAGCAGTCTGTTGAAGAAGGTATGTATTGCAGCATAACTACTGTGACCGGAATTCCATGGTATCCATGTTGCCTTACAATCCATCCTTGCTGATCCATGTAGCAGATGTTTGACTTTCCTCAAACTGTCTGGATAACTGGGGAGTTGAAATCACATGTGAGTGATGAAACAGATGAACTATTCCTGGATTCTTATGTTGCATCATTGCATGGCACAGTGCCATACCGAATGGGGAGGGGGAATTGTGGGCAGTTTCCTCACCGCCCCCCCTCCTGATAGGTTGTGGGGCCCCCAAGAATCCGCCGAGCTTAGGAAAAAAATGCGCTATGCTCCCTACAAATTTCACTCGGCCCACCAAAAATCGCACCGGGGCTCAGAAAAATCACTGGGGGCCCCCAAACGTAGCGCAGGGGCCCCGATAATGACGCCTGGGCCTCAAAAGTTTGAACCTGGGCCCCTGAAAATCACGTTGGGGCCGCAAACAAGTCGTGCCGGGATTCAAGAAAATCACCACGGGGGCCACAAACGGTCGGGCCGGGGCCTCCTGAAAATCACGCCGAGACTGGGGTACTAAGAATTATCACCCGGGCCCATGAAAATCACGCCAGAGGCCTGACAGGTCCCACCGGGGCTCTAAAAGTCTCGTTGAGATCACCCAACAAATGAAGCCGGGTAAATGAAAAACAGTCCGGACACGGAAAATCAATCTGGGATCTCAACAATAGCTCCAAAAGCCCACAAAACTTGTTGGGCCCCCACAAACGTGTCGTAGCCACCGCAAGGGATCCCAACAAGTGACGACGGGGCCCCAAAAAATCGCACTTAGACAAAAAAAAATTCACGCCGCTTCTCTTGAAAATGTCACTGGGGCCAAAACGTCGTGCCGGAGCCCCACAAGTTGCAGCTGGCTTCCCAAGTACCAATATATACCCGGAATGTCACCTTGCGGACGGAAAAATTGCGTAAAAGATCCACAAAATAAGAAGTCGTCGGACGCCGGAAAAGAAACCTGTTTGGGCACCGGAAAAAACGCACCGAGAGCCAGAAGAATCGTACCGGGTTCCAAAAATAGCCTGCAGGGGGCTTATAAAAATAGATTTCACCACAAAAACCACAAGGAGACTCCATCGAATCGACCAGAGCACCGGAAAATTAAGAATGGGTCCCGAAAGATAATTATCCGAAGGGCCTTTCTACTCTCGATCGTGCAATCTGCGGAAAAAACACGTTGAGCAGCCGCAGTGGCGTACTAAAGGGAAAAATTTCCCCTCCCTAACGTTAGGCACCAAGGAAATACTTTCACCCATCGTCATCACCGTTCAGGTCTGCTGTGCTCTGATGCTTCATCAATGTCGGTGTGTTTTAGCCTGCATCTGATCGCTGAAGTATTTTTATTTAAGCCGGTGTGTGTTTGTTGGTGTGTGGAGTGAGGAGGAGGGTAAGAGTGACGGTGACGGTGACGGTGCCGATAGATCCGAGCCCACTATATGGCACTGCAGTCGCATGCTATTACTCAGAGTTGTTATGTTGGTGAGTTCGAGTCTCACCTGTCGCTACTCTTCGCCCGCGACCAATCGGCTTGAGAGATTGGCAACGCTATATGACACAACGGTCGACGTGTCGTAGAACCAATAACCAACCAAGAGTTGTTGGGTTGACATGTACTGAACAGTGCTCTTTAATTATGTGACTTCACCAGTTATTGGACGATTTTCCCCGTTGGTGAGGGTGCTTAATAAACATAAACATACACATCGTCGAATGAAAAATCAGAATTTCTGAGATCTGAAAATATAGTGGGCTAAATCCGATGAGTTTTTTTTTGTGGGGGGGTCTAGTGCGTTGGCACTTCGGCCCCCCCAATGTTTTTCAAAAATCGACACCCCTGGCTGAAGGTAGCATAGCATACCCAGCTGTAGGTAGCATAGCACGTACAGCTGTAGGTGGCATAGCACGTACAGCTGTAGGTAGCATAGCATACCCAGCTGTAGGTAGCATAGCACGTACAGCTGTAGGTGGCATAGCACGTACAGCTGTAGGTGGCATAGCACGTACAGCTGTATGTAGCATAGCATCGCGGCCTACGACTTACACTTGTTGATTGCTCTGATAGGTTGATGGCCCGTTACGAAGTCCAATCATGTGTTTACAATCTTACTAGCCTGGGCTACATCCCGGCGCTTGATTCGCGGCTCTATCTTAGCTAAATGTGGTGCACGGTTCGGTTCAAGTAGTTGATGCCCAAGTCTCATTGAATGTCTTACCCTATATTTGTCCTGGAAAACCACTCGTTGATCGACAGCATGGATATTGGGAACCACTAGATTTCACTAGCGGCTGTCGTACGCATCGTTTCATGCAAGCCGAACCCAGCCTTCCCCAGAGCGAGGCTGCATGGCTTCAACAAACACGAACCGATCTGCTCTGTCTGCTCGCCTGCCGTATGAAGAGGTCCAGGTGTGGTACCGGAAACTGACCTGTTCTGCCTCCTCCCATGCCGTATGAAGAGGTCCAGGTGGGGCACCGGAAACTGACCTGTTCTGCCTCCTCTCATGCCGTATGAAGAGGTCCAGGTGGGGCACCGGAAACGCGCCCTCCACCGTACACGACACATTGACGGCGCCGGGCGTGGATCGGTCGTGTGTCAGGTTCATCGTCTTGGCGGGAGCTGAAACCGATGCGACAGTGCCTCAGCTTTCGACCGATCGTGGCGCGGGAACCGCCGCGCCGCTGCGCTGGCGTCGCCGTGTGAGAATCGTGAAACCATCCCAGGCTATCATCAGCGGTCGGCTTTGAAGGGGAAACAAGAACGCTGGCTGGCAGCGATTTAATGTGGCATTCAACCGCGCAGGAGTGAAATGTTTAAAAAGCGTGCATTAATTAACCTCGGTCAAACGACCCAAGCGGAAATCTCTCGTGAAGAGAACTCGTTCAGCCCCAGGCCTTGCGCGCTAATGGATTTATAACATGCAGTATGGGATGATTGACGGATTCCACCACAGCCCTTGCTGAGCAAAATTTGCAACCATAGTTGCAGATTGTAGATCTCCTACAAGAGAAAAGGCGACATGGATTTGCAGGACGGCCAAGGGGCCGGGAGGCCGTTTATCTCGGATTAGATGAGTTGCAAGTTGATGTTAGACCAGGTCACCCAAGATAGACTTTGCCACCTTCTAGTTTTGAGCCGATCCTACTTTGCTCCACTGTAATAATTTCAACTATTACATAGAATCTGCAGCACTAGAGACTAGAAGCTGCCAACTTATGACCCCAGTTAGCTTATGGTAGATATTTGGACAATACGGTAACAGCATCACAAGATATAATTGTGGTCCCAAATTAAACCGGACAGTTTTACTCCTGGCTCAAGGGAAGTTCTTTATAACAAAGATGTTTGCTCCTTTTGTCTAAGATTTTGAGTCCGGTTGTTCAAAAAGCTGATACTTCCAGCCAATTTTCCTCCTGCCG
This sequence comes from Ashinkailepas kermadecensis, assembly GCA_034440615.1. Lineage (NCBI taxonomy): Eukaryota > Metazoa > Arthropoda > Thecostraca > Neolepadidae > Ashinkailepas > Ashinkailepas kermadecensis. The sequence goes on along the minus strand of JAOTOM010004538.1, from coordinate 323,208 downwards.
TTCGCAAAGAGAAAAAGGCCGCCTCAGGGAAGGATAGGTTTGGCATTCCCTTCCAGTGCGCATGCTAAGTAAAACACCAACCGATGAGACCAATTCATTTAGCATTATGACATCCGTCCTGGCAAACGTGTTGCTGCATAGAAAACAACACAAAACACCGAGAGATATGCCGGTCGTAGCTACCACCCCGCGAGTAGCAGCTCTCACCGTACACGATCATCCTCTTCGAGCCGGTCACCACGTTCTCCCTGGTGGCCACCTTGCAGATGTAGTTGCCGCTGAGCTCGATGGTCGGGTTGGCGATGGTGAGCGCCCGGTGCCTCATCAGCTCGTTGCGCGACGCCACGTGACCCAGCCGCAGCCGACCCTTGAGCACGCCCGAGGCGGCCGGCGGCAGGCCCTTGCCCCACTGGTACACCAGGTGCGACTCGTCCTCGAAGAACCACTTGACGGTGAGCAGGTCGCTCTCGCGCTCCCGGATGCGGTAGACGCAGTCGAGGGTGGCGCTGATGTTGGCGTCGTGCTCGACCACGGCCGGCACCAGCATGTCCTCGATGTGCACGCAGTCTGAAACTGCGGGCCGCCGTCGGATTGTTTATGTTTGTTTATTGGGTGGTTCTCGGCGCACTTTGTGCACGGTCACGGGTAACGGTACCGCCCACACTGTTTCGCCAGTGGGCCGCGGGATTGGGAACTGTCCAGAGTAGTGCGAGTGCTGAACACGGGACCTTTGGTACCCAGAGCTCAGCACCTTAACCTCTCGGCCATGCCCGCCCGTGACCGCCGTCGGACACCACAGGGGCAGCTGTGAGGCTACAGGGCGCTGTGCAGCCCTAAATCGACACTCTGAAGCGGGCTCTCGCGTCACGAATGCGCTGGTGATGTCGCCGAGCAGTGCAGGCGCATCGCGCAGTCATCGAGCGAATGTGGTGAGCCGATCCGTCATAGACAATGGGCACTATTTTTAATTTTACAAAAATAAGAATAGTTCGATTTGTTGGTCTGGGCTGTACAAAATCAGAATCAATGTTAAGCGCAAGCTAGCTGCATTGGCCATGCACCCACCTCCCAATCGGGGTATTCCAGTTGCGGACATGTCCCCGTGGTAGACAGACGGCAAGGAAAAGCTTCAGCAGGATATTTAGACCCACGACAACTATTTCCCTGCCTAGGTAGTTGTAATTTTATAGTTCAGCAACCAGTGCTGTTAGAGTTTGCTAGTTCAGGTGTGGTAAATCTTTGATCATAATCCGCGAGTATGCAGACTTCACTGGACCTTGGCGGGCCACTGTTAGGAGGTGGTGAGGACAGCTACCGACGGAAGGTTCCACCGAGTGTACCTGCCTATGCAGGGCGTCGTGCAGCCAGTGACCCGTCAGTGCGGCACTGCAGCTTGCTCACGACGAGCCACCGAGCCGCGGCGCCCCGCGATACAGCGGCCGGCCAGGGGGGGCCAGGCGCCCCGCGATACAGCGGCCGGCCAGGGGGGGCAGGCGCCCCGTGATAAGCGGCCGGCCAGGGGGGCCAGGCGCCCCGCGATACAGCGGCCGGCCAGAGGGGGCCAGGCGCCCCGCGATACAGCGGCCGGCCAGAGGGGGCCAGGCGCCCCGCGATACAGCGGCCGGCCAGAGGGGGGCAGGCGGCCCGCGATACAGCGCCGGCCAGAGGGGGCCAGGCGCCCCGCGATACAGCGGCCGGGGGGGGGGGGGCAGGCGCCCCGCGATACAGCGGCCGGCCAGAGGGGGCCAGGCGCCCCGCGATACAGCGGCCGGCCAGAGGGGGCCAGGCGCCCCGCGATACAGCGGCCGGCCAGAGGGGGGGCAGGCGCCCCGCGATACAGCGGCCGGCCAGAGGGGGCCAGGCGCCCCGCGATACAGCGGCCGGCCAGGGAGGGGGGCAGGCGCCCCGCGATACAGCGGCCGGCCAGAGGGGCCAGGCGCCCCGCGATACAGCGGCCGGCCAGGGGGAGGCGCCCCGCGATACAGCGGCCGGCCAGGGGGCAGGCGCCCGCGATACAGCGGCCGGCCAGGGGGGGCAGGCGCCCCGCGATACAGCGGCCGGCCAGGGGGCCAGGCGCCCGCGATACAGCGGCCGGCCAGGGGGGGCAGGCGCCCCGCGATACAGCGGCCGGCCAGGGAGGGGGCAGGCGCCCCGCGATACAGCGGCCGGCCAGAGGGGGCCAGGCGCCCCGCGATACAGCGGCCGGCCAGAGGGGGCCAGGCGCCCCGCGATACAGCGGCCGGCCAGAGGGGGCCAGGCGCCCCGCGATACAGCGGCCGGCCAGGGGGGGCCAGGCGCCCCGCGATACAGCGGCCGGCCAGAGGGGGCCAGGCGCCCCGCGATACAGCGGCCGGCCAGAGGGGGCCAGGCGCCCCGCGATACAGCGGCCGGCCAGAGGGGGCAGGCGCCCCGCGATACAGCGGCCGGCCAGAGGGGGCAGGCGCCCGCGATACAGCGGCCGGCCAGGGGGGCAGGCGCCCCGCGATACAGCGGCCGGCCAGGGGCAGGCGCCCCGCGATACAGCGGCCGGCCAGGGGGCAGGCGCCCCGCGATACAGCGGCCGGCCAGGGGGCAGGCGCCCGCGATACAGCGGCCGGCCAGGGGGGGCGGGGAGGCCCGCGATACAGCGGCCGGCCAGGGGGCCAGGCGCCCGCGATACAGCGGCCGGCCAGGGGGGCAGGCGCCCCGCGATACAGCGGCCGGCCAGAGGGGGCCAGGCGCCCCGCGCCGACCGCCGGCTCGGCTGGGACGGCGCACTGTTTGTTCTATTCTATTTGTTCTGGCTCCGCTACCTCCGTATTGTTTCCGCCCGTACCTTTCACCCCGTGCTTTCTTATCCCCCATATACAAGCTGACCACTCAAGAGGAGCTGAGCGACTTGCTGCTTGATTCAGTTATTGTTATTACGTTATTAATATTTACAGTTATTATTATATCTCTCCTTTGATTCAGTTATTGTTTTCTCATCCTGATCTGAGCCCTCTTCAATTTGACGGCTTCCTTGGGGTTCGAATTTGCCCACTTCCACTCTAACCCCCTACATTCACCATGCCGGCTTGAACTTGACGGCTCTTTTGGACTTGAATTGGCCTACTGTGACCTTGAACGTTGAATTAGCCTGCTCGGTTCCCTGTTTTCACTTCTTTCTTTACTTGCAGCCTGACTGACCATAAACCACCCTTTCCCTTGCTTTCACCCTTTGTCTGGACCAACCCGTGATGTTAGTTTGCCACGAGTCGCCATTCGACACGCGTTCACAGTCCACACCGAAGTTAGGTGTTCAAGAGCGCGTCCGTGACATCTACATTAAGGACATTTTGGTTTACTGAAAAACATCTATGTACCAGTATAGGTTTCTTATGGTAGCATTTCCCTTTCATTTCCCCAAGCTTGTGACAGTCATTATCTAAAGGTACTTCAACGGGAACACTAACCACGTTTGCAATGCCAATAAACAAAGCAAACACAAATTGGCAAAGGCGTCGTTTCGACGCCAAATTTCATAGCAGAATTGCAACCAAATCGCCATGTCGATTCCAAATTTGATGACAGAACTGCTATCAGATTTTGCGTCGAAGAAACGTATTTCCTATTTTGACGCATTTCTGTTTCCCGGCGCTTTAATCTAGGCTAATCACGTGGTTTCGATGCTTGCGAAATTGCCATATCGCCCCCATATTTGATTAAAAAGCAGTTATCGAATTTGGCTTGAAAGCGACCCCTTCCGCTGTTCTGATGCCTTTCTGTACATTAGCGTTGTAAACGCGACTATTGACAAACAAGCAACATCCTTAGGAAATATATGTGCTATGTAGATCTTCAATGCAATCTGACTTATTAAGCTATAAGTACCTCATTTTTCAACCACGACCGTCAATGAGTACTTGCTGTCGACCATGATCTATCGATTGCACCCAATATTGACCTGCCTGACTTGACCTGGAACTTCAAACAAGAAAGACAGCAAAAAACATACCTCAGGCAACTCAGAAAGTTCAAGGGCGAAGATCCCTCAGTTCCGTCACCGCACCTTTCTGTCTCGTTCAGGACAAAAGTTAGCTGGTGTCAAAGTGGCACCTCAGAAACACTGCAGGGTAATTCTGCTTCACCGCAGCGAAAATATATATTAGTAAGGCTCTTGCCTTGAGCTGGTCTTTATCCAAGCGTTTTCCGTTCGGTGATTCTTATGCTCTCCCTGGCCCTTTTGCACGTATTTGCCATCACAATCTTAAGTGAAATATGTTGACGCCTGTTGCCCTAGCACTGCGGCTTAACCACTCACGAAGGATATAATTAACGTTAAATGTCGCTAACAATTTGCATTCGTAGTCAGGGATACAGCTGAATATAAAATAAGTAGCGCAATTTATTAACCAAATAAGAGATGCTCATTCAGCTATAAAAACCGAGGCCGCCTCGCACTCCAGCGGCAAGTCCAGGCTAGGCCCTAAATCCCCCACCCCACCCCACCCCACACGGACATGTACTAATGGCAGAGATTCGGGCTCACGTATCGATCCTGACGCTGGCGGGCCATGCCAAGATCACCGCGGGCCCCTCCTCCAGCATGGTGACAGGAAAAAACGCGACCACCCCACCGGTACTAGCGCAGGCAGGGAAACAATGGCCAGGATCACTCTGCGGGATAATGCACCGGCGACGGCCGCCACTTCCTCTCTTCCTCTCCCCTTATCTCTTCCTCTCCCCTTATCTCTTCCTCGCTTTCTCTCTCCCTCTCTCTCTCTCTCTCTCTCTCTCTCTCTCTCTCTCTCTCTCTCTCTCTCTCTCTCTCTCTCTCTCTCTCTCTCTCTCTCTCTCTCTCTCTCTCTCTCTCTCTCTCTCTCTCTCTCTCTCTCTCTCTCTCTATATATATATATATATATATCTATATATATATATATATATATATATATATATATATATATATATATATATATATATATATATATATATATATATATATATATATATATATATATATATATATATATATATATATATATATATATATCTCTCTATATATATATCTCTCTCTCTCTCTCTCTCTATCTCTCTCTCTCTCTCTCTCTCTCTCTCTCTCTCTCTCTCTCTCTGTCTCTCTCTCTGTCTCTGTCTCTGTCTCTGTCTCTGTCTCTATCTCTGTCTCTGTCTCTCTCTCTCTCTCTCTCTCTTTCGCTCCTTTCTCCGTCTCTTTCACTCTCTATCTCATCCTCGCGATCTCTCACTCTCTCTCGCTCTCTCCACCACTCTCGCTCGCCCTCTTTCTCCCTTCCTCTCTCCTCCTTTCTCTTTCTTTCCCGTTCTGTTTTGATATCCATCTCAATTATCTTCACGTCCTCCTGTCTCTTTTACCCTATCTCTCTCTCCTGACAAGGCTCTACGATCTCTCTTTCCATCATAACTTCGTCTTCGATCGTGACTTCCAGTAATTTCTCCATGAAACTAGATTTTCAAGCTGAAGGCATGAATGTACCCTACTTAGCCGTAGGTACTAGGTACTTAGCCGTAGGTACTTACGACCAAGCCCTTGTTTCCGCATTCTGAGTGGCACTGAGTGCATCATTGATACAAGCTTCAGATAATATTGAGAGCGGCTGAAGGCTGAAGTGTCCGTTCCGGGGATCATGACCACCTTCACTTCAGCTGAGCTGGCTGTGCCGAGTGTTGCACGTGCGGAAACGAAGATGATTTCGAGGCCATCACCTTACGGCTTACATACCGAGCTATATAAAATGCATACCACGCACGGAGACATCACATGGTTCTCTCTCTACCACACAGCAAGCCTGGAAATATTCAAGTTAATGGTTCTTTGGCAGCAATTTGGACGAAAATGTCAAATGTAGCCCAATGCAGTCAGATAGCAGCACCTGAAATTCGAAACGCGAAGGAATACCAGATACTACGTCAAGCAGAGATGGCGATGGATGCCAGAACGAGATCCACGCTTCTATCAGATCGAAATTAAGTTACACATCCAGGCTATCTTCTGTAAGTTGGAAAAGCGATACGTTTAGCGCTACGTTAACTAAGCATGCAATGTGAATCAGGTCTCAGAAGTACGATAACGAATAGTCTACTTTAATGTGATATCCAGATGACACATGTGACGTCATGTGTACGAGTGACGTCATATTTAGACTGCAGCTCGAGTATGCCAGGATTTCAGTGCGACAATTAGCGAACAGTTGTCGGACCAGGAGGACTGCGACCACATCTGATAGGCGGCTCGTCAGCACCACGTTCCCCTTGCTGAGCCAAGGCTGGTTCACCACCACGTCCCTCATGATGGACGACAGCTGGTTCAACACCACCTCTCCCGTGACGGACGACGACTGGTTCAGCAGCATCTCCCCCACGATGGTCCACAACTTGTCCAGCACCACCTCCCGCGTGATTGACCACAGCTGGTTCAGCACACGTCCCCGTGATGGCCGCGGGCACTCCGACGGGCACGATGGACGACCCACGCCCCCGCAAGACGGATAACCCCCTCCCCTCACCCCCAGATATCGACATCGGTCATCTGTCAGGCCGGACCCGACCACCTGCCGACATCTCCGACCAGATTGGGTGGCGCTGCAGACGAAGAAAGCCATCGCCGTCCGCCGCGCTGGAGACAGCAGCACGTCCCAAGCAGTGACTGACATCTGGAGACAGCAGCAGGTGCCAAACAGTGGCTGACATCTGGAGACAGCAAAATGCGTCAAGCAGTGACTGTCATCTGGAGACAGCAGCACGTGCCAAACAATGACTGACATCTGGAGACAGCAGCACGTGCCGAGCAGTGGCTGACATCTGGAGAGAGCAAAATGCGTCAAGCAGTGAATGTCATCTGGAGACAGCGCACGTGCCAAGAGTGACTGACATCTGGATACAGCAGCATGTGCCAATCAGTGACTGACATCTGGAGACAGCAGCTGGTGCCAAGCAGTGACTGACATATGGATTCAGCAGCATGTGCCGAGCAGTGACTGACATCTGGAGACAGCAAAATGTGCCAATCAGCGACTGACATCTGGAGACAGCAGCACGTGCCAAACAATGACTGACATCTGGAGACAGCAGCACGTGCCGAGCAGTGGCTGACATCTGGAGAGAGCAAAATGCGTCAAGCAGTGAATGTCATCTGGAGACAGCAGCACGTGCCAAGCAGTGACTGACATCTGGAGACAGCAGCAGGTACCAAGCAGTGACCGACATCTGGATACAGCAGCATGTGCCAATCAGTGACTGACATCTGGAGACAGCAGCTGGTGCCAAGCAGTAACTGACATATGGATACAGCAGCATGTGCCGAGCAGTGACTGACATCTGGAGACAGCAGCATGTGCCAAGCAGTGACTGACATATGGATACAGCAGCATGTGCCGAGCAGTGACTGACATCTGGAGACAGCAGCATGTGCCAAGCAGTGATGATGCCGCTGTTCAGCTTTTGCTCGAAATACATCCTCGGTTGTATCATTAGTCGTCATGATAATCGTTGGCACAGAGCTACCCAATTTCACCATCCACGCGATATGGAGGATGGTGAAGTGGGGAAAATTACACTCACATCACCTGGTTACTGTTTCACCTCGAATGATCGGCGTGTGGTGGGCGGAAGCCGACACCGCTTGAACACTGCCACAAGCCTCGCGCAGTTTTTGTTCTAAAAATGTTTTCTTCTTTTCAAGAACATGCCATGAGGTGTATGGCGAGACGCTGACAGTCCCAAGGCTCTACTTGTTCAATTGCTATATCATTGAGAAAAAACGATTCTCCTCGAACACCACCAAGCGATTGCACGAGTAAAGTGGAAAACATTTGACCAGTTTCGCCGTACTGCACTGTGCTCCAAAATACGTCAACTACAAAGTAATGAATTCCATATGTGGTTGCCGGTTGGGGCCCATTAACTGGCGGCGAGATGTTACACGAGCGCTGGCTTCACACTCATAACGTAAGCCACGGAAGGTGCGCGCCTACACAGAGCCACACAGAACCGAAACAAGGGTTCAGCAGTGTGGCAACAAGGAGTAATTTTCCCCGTACATACGCTCAGGGTACCTGGAAGGTGAGAGTATAGAAGAGGTATCCATGTAATGTGCAGGTGAACACGGGAGATGACGGTACTCGATTAGATATGCATATTCCATGCAACATTTCGGTGCAATGTCAACGATCCAGACATCCTTAACGAGTCTCCACCTATGTTGATTCATTCATCTCTCGGATCTTAGCTCTCAGCCAGGACATCGGCAAAATTAGCTTCAGCTGAATTTTGGTTGTAGCTTTGCGATAGTTCGGACGAAATGGCACTCGACTTGAATTTCCAGCTTCACGGCTTTGACCACGTATGCATTATATGCGCTAGTTGTAAAAAGGCAGCTTCAAAAACAATTTTAATTCACGAAACCATAGTTGTTGAACTGGTATCAGCTTGCATGCATACACCGTTTGTAATGTAGCCGTTTCCAGCGACTACGGTGACTTAATTACTCCGGGACGCATTACATTAATGATAAAACTCTGACATGAACTTAATAGAGCCCGTCCTATTCAGTGCGGCGAGACATGTTGTTCAATTGAACTATGCTCATAACCCGGTCAGTCGCAACTGCTACATACCCATTCGCAGCAAAGATGAACATTAACGAAACTGTGACAGAAACGTGACGATTACAGGCGCACAAGAGGCGTGGAAGATTTAGATATGAGGCAATGTGCAGACCCGTGGCGATTACAGGTTACTAAAGGCGAGGAAGGTCGAGATATGAGGTAATGTGCAGACCCGTATCGATTACAAGTAGCTAACCGCGAGGAAGGTCGAGATACGAGGTAATGTGCAGACCAGTGGCGATTACAGGTCACTAAAGGCGAGGAAGGTAGAAGTATGAGGTAATGTGCAGATCCGTGGAAAGTTGTTCCAGGTAATTAATGTCATGTCGAGTTAACGCCAGAGAGCTAATTGGAATGAATGCTATTTTTAAATTGTACCTAAGCTATGAAATATATTCTCAATACCAAAGGAAACTGCATCATGACAATTTTTATGTTGAAAATCGACTTGTGGGGCCAAATTTCGGCTTGAAGCATTCGATTGTGTGCCATCAGTATCAATCGGCAGAATTAGCTTCAGTAGCCATTTTATTGTTACCAGCGGCAATGCTCTTCTGCCGTGTCGCAGACATCCTCGGGCCCTACGGCCTTTATCTTGCGGCAATAGTGTCGTGTCGCAGACATGCTCGCGCCCTACGACCTTTACCTTGCGGGAGTAGTGCCGTGCCGCAGACAGTTATAAGCACCCAGCACGTCCACACCGGCATAGTCGAAAGCACAACTGCGGTGGCACCCGATGCCATGGCGGCCAACTAACTAACTGACGGTGTGAGACCCGTGATCTCGGCTCAGCCAGCGCCACTTCACCGCTGCTGGGCCAGTTTCTGCCATCTATCGGGCGGAATGGATACCAGAGACATACACTGCAATGTATAGAGGGCCGTGTGCTGGTAGATGTGTGAGGCTAGCAGGGATTGCCTTTCGTGTTGAGCGCAGGGGTATCGAAGAAACCTTGGGGAAATGTCGAGGCTAGGCGATATCGATGCCCACGAGTGATCGAGTAGGACCAAGGTGAAATGCTTCATTTGTCGCCATTAACCGGTGGTTATTTATATATGTTGGTGCAGCCAGAATTTCCCAAGGGACCCCCAAAAAATAAATCCGCGCCGAAAACCTTTTGGTGTTGCGTGGAAAAAAATCTCAATTTATTCTTCGATGTAATGTATTTTTGGTTGCTAAGGGGGGGGGGGGGGTCCGCCAACCCTCCTTGGCTACGCCTCTGTGTATATAAACATACAGGCTGAATGGCAGCATTTCCGAGATGTGATTTGGATCGGCTAGAAAGTGTAGCGTAACAGAGTGAAGAGTGTTGCCGCGTAGCAGCTACGCACCGCACTAGTGTTGTCGCCTAGCAGCTACGCACCGCACTAGTGTTTCACACGTCATGCTGCTGTCGACAACCATGCCCAACATTTTGAGAGACGGTGACGGGTCAATATGTGTGTCGGCAGTATCGACATAGAAGCCATCCAGACGAGTGTATCGATGAGGTGTTCGAACCAGCGGAAGGTCTATTTTATCAGGGCTGATTTTCAAACTGTGATCCGCAAACCATGCGCCAGCAATTTCGAGGGTCGCCTCTACTCGCGATTTGAGGCCCAAAAGGTCGCTGGGGAGACTACAACGGATGTATCGTCAGAAAACATGACAACCTTGCAATCAGCGTAGGTCCCACGCACTGGCGGATCTAGCCCACCGGTTTGGGGGGGGGGGCCAACTTTCGGTTTTCGGCGTCAGCCCCCCCCCCTCCCCTTCCCCAGTGGCGTACCTAGGAATTGCATCAGGGGAGGGGTCGAACGGATTTGGAGGATGCCCATAATCCCACTATTTTTTGTTAAAAGCACCGGATTTCGACCACTATTTGGCAAAGGGGCACATTTTTAAAATAATAATTAAAATTAAAATACAATAAAAAGTAAAATAATAATTGACAACATAATTTCCTGTGTATGGGCCCCAGCCTACCTCCACCGTTTCTATGTTACCGGATTTTTGTTCTTGTTTACCAAAACGTTCACGTTCACGTTCAACGTCTTGTACCACGTCAACGTTCGTGCACGTGGACATTGGCGGATCCGATTTTGTCAACTCTTACTGTAAGCAGAACTTGATCAGCATGGAACCCTCGATGTGTGTCAGAATCTACTATGCTACTATACTGGCTTCCAAACAATTATATATAAAAAATCCTTTAAAATTCGAGATTCTTTCATCCAGACGCTATTTTTTAACCTCGGCAAAGGTTACTGCATTTTAATTTAGTTGACTTCTGTTGGTTTCGGGGGGTAAAAAGACACTATGGCCCCCTTTTAAGCGCTTCGGGGGGGGGGGGCATGGCCGGAATGGCCCCTCCCTGGATCCGCCAGTGCATGAGAGTATGTGTAAAACTTGTCTCGTAAATACCTTAAACTGCAATAATACCCTTAAACTTTGATAGCCCGGTCCTACCACCCCAATCTCCCCTACATGCAAACCCACCAGTTATCTCTTATTCAGGATATAAATACATACCTCCTCTTGCTATTCTTCTTGAAAAAAATCAGTCAATGTAGCCTGTCTCTTCATCTTAGCAACCCAAACACCTATATGGCTATATGGCCTTGCCCCAACACCAACATACGAAACATGCTGCTCAACTGGGCTCAACTGGTCACTCGCACAAAACATCCTGTTCAAATTCCGCTTTCGAAATCTGGCTCACTGGGTCCGCTTGGCCGTTACTGGCTAAACAAACTTCATGAACCTATCTGACGAAGGAAGAATGAAACTGCTGATTTCGTCATCTCTTGCTCTAAGCAGAACTTCAACAGCATAGAACCCTCGATGTGTCAGAATCTACTATGCTACCATATAGTGCTTCCAAACAATTATAACAAAATACCTTTAAAATTGGAGATTATTTTACCCGGAACGCTATTTTTTAACCTCAGCAAAGGTTACTGCATTTTAATTTTGTTTACTTTTGTTGGTTTGGAGGGGGGGGCCAAAAGACACTATGGCCCCCCCTTTGAAGCGCTGGGGGGGCCATGGCCGGAATTCCCCCCCCCCTGGATCCGCCAGTGGTCCCACGTAAGGTGCTGGTGTGCTTCGTGGGCGTGATATCGAGCGTGTCATCATGGCGGATCAGTTTGAAAATGATTGCGCGGTGGTGCTGTCATATCAATGGGAGTATATCGCCAGGAGAGCTTCCCGACATATACAACGGTGCCTAATAATCTATTGTTGTGCATGTTTTGATCGAAAGCAGGGTGATTGACATAGGGAAATGCAAATGTTTCATGCTGCGGCTGTGGTGAGATGCAGCTGGTTGATTTGTCTTGCCTTTTTTCGGGACTCGTGCCCTTTTCTCCGTCTTTAATGATGCCAACGTTTAGCGCTGTACTTGCATTCACTGCACCCCGAGAAGTCTCGATGGGTCCCAAAAATCACACCGAGTCCCCCGAAAACCACGCTGTGTCCTCAAAATTGTCGTCCCGGACCAAAAAGACTCATCGAAGGCCCAAATACATCCAGCGGGTCCAGAAAATTCCCACCGGAGCACACAAGCATCATGCTGTGGCCTGAACAATCGTGTCGGGGTCCAAATACAGCGGGCCTCGAAAACTTGCGCAAGAGCCCGAAAAACTCGCACCCCACGCCAGGACCCTTAAAATTTGACCGGAACACGAAACAAATCCAATCCGGCACCCAAGAATGCTTGTTTCGAAAAATCGCTCCAAAGCACCACAAATTGCAACATAGGCTAAATCAAAATCGCGTTGGGCTCAGCAGAAAAACATGCTCAGTCCCGAAGAATCACCTGTGGCCCTAAAATTCCCGTCGGAACCCACAAATATCGCGCCGGGTCTTCAAAACACACGCTGGGTTCCAGAAAAGCGACCCGGGCTCCGAATAATTAAAAAGGGATCCAGAAAATCGCATTGAAAACTTAGAAATTATCGTCGGGGCCTGAAATAAATATAGCGCAGTGTTAAAATATTGGTTTTTCGTTTGGTGTAAGCTGTCGAATCGAATACGGTAAGAGGTCAAAATTTGTTACTGAAGCATGCCATTTAAATTGTCGTCAAAGTCCTATCAGCTCAATTCTGAGCCAATAGCGTACTCATATATGCATGTTTTTTACTTGAGATACATCTATTATACCAGTACATATATTAATGATAATGATAGCATACACCATAATGTGAACAGGTGATATTGCATAACAGACCACATCATAGGTTTGTTATGTCTGTAGATCTGCATATCAGCTATGCATCTCGTAGCACCTGGAATTGTGTTATGAGATGTTTGGGTATCACAATCATTGGGGAGCATAAGCAGAATGCTTACACACGAATATTTTTTAGAAGCGAGGCATGGAAGCTTCATTAACACATCAAGAATCACGATGGCGAAACTTCTTGGGAAAGGATGTCTATGAAATGTTTAGAAAGTGGTACATTCCACCCTATATCACCAATAATTTATCATTGATATAGCTTGGCCTCCAAGAATACATTAGAGACCATAAATAATGCCTGAGACCCGCGCAAATCAGCAGTGATCCCAAAAAGCTATGTTTCGTCCCGGAAAATCGCACTCGATCCTCCTAAAATCGCACCAGAGCCCCTCCCCCCCCCCCCCCCCAAGCACAAAATAATGTAGGAACCCGAAAAAATGCACTGGGCTCGCAAAATCGCGGCGGGGCGCGCAAGTATGGCGCAGAGTCTTGAAAAACCACGCCTAGACCCGGGAAAGAGACCCCTAAGAGGCCCTCTTCAAGACTCCCTCCCCTCTAGAAAATTGTGTGGCGCCGCCTCTGTGAAGAGGCTATGGCAGCTGTTGTTTGAGCAGTTGCAATCTTGTACAAGGGAGATGGTTATACGTACACCGTGCTGTTCTCCACTGGCTCCACCTGTGACATTGCATTACGCAGGGGCGCAATCTCCACTCACCCAGTTGCCGAGGTGAAGTTGAACACGTGCCATAGCAAGCAACCGGGAGACGCGCAATTGATGACCGAAAACATAATAGCCAGCTGATTTCTGTGTCGTTGAGTGCGACAGAAAACAGCAGGGCTTTGTTTTCACACGGCTGTGTGCAGCTACGTAGGAACACACTAGGCGACATTAACAATCATTTCCGTGTTTACTTGTCGGGACACCCGCTTTAATTGCCTTGAGTAGCAGAATCGTTATTGCTAGCAGCGTCTAAGTGTGTCACGAACGGCCATCTTCTGACAATACCTTTGCATACGTTGGATTTAAATTGGAATGAATGTCAGGGATTATGAATTGATGTACGTACAATCAGACAAGCATCTTCGTCTGAAAAGCTTTGCAACAAACAAGCAGCTTTAAACTAAACGTGCGCATTTCGTACCTGAAAGACATTGGGAAAATTGGACCTAGTCCGTTTTGTTGCTTATATTACGTTGTTCCAAGTTATTCGTAATTTACATATAATGCATGGGTTTCGCCACAGCAAGATGTTTGAAGGTGAGGGTCATTGGAGGCATGGCTCCCATATCTTCATCATAGCCCATATAGGTGTAACTCTAAGCTTTACAAATATTGAAAGGAATCTAGACCCTCCTCCCCTATGACGATGTACCCCATGCTATGAAGTGTTCATTTATCCATGATTCTCATGTCAAAAAGAAATTTGTCCTTAGTGCATATTTGTATATATCTATGTATATATATATATATATATATATATATATATATATATATATATATATATATATATATTGGGGCCCATATGAAATGTAAAACAGAGGATTTGTGCCCACGTTCTATAGCATTAGCCTAGCTGAAAACACACTCAATTTTCCCTCAAAACGAGCACCAGTTCGTGCTCAATCGCTTAGCAGACTCCGAGGTGTCAATCCAGCTATCCTTCGCGCAATAGTACATGCTTGTATTGTGCTTGCCTGAAATATTGCGCTGGTATGTACTCGCATACACAGATATGATTGCCGTGTCAGTCAACTTATGCAAATTAATTGCAGAATGCTGCTAATTATTCTCTTGGAGACATGAGTAATGAGCATGTGATTTACAGAGTGCACGCTACTGGTGTACTGACGTGGAACAAATGGCGGGAGAACGTCAGCAGGCAACATTTGGAGCCGTTTTCCCGCATTCAACGCCATACGCCGTAGTGTTAATGCTATGCTTTGTTATTGAAGTGTGTGCGGAGGTGGTGGTGGTGGTGGAGGGGGGGGGGGGGGGGGGGGCAGCGCGCCAATGTCCCACGGGTCTCGCCGCCCATGACGTGCACGTATGCGTGCGTTTTAATGCTGTTTGCACTTCTCTATAGGTGACCTACAGCACCACTTAGGCGAACCGTAGACTTGTGGAATGGTGGGGATGTCAAAGCAGCCTAAGCGACGCAATGCAAGGCACACTCACGGAGTAACTGTATTATTTCACCATGTAGACGTCAGCTATTCACAAAAAAAACGAAAGCACTACTGATGGTTTTCCAGTGCACACTCAGCTGCAAACGTCCGACGTCCAATAACCCGTGCTTGAGCACGCCATCATTGACCGGCATGTGGCAGACCGATGGCCGCGTCGTATGCCGGCTTCTGCGACGCTCGACTCCGCGGCGCCACTTGACCTGTGTCAAAGTGTTCCCAGAAGGCGGCGCGCGCGACCGAACCAATTTCGACCGGCGCCGGGTGCCACGCACCGTCCGCCATGGACCCGGGTCGATTAACACATCGACGGACGGCTATCTTCCCTTAACGGCACCCGTTCGTCGAGCATGGACACAGATGTTCGTGGTTCGCGTCGGGCGCGAGTAATGACCCTGCGCGTGTGGAAACCTGGCGCCGGGCGAACAAGCTGCGACAGGTGTGGAGACCTGGCGCCAGGCGGACAAGCTGCGACAGGTGTGGAGACCTGGCGCTAGGCGGACACGCTGCGACAGGTGTGGAGACCTGGCGCCAGGCGGACACGCTGCGACAGGTGTGGAGACCTGGCGCCAGGCGGACACGCTGCGACAGGTGTGGAGACCTGGCGCCAGGCGGACAAACTGCGACAGGTGTGGAGACTTGGCGCCGGGCGGACAAGCTGCGACAGGTGTGGAAACCTGGCGCCAGCCGAATAGGCCGCGACAGGTGTGTAAATCTCGCGCCAGGCGAACACGCTGCGACAGGTGTGGAAACCTGGCGCCAGGGGAACAAGCCGCGACAGGTGTGTAAACCTGGCGCCGGGCGAACAAGCTGCGACAGGTATGGAGACCTGGCGCCAGGCGGGTAAGCTGCGACATGTGTGTAAACCTGGCGCCAGGCGAACATGCTGCGACAGGTGTGGACACCTGGCGCCGAGCGAACAAGCTGCGACAGGCGTGGAAACCTGGCGCCAGGCGAACACGTTGCGACATGTACAGCTGAGTGGTGCTAATTTTGGCGACAACATGTCGGGCCCAATCGTGACCAGGCGCCGTCCCGGAGATGGGGCAGGACCGCGCCCGAGTTAAATCGAAGGGCTGCCCGCGACAGCCGACACCACCGAATGACAGTGCACGCGGTGGCCGGGTCATAAATATCGACAGCGTCTAGCCTGGAGCTGCGTGACCAGGTGTGACCGCTGGTCCCACAGCCCAGCGAATGGTCCCCAACTTTGGCACGACACTGGAAGCGGCCGGGACGGGCGTTCGAGGCCTGGTTCCAATGGCAATGGTGGCCGTCGGCACGATGGCGATCAAAGTGGTCAGCAGCACGTGCGTTCACAGTTCCGGCGCACCAACGGACTCGCGCCATAATTATATTCCGTTCCACATGCGGGCAGTGTTTCGTTACTGGCTTCGCTTGGCATTTGAATTCAAGTCTCTTCGACCGGCTCTGGCCACTTCTAAACTGCGTGATGCATGAGACGGAGAATATAGTGCAGAGATAAAGATAATAGCTTGGATAGGGTGTGCGTGGGGGCGGGGTGTAGGCTGGGCGGATGTCACGGGACATATGCCACTATTGCCATGAGCTGGAGGTATTAAATGCGTCTTGATGGCCTGGGCAAACGAAATTTCCAGAACATGACAATATATACGATTGTCGGATATTTTTTCTTCGTCGGCAGCTGGCCAACGTGAAAGCACAAATACTGTGAAGATGCACTGGCCAGGACCCCAGCAGCCAACCAGACGGTATCCACTAAGCAGCGATGAATATATTTTAAACGGAAACCGCAACAAATGGCTGGAACTGACAGGACAATATTCCTTTTCCAAACACCGTTTCAATAGCCCTTTCTTGCCATTGATGCATATCATTTCTCTGTTCATATGTTCATCCGTTTGTGCGCACATTCCGATGGCGCGACTCATTCATAGGCCTATAAGTGCATACGTTGAGATTTATGGATATAAAATCCATTTTAGATACCTCATCAATGCTTTCTGACGATTTTCTGACTTCACTGGATTATAAGAATAGAAGTTTCAAGCTTTAGCGTCCCAGATTATAATCCAGTAAAGTCCGAGAATCGTCCAAAAGCCAAATATTCACCTGGATAGAATTGCTTTTAAGACTTTCATCAATAGTGCAAAACGAAATAAAATAATCGGCTTGCAAAGGTGAATGCGACCAACTTGGAGGTGTGTATAATCAGATTGAGGGTATATGTAACCAAAACTCCCAGTTGTTACTCATGTGCAAATCACCAGGCCTTCAGCATCCAATGTACTTTTACACGTGATCATATATGATATGTCGCCATCCTGATCTGTCGGCCGGATGATGTGCAAACCATTATAAAAGGCTGGTTTCCACACACCACGCCTCCATGGCCCTCTTTGGAATGAGCAGGGTGATAACCGAATAACGTAAGGTGCCACACGGATAGCATCCGGTTCACATAGAGGAATGACCCAGTAATTTCCCTTTGAGTCGTATTGTCACGTTTTATCAGAAAGCAGTAGAAGAATGTGCCCATCCATTTTCCCAGTGATGTAAAAAGCAACAAACGCCGAATAAGTTGTGCGATGGTCAAAGAAGGAACATTGATGCTTCTTTAACCACCGCATATGGTTGTGGCGCATGAGCTTTTTGAGGAAATAAAAGCTGGAAAAAGTGCAAAAAACCCTTTTTGGAAAAAGTCGAGCATCTGAGCGCCACGGACGAAGTTTCTCCTTGTCCTTCTGGTTCCGCAAATCCACCTTTAAAAAAAAAACACACTTTGTAAAATACTCTCTTGGTGCCTGTCTTTGCCGTGTTCAGTCATGACCAAAGCACTCATCTCTCGTTCTCTTAATCATTTCCACCGTTCGCCGTCGTCGTGAACCACTGTACAGCGGATAAGGGTAGGACCGCTCTATATCCTGTTCTCTTCAGTACCAGCTGGTAAGGGCAATGACCGCTCCATGTCCTTTTCTCTTCGATTTCAGCTGTTAAGGGTAGTGACCGTTCTACATCATGTTATCTTCACTACCAACTGGTATGGGTAGCGATCCTGTTCTCTTTGTTACCAGCTGGTAAGGGTAGTGACTGCTCTATATCCTGTTTTCATCGTTACCAGCTGGTAAGAATAGTGACCGCTCTATATCCTGATACTTCGCTACCAGCTGGTAAGTGTAGCTACTGCTTGGTGTTCTGTTCTCTTCGTTTTTCTTTGTTACATTCAATAGCTTCATCACTCACCGTAGTGAATTGGTGCAAGCCATAATTTGATTTCATGCACGTCTCCACCAACTCTAGCGGATATAAAAGAACGCCATAATTATTTTAAAAGCAAATCGCACAGTTCATAACTGTAGCGCAGACGACTGACACCTCACCATCAGCGATCAGCATTTGACGTGCGCCCCGTCCACATTTACTACCAAAACTACGGCAATCTCGCCAAATCGACGCCCGCCACGAAGTAACCGTACCGGCTATGACACGCTCCGACCACTAACCGCCGACTCGCCGACACCAGGGGCGACAGAGGTCGCGGAGGTCACGACGAGCAGCGGCGCCCACGGTCACGGTCCGGCTACCACAACGGCGGCCATGCTGTGGAGGAGTTTGCAGTCGGTGCGGTGGTGCCTGACCAGGAGCGACGCCGCCGCGGAGGACGAGGCACGCGTCCGCCAAACTTGGTGAAATTTAGCATTGCGTCCGTGGCGTCGCATGGAAAGGGTCGATCTAAAAAACCTGCCGTCCCCCCCCCCTCCCACCATTGCAGATTGGCGGCGCCGCTCGGGTGCTTGGCTGAGTGAACGAGAGGTATTTTGCGCCAGCCGTGCTCGTGCAATAATGCGGGATGACGAATTTGCTGGCATCTATCGGAGGGTTTCCGGCAAAGTGTGACTGTTCGCGAGTTATTAAGTGGAGGGTGCGATCAGCGCTTCGCCGCAACTTCAACGCAATGCCTCGTGCCAAGTCTGGCTAGAAGAGGCTCACTTGTGATAAATGAACCTGAAATGAAGGCTTTGCAAGTTGTTGGTATTGTAAGTTAAGACATACAAGGAGTTAAAATAGACGGTTCAATCGAAAAAAAAACAGAGCTTAAAATCCTGGAAAGGAAGGACAGCAAAGATACTGATATTGTAGCAGTTATTACCAGGAAAAGCAGTTCCATATTCACAACTGGTATTTTTCAATTGGGATAGTTGACGTGGCTGGATTAAATGAAGTGGCTGGATTAATCCCATACTATTTTCCAGTAAATAAATATTTAATACCTTGCCGTGCAGATGAAGCACCCGTCTTGTCGATATTTCTGCAAATATAGAATGGATTGGCTTCGTAGTAGCTTGTGAGAATTTGTGTTTTCTCATGATTCCATTAGGATAACAGCTTGAAAAGGGAACTCCCGTACATCCAACGCAGCTTTATTCTTGTTACATAAAATGTGACCAGTGCATGCCCTGTGTACGATTGTTGGGAGCCTTCTAATACTACTTACTAGCCTGTCAGTATTTGTTTTGCACTGCGACAATAATCCCACATTGGCCGAAAACACGATCATTTCGCGAGCGAGCCATTACGTTCATGGCACTTCAAGCTTATGTAGGCCATGCAGGCTTGCTGCATATGAATTGCTGATTTGTCATTGAAACATATCACTTTCATGCTGGCCTGACACTAGATCGATCTAGGCCCAGATGTCGCTGCATCCATCACATTGTGCTTGTCATTTTCGCATGGAACCGAATGTACTGAAACAGCAGTAGTATTCGCATATGTGTAGGGCGCCACTGCGAGGGCAATAGGTAATGCGTCGGCAAGCTATTTCACCAAGCAGGGCTGCATCTTATTACTGTGTTGTGCCTGCGATGAAACAACTGCATTGTTCTTGATCGACAGGTTGGAAAGCCATTAGTTGGCACAAAGCATAACGGACGAGTCGCTCAATCTGCGAAAGGTTATCCACTTCTTGAAGTAAAACTGAATCGGTTGTTGGACAAGTTAATAATTGTGTTTATATTTCTACACATATATGGCGGGCGGCATCGTTCTCAATTTAATCCGCAATCTCAATTCCAGCGACTTGAGACATCGTACACCGCAGGTAAGTCTCATGGTGACGTATGACTGACATAAGTTAAGCACCAATAAATAACCTGGAATCCAAGTGGTTATGGAGGTTTACGTTCTTGCAACCCGTCCGCCACGTGATTAGTATACTAGTACCGCATGCCTTGCTTGTTCAGGGGACACCAAGAAAAAAACATTTGGGAGCGCGGAGAAAGAATGTGTGTTAAAATGATACTCTTGATCACTTTAGCACTATGTTCTGAGATGCACCGTTTACTCCAAAATATATTCTGATCTCACCAGTGGAGGAGCCAAAGTATATTCTGATGTCACCACTGGAGTGCCAAAGTTTATTCTGATGCCACCACTGGAGTTGCCAAAGTCTATTCTGATGTCTCCACTGGAGTTGCAAAAGTCTATTCTGATGTCTCCACTGGAGTCGTCAAGGTCTATTCTGATGGCGTCACCATTAGAGGCGCCAAAGTCTATTCTGATGTTTCCACTGGAGTCGCCAAAATCCATTCTGATGTCACCACTGGAGTCGTCAAGGTCTATTCTGATGGCGTCACCATTAGAGGCGCCAAAGTCTATTCTGATGTCTCCACTGGAGTCACCAAAATCCATTCTGATGTCGCCACTGGAGTCGCCGCAATCTATTCTGATGTCGCCACTGGAGTCGCACAGTCTATTCTGATTGCGTCATAACTGGAGTTGCCAGCGCCGACACCATATAGGCAAACACCATATTGAGGGACTGCGGACGCAAAAGGAATGTTGGGGTTGCGACAACCTATGTGACGTCACATCAGCATGTGTTCTTCACACTTGACAGGATCACGAAGCAAGATTATGGAGAATAAATCGGCGTGTAAAGTCGTGGCGCAAAATGGCACCTAAACACCAGAATGAAGGCGATACATGGATGGTGGATAAGTCCCACATTGTGTACTTCGATACCCTTTGTATTCGTGGTATGTCAAATCTGTTTTCCTTTGGGTTGACGGGGTTTGCTCGTCACCTGGTCGACGTTCAGGAGTGTTGTTCGTCAGACGTGTTTTCACCGAAGCAATAGTTGGTGTGGCACTACTGGCGACGTGTGTCTGCCGATAACGGTCTCAAGGACACACAGCCGTGGACTCACGACGACATCGCTTCCGCCCGAGGGCAGGTCAGGTCATTCGCCAAATTGGCCACACACAGCGCAGACTCGGCCACGTGCACTATGCAGAACATCTTGCCGGTTGTCGTTACTTTACCCTTTTGGTCGTATGGAGAGCATACCACTAGATGAAAACTTGTATTGCTGCAATGCTGCCACATCAGCAATGTGATAGACCCGAGGACAAATACAGCGCATGCCAGGATTAAACGGCACGCTGCGATAGTTAATCTGAATGAAACCCCATGTGCCACCACAAAAACAAACACAAACAAAATCCAGCGGCATTTGCTTCATTGCACGTTTTGTATAATTTGGGAGAGGTTGAGCGTTTCAGGAATTGCCTTGCAAGTTATGCGAGTAAATGGTCATCTCCATGTCAGTTCTCATCATTTCCTCTCGCCTGCTACCTGCAACTTGGTACTCGCTGACCAGTGGCCTCTTCTTCTGCTCTCCACAGTTCCACACAAGTACACAACACTGACCACAAGACAACGCACACAGAACACACACGATGACACTCAGCAACAACCAATATCGCCACACTGCTGGCGGGGTGGAAGAACACGGACAACAACAACGAGTAAATGTAGGGAATAGTACTACTCGGGTGGTGGCATTCTCGTGTACACTGCTGGTTACTGTGCAATGAGGAAATTACATGCATGCACGCATGCAAACGCTCCAAATATGGCGTGCAGGTAACTTTGACTGTCATTGACTGTGACATAAGCACTGAAAGAGGCATTTTAAACTATTTTTGGCATCAGTAAATAACAACACCACACATATTTTTAAAAGAAGCTAATGCTATGCTAAGAGGTACATGCTAACTGAAAGTGATTGAAATGAAAAACCTCATTAGCTTCTGCAGGTGTTGAGTGGATAGTGTGCAGTGACTATGATGAACTAGTGTCCGGTGCTGAACCGATATTCGCCACTTTATTAGCGTTTGTAGGTGTTGAGCAGATAGTGCGCAGCGACTACACTATGATGAAGTAGTGTTCGGTGCTGAACAGATGAGTGAATGTCACCCCACATCCAATGTCACCCCCCAAATGTCAATCCAATGTCAATGTCACCCCACATCCAATCATGCAGTGGCGCAACGGCCGTGACGAAGGCTTGCCACGAATTGGCTCCTGCAGCGGAAATTTGATCTGCATCCCCGAAACGTCAATGACATCTCGGTATTCACGGCTATGTTCACCATGGCTACTCGACAACAGCTGACTTAACAATCACTCCACTTCCGCATTCGGGCTCGCAAGCCGAGCGGAGTCCGCACGTGCACACGCCGCAACGATTATCAGGTCGCCCTTCGCAGAACACTCCCTGTATTAGGCGCAGTGTCAGCCGAAGTCTACATGGATGGTTTACGAGCTCCAGTGACCTAGATGGATGGTTTATGAGCTCTTCTGAACGTCATTGAGCGACACAGCACCATCGATTGCCAGGTCGCAGCGTAGAGCCCCATAACGCGTTCCAAAGAATCCACAACAAAGAACAAAATGAAAACTCGCATGCCTGTGAGGCCCACTTGATGGTGCAAACAGGACGCAGTCAGCATGCAGGACAACGCACGCAGGACGCAGTCAGCATGCAGGACAACGAACGCAGGACGCAGTCAGCATGCAGGACAACGCACGCAGGACGCAGTCAGCATGCAGGACAACGCACGCAGGACACGGTCCGCATTCAGGACGGTGCACGCAGAACGCGGTCCGCATTCAGGACGGTGCCTTCAGGGTATGGTCCGCATATAGGACGATGCACGCAGGACGAGGCCCGCATGCAGGACAACGCACGCAGGTCACTGTACGTCTCCAAGTGTCGACCGCATCGTCCGCACCATTGCTGTCACCGTGCAATCGTCCGGAATGTGTACACGCCACCACGGTTGTCAGGAATCGTGACCACTGTGCTCCGAAACGCTCTGACTATCAGAGGTGAAGCGGGAACATGGTGAAATTGGGCTGCCGTATTGAAAACATACGTACAATAATACAAATAAGGCAACAACATAACAACATTCGGTATTGTTATTTCCTCCAGCATGCTAAGGTTTTTCTTAATTGCTTGTATCTTGTGCTGTCTGAATTTGCATGCGTGATTGCGACTGGTGGTTGCTCAACAGTCAGTGACGGCACCTTCCGAATAGGTAGTGGCACGACACCGAGCCTTGGGCTATTTTTAGACGGGTGACTAGCGCAACTTTCGATGCGTTTGGTTGTAGAACTAGCCGATGGCCTTGATTTTCGACTAGGATTAACCAACCTTCGATATCAGAGGGGGGAGGGGGGAACAATTTACAGGCTGGGGCCAAATCTAGTTTTTGCCAAAGTTTCTGTCTGTGTTTGCGCCAAACTAAGAAGTCTCCAGTTTAAGCTACAATGTATTGCGGTCGGAACTGGGAGCGGGAAAGGAGAAGGGGGAAGTTTCATCTTGCTCTCCCCGTGGCCCCCTGCTCCTCCTGCCCTCCCTGTGGCGACGTCAATTCCTTGATCATCCATCACATCCTGAGGCCCTGGTCTGGCGTTTATCAACTTCCGATAAAGGCCATCCGTGCGCTGGCCGCAGGCGCACTGTGCCGTATGCTGGTCGGAGGCGCACTGTGCCGTGCGCTGGTTGGAGGCGCACTGTGCCGTGCGCTGGTCGGAGGCGCATTGTGCCGTATGCTGGTCGGAGGCGCACTGTGCCGTACGCTGGTCGGAGGCGCACTGTGCCTTGCGCTGGTTGGAGGCGCACTGTGTTTAAGTGATCGGATCTGTTTATAGAGCGGATCGGATTCTATGTTTAAGTGTTCACGTGCAATGAATTTCGATTGCCAGCGGGTGCCTATGTGCACATTTTCGTTTGCAATTAGCCAGAGAAATGGATGTCAAGCGAGGAATCATAACTGGCCCTTAGCTGGCGTGTGCCAGGTGATTCGCCGAGCTCTTCCTCATGCTAATGCCATGCTTGGACTGGCCGGCAAACAAATTTGTCTGGTCATTTCCTAAGA
Source organism: Ashinkailepas kermadecensis (assembly GCA_034440615.1). Taxonomy (NCBI): domain Eukaryota; kingdom Metazoa; phylum Arthropoda; class Thecostraca; family Neolepadidae; genus Ashinkailepas; species Ashinkailepas kermadecensis. The sequence goes on along the minus strand of JAOTOM010004538.1, from coordinate 298,987 downwards.
GGCGGTGCCAGCTGCAATGGCTACCTGCGTTGCTAATCTAGAGCGGTTTGGGGCTGGTGGCGGGCACCGTAATGCCTTACCGCTCAGTCGTTGCGCGGCAGTTGTTGCCTGAGGCTGTCGCGAGCACCGTAATACCTTACCACTCCCTCAGTGTTCGGTAGTTGTTGCCTGAGGCTGTCGCGGGCACCGTGATACCTTACCACTCCCTCAGTGTGCGGCAGTTGTTGCCTGAGGTTGTCGCGGGCACCGTAATACCTTACCACTCCCTCAGTGTGCGGTAGTTGTTGCCTGAGGCTGTCGCGGGCACCGTAATACCTTACCACTCCCTCAATGTGCGGCAGTTGTTGCCTCAGGCTGTCGCGGGCACCGTAATGCCTTACCACTCCCTCAGTGTGCGGCAGTTGTCGCTTGATGCCACAGCAAGAACAATTGGAGCGTTGCTTGCATCACGTCTCGCTCTGCTTAGTCAGAAAATGTACGGTGCAGCCATCCTGATTGATCTTTACCATCCCGGCGCGGGGCAGGGAGGGGAGAAGTGGCCGTCATTCCTCTCCAAGCTACTTTACCACGACCAACAGGGCAAGGGGAGGGGATCCAGGAATTTGGATCAGGGAGCACTTGTTTGGAGGGGCGTTACTGATTTGAGGATTTTCTTCTGAGGCAGAGGGAGGCGAGGTATTCAGCGTTCTGAAGGGGCGCCTTCTCTACCGAGAGGGGCGCCTTTTGTCACTCTGAAGGGGGCAATCGGCTGAAAAATCGTCGAGCTGGAGGGGAAAGGGGGAGCACACTCGAGCGTAAGTCGTCTTTTTTCAGTCAGACGGGCGCCAAATCTTCATGGGAGAGGGCGCATTCCCCCAGTTGCCGCCTGGATCCGCCACTGCAATCAGAGAACAGCATGCGACAGTATGAGATCATTGACATATATCTAAATTCACTGGCTTATGTCATTATTTCTAGAAACGTACTTTGTGCATTGCTGCTGTAAGCATGACTTTTGTTTGTTATCTGCAGCTCATCCCTTCACATTATTTCAATGCAATTATTTCGATACTCTCAAACCACACTCCTCAGGGATGACCTTCGCGAGACCAACCGAGGACACAAACCTCCATTGGCTTTAGATGATCTTTGTCGGCGAGCATACGTGGAAGAACATTTTACGATCTCACCTGGACTTCAGTGGTCACGCTTAGGCATGCTGGCGAGCTATAAAGAGGCCCTTGAAAATTTATACAAGCTAATGAACTTCACGCCACAAGTGTTAACATCCGAGAACTATTGGGAGGGCAAGTACATGAAGGCAATAAGCCGGCCCAAATGAGTTTGTGTGTGAGGGGGGGGTAAATCGCATAGGGTTGCAGCTAAAAGTTGAAATAAGTAGAAGGACGTCAACATATGGGGGGGGGGGGCAAGTGCCTTCCCAAAGGCACAAGTGTACAAAGCTACTTCGCTTCGCTTCGCTACTGCTTCGCGCTTCATGCCAGCCGAGTTAGTTTGACCTGAGCTGGCCTGGCAGCCATGCTCGTTGCCATAACAACCGATATGTCGCTATGCTTGAGCGCTCAAATGCCACACACTTATGCGCAGTTCACCGACCAACCGGTTAACCCCCCACCCCACCCGAGTAAAGCTGGTGCGTGATTCGGTCAAAGCTCCTGATGTCCGATGTTTCTGGAACTTATGAACTTTGACCTGCCTTGGAGAGATACTGGTTGATCGCAAAGCTGCCATCTGATACTGCACCGAACTTGTATTGCATCGTGCAGCACAGTGGTTTTGTCCTACGGCTTTCTGGCGATTAGGGGCGTATGTCGAGGGTGTAGTCATCAAAACACCGCGAACGCGAGATACATGTTTTGGCCCATCGTGGCCCCGAGTTGGAACGCTGTGCATTGGGGAAATGGCGAGGTGATGCGGTTTGTCTGTCGATACCTCTAGCCTTAGTTGGTTGCACCTTAGTTGAGTTAGGTCTGCAAACTGCACCTGGTGCAACTTATAAAATATGAGTGAAAATTGACGGAACGTTGGTGTTGCAACACCAGGCCTCGTCTTGGATCGTGGACTACGCGGGTCATCACAGCTAGATATGTCTCGCCAAGCCGGTGGGGTCCGGGTCCGACCATTTTCAGCTTGAGTAGGGAGCATGTCAGCTTAACATCGGCAGGATTCCAAACCAGGGGAGTATCGACCTCCGATCCGCCCGGGATCTCCAGCCACACCTGTCATGTTATTCTCCACTCGTCGATAGAACTAACTACATTTGGTTAGCTAGCTGCCGGTGGTTTCTTATGGCTGATGTTTCAGACTTAGCCACCTGTGTCACGCCCTCCGCTGAACCTAGCCAGCCACCCAGTACAAAATGCTCTTCACTTATACTTGGCTCCGCCGCCGTGAGTCAGATCCCGTGAAAAGCATTTTGTGCTGATCATTATTTCCATAGCCAATGCATGGAAGTAGTTGCTGAGGCATTTTCTCTCATTTCCAGCCTTTTTCCATAGCGAAATCACTTTGCAGCATGGCTGTCACTTTGTTAAATTGGTTGGGAGAGCCAGATGACATTTTTGATAGCCAAACCCGGTCTGAAAACCATGTGTAGCTGGTGTAGGCCCATAGGCTCAATGGTTAAGCTTCAGCCTGATTGGGGGTGAGGGGATCAATGGTTCAGGGGCCAGACTACTGACTGAGGGGGCCAGTGTTGCCATTTAGCGTATACAAAGTGACACCTCTGCTTGGTAACTTGCTCGTTGCTCAATAGCCAGTGCCCCAGGTGTACTAGTTCGAAGTGTGGTCGCCAGAGGCGCTGGAGACAGCGCGGTAGCATCGTTGGCGGTGCACTTCTGCTGTAGCCGCCGCAGCGCGCGCGTGTCCCGTTGGCGGGAGTGCGGGGTCGCGCGAGCCATGTGATCAGGCTGCTGCTCTGGGCTGCAGCGCACGTGGGAGACGGCTCAACCGTCGGCCAGCTAACTCTGTGCGTCAGGCCACGGCCGGGAGCGGGGAGTGGACGGACGGAGAGGACCGAGGCGCGCTCGTCGGAGAAACTCGCACGTGCACCGGCGGGGTGTGGACAGCCGGGCACAATGCGGCACGTGGCGCTCGGGCGCTCGCCGATCGCGCTCGTCGCTGCCGTATTCGCTGTCGCCGAAGGTAAGCGTGGCAGGAAGCTTGGCCCGTGTTCGTGGCAATTTCGGGAACAGACAACGTGTACACCTGCAGCCTCACGTACACAATCAGCCTCACACACACACAGACATAAACATGCTGATTGAACGCAAATATCACTTTAGAAAAGCTCCCGCAAAATGACATGCTAGGTATTACCCTCACAGTCACCATTCAAATTACACATTTTCTCCCAGCCACCAGCAGCAGACCGCACATAACTCCACTCCCTCGACCACCGAAGACGATGACGGTCACTCGCCCAGACTGCTTGCAAGACCACGCACCTGCGCACTGGATGACATGTTCTCCGGTTCCTTCGGCTCCCGCCTGGGCTGGCTCTAGAAACTCGCGTCCAGTCCGTGTAGCGGGACAGACCGACGTTTTCTGAGACGCTCTTCGACGCTGCCGGAGAACACCGATCGGAATCGGCTGCGTTAGTGTTGTACGCTTCGGAAGTCCAGCTGTCAACCAATCGATGTAGTGTATTGTTGCTATGACGTCATGATAATGATGACGTTTGAACACACCTTGAACAGACTGCCGCCAGGTGAGTGTCGGCCTCAGCTCACGAGCTTGATTCTCACAAGTGTGTGCGACTGCAGTGGCGGAATTGGTTAGCGGTCGGGGTTCGACTCTCGGTTTGTGGCATGGGTACCTGGGTGTGTACTGGCACTGGTGGCCAAGCGCCAGTCAACTCGGTTCCGCTCTGTCTGTCGATTATTATCCGGAGAGGAGAGCTTGCATTTTCATCAGCTTGGACGACATTGGCTGATGGACTTGGCGCACGATAGAAAATGTACTCCGGTTCCAAAACCAAGAACAGCGTTCCCCACTTCGGCCATGAAGTTATTTCGCTTCTAGCACTAACGCCAAGGATGGAGCCTCGAATAAACTGCCGGGACGGATCGACTGTACGGAGGCTAACAAACGCAAACATATTCGAGGGGCCCGCCCATGGCGTCCCATGTTAAGGTCTGTTCTTGGCGTCCATGTCGTCCCACGTTAAAGTCTGCGGTTGCTGGAGGGGCTCGGACGACATGGAGACACCGCGATCCCCCGTCATGAGATAGGATATCTCAGCTCTGTGGTACCTGCCATTGTGTGCGGGATATTTTAAACATAAATTTTGGGTGGGGATCCTAATGTTCCCCAGCCTTCATCTCCACAGAGCATCTACTCTGATTTCATCCACTGACGGAGGTTTTTCACGTGAACGACAAAAGTATGTTTGGTGATGCATGTAAGCGTGGGCGGCGCCAGGTTGATGGGGAGGGGGCGAATGGGACGTGGGCGGCGTCACGGTGATAAGGAGGATGGGGGGGGGGGGACGTGTCCTCGCGAACGTCGAGAGAGTGACGTTACGTTGATGGACGTTGCATGGAACGAATGGACCCAAAAAGGTCGTGTCCCCTGCCATTCCAAGTTCGTGGCGCCACAGAGCTAATATGTCAGGGCGACAGGGAAAGACAAGCTGGAATCGGATTTTTGCAGGCGTTGAATCCGATGTGAGAAATTGAAACCGACAATTCTAAAGTCTATCGCTGAAAATCCTTTCTTTTGGAACATTGGTAAGTGGGAGAAAGGCCTGGTGAGTGGTGTGGGGAGTTGGGTGAGGGCGGAGCAATTCACCCCACACATAGCATGTTAACAAGGTCCTCGCTGTGGGTGGCGGAACCTTAGTCGTTGACAGCGGGAAATGTGGTGATGTGTCCCCCACCAAGCCTGCATGTCCCGTCACTGTTGGCAGCCATGCTGATCACTCCCATAGACAGGAGTACAGCACGAGCAAAGCTACGCATGGAGCAGCCAAGGAGAGCCTCGACGGAAGCCAACACCACATGAACCGACGCGGTGTCGTCAATTTATTACTGCCGAACCTTTTGTATGCACGTAAATGGTGATATTTCGTTCGGTGCCTAGTGAAGAATCACACAGCGATATTTGGCCCGACCATTTCACAATAAAGCCGAGGTCATGTCACTTGGTGACCCGACATGACCCGACACCAGCGTCGTCGTTGTGTTGTCACGCGACTGCTCTTCGGCCTCGGAAGTCAGCTTCCGAGCAGTGTAGTTCAGGCCGGCGTGCTTGCCGCCTCGGATGCGAAATTCGCTCGCGTCTAAAATCGCCGAGCGTTTGCAGGCGGCGAGACGACGTGTAAACGGTACCTGCCGAGGAATTTTTCCGGAGCCTCATTCGGCCGAGCAGTTCTCAATGGAGGGCGTGCTCACTGGCGTCTGCCTGGCCGCTGTCAGAGGACACCAGCCTCCATCAGCTGCCCCCACCGGCAGTGATACAGCAATGGAAAGTGTTCACTGACTGGGGTGGGGGTGCGGACCCCAGCTGGTACGTCGGACGAGGCCCCGACTCATGCTAACCCAGGAGGTGCCATGGCTGCTCGCTCGTGGTCAGAACTCAAAAGAATGACAGCCATTTGTGCGGTGGTGAGGCGCAGTCAGGAGAGCAATCAGGAGACACATGACACTCGGATCGCTGACGATTCAGAGTAGGATATCCATTGATTATTAACGTCTAATTGCAAGTGGGAAACATCCCGACCAAATGGGGACCAGGTTACTGTTGAAGTCGAATCTTAACATGTAGCGCTCATGAGGTCGGTCAAATTTCCCGAAAGGTTGCAGCATCACCCGGGCCTCCTGTGGCTTGATTATTTGAAAGAGCCTTGCTTGAAAGCTTTGCCATCCTTAGTTCATGGCACAGACCATACCGAGATGCATGAATGTCGGAATTTGAGGGCGCATGAAATGTGTCGGCTACAATGCTCATGCGTGGGAGGATGCAGAGCCGGCAGAGTATTTACAGGCGCTGTTACGCCCTGCAGTGACCTGTGACGTCACGATGTGGTGTGGTTTGTGACGGTGTGACCCGTGCAGGCCGATCGGAGGTCGCCGCGGTAAAACACAGGGCGGTGGCGCGGCAGAAAGTGTGGACGTACTCTGGGTTAATGGGTTAATGGATACGGGTTAATGGATGCATTTTTGGACCTAACTCGTGGGAATGTGAATCGACTAGTACTGGGGAAAAGCTCAGGAAAAAGCTGGGGAATAGGAAGGGTGAGTTTAGCACTCCAAGAGATGACGATTGTGATTTAATTCGACAGGTGGTGCAGCATTATTTTGTGTTAACACCAGTGGCATATGCTGAGGTGGGAAGAGTTGACTTGGCAGATGGATGCCATTGTTTTCATTTCACGCGCTTCCCCACATAGTTGTTTCTTCATGCGCGGGTGGATTGGAGTGAGCGAATCCAGATACCCGAGGCGTGAAAAGCGTTCATTTGAACCACCATTTGTCATTTCCGTATGAAAGCGGACAGGCATCTGAGTAAGCTTGTTACGAGTCCTCGTCCTTTGCCGACGACGCCCCCGCCCCCTCCATTCTTCTCCACTGCTGTCAACCACAGACCAATCGAGTGATTGGATCTCGGTAGAAATGAGGATTATCGTGTGCGTGGCATATGTGAAACAGTGGTTCACTTGGCAAGTTCTGTTTATGCATGACATCGTATATGTAGCATATCAGGAAGGATGGCCAGCCTGGCAGCTTCTGTTTGTGCACTACCCATCCTTTCACACCCGGTGATGTACAGGATCTTACCTGCTGCTGCTGGCAACCAATGTTATTGTATCCAGCCGATCGCAGTAAACAATTCCGCCCGATTTTCCGGATGCTTTCGTGCTGGACACGAACTGGAACAACCATTGTAGAACATCCGCAATAACGCTGACAGGTATTGTTCTTTACATAGCTGGGCAATTTGTCACCTGTTTGCCCGCTACTGCGAACCGTATTTACCCAATATTGGTAAACTGTGTTTGAGGCCTAGAACTTCCGAGGGGAATTCCCTCCACCCCATCTTTGTTCCGGGATAACCCCTGAACTCGTAGGGCGATCGCGCCCACATTTGGCATATCTGACGATTGAATAGCGGGTCTCATAGGCTAGAATCTGTATCTGGGAAACCAGGCTCATGGAACTAGGCGATAACAAATTCAGGTCTCCGCTGTCAAAGTGACATTTTATGGCACTTTTTCAAGAGCTTTAAATTATAGCTTCGAAGATGCTTAAAAGTTTGCATTTTAGCGAGCAGGTTACCTGTCTCAAGTAAAACACAAAAATAGTTCGAGTGACCTTAGGTCCTGCTGTGACGTCAGATCAACGTCAAACCTAAGTATGTGCTTCCCTGTTCAGCTACGGTTACGGTACGGTACGGTACGGTACGGTACGGTACGGTACGGTACGGTACGTTACGGTGCGGATGTTACGGTGCGGATGTTACTGTGCGGATGTTACTGCACAATTATGTTCGAACGCGAAAAAACTATGTTTTTCTCCACGTTCCTATGCGTGACCGTGACCTTGAAGTCGCATTTTGTTAGTACCATGGTATTCGTCGGAAGCTCGCCTGACGACGAATTCCACGTTTTGCCCAAAAATGGCATTTCATTAGCGAGTAGTAGTCGAAAAACCGGCAAAACAGACTGGCAAAACTGGCAAAACTGACGGGCAAAACTGGCAAAACAGGCAAAACAGATTTGTCAGTCGGCCACACCCTGCTTTGACCATTTGACCCGACCTAGAGGGTCAACGGAAAAAGGCAGACAAAATGTACTCGGATCACAGAATGCAGAGGGATGGCACTACGCTCGTTCAAATCTGTGTGTCTCTAAGTGATCTAGAGCAACAGTTGGAGGGGAAATTATCCGCCCCACGGCAGGATTAAGTACATGGCTTGCGGACGGCCGTTCGCTGTTTAACACGCATGCAATGTGAATGATTTGTGGCGCATGAATAATGCATACTCGGGGAACATGCAGTTCAAAGCATTGGTGTCTCCAATTTCCCTGATGTATATCAGCGCGTTCCTCCTATTAATACTGGATAATGACAAGGTAGATCAAGCAAAAGGCTTTCAAAGCCAAAACCAAGGAACTCGAGGCCAACGCAACCACGTTCGAAACCAATCCTTCCAGATGCCGCGCGTAGTTGGTTGAACCGCATGACAGGCCACGGTGACCTCTGCAGCAGCCATTCTATCGACAATCAACTCCGGCCGATCTCGCCTCTGGAAGCGGCGTGACGATTCCAACTGCACGCCATGGCCTGAAGCAGCTGACCTTTATCGGCTTGGTGGCCGGCCGACCTGTGTTAATTGGAGATTATCCGATCTGTATCAGGCGGTGATTAATGCTGCCGTGCCTGCTCCGTTGCCACGGGGGCCACGTCAGTCCGTCGATAGACTACACGTGTCGGCTCCATGGCCACGGGGGCCACGTCAGTCCGTGGATAGTCGACACGTGTCGCTCCTTCCACCTCCGCATCCATGTCAGTCGATGATGCTTAGAACCACCTCACCTCGGCTGAGGATAAACATCCCCGTGAACGATTATAAAACGCCAAAACCGCCAGGTTCGTTACGCCAAGAACTGGCGAATGTCTGCTATGGCTTGATCGGAGCACTGCTAAGCGCAGCTGAGAGCACGGAGTCTACAACAGATAGCGGTCGGCCAAATAACTTAAATAAACAGATCGTTGTCCGAACAAATTAAAGTAAGTTAGCCATGATGTTAATCTAGGAGCATATAGGACAGGAGTTCAGTTATTTTAATCGTTTAAATACCTGGACAACTCCTATCTGTTACAAACTCCGCGCTCCGACCCGCTCCTGGTGGTCGTCCAGTCATGGCCTTACTCCAGTCAAGCAATGGTGGAAATTTGGCAGTTCTGGGAGCAGCGAACTTGGCGTTTTGGGCGTCTTAGAATTGCTCATGGGGATATTTAGCCGTCTGCCTCAGCGCGGCCGACAGTGCTGTTCGATGGAGCCGCGATGCTTCCAGCCGGTCATGTTTGCAGTGTCCCATCGCTGTTCATCGCGTGCTGACTGTTACACAGCAAGCGTGCTGGGCGAATGCATGCTTTTGTAGGGTACTTCACGGTCGGAATCACTCGGCTGGTGATTAGCGACGCGGTCGAACCTCCCCGCACAGTGGAGCAAATTGAGAATTAGCTGAACTAATTGCTACCTGTCATACCATTCGCCGGAGCGCACCCAAACTGTGCAAGCCAATAGAGGTGTTAACTTGACACATTTTGACGCCAGAAAACCTTCAGGTCAGGTCAGGTCACATAGCTATGACGCCATAGCGAAAGGTCTGCACGACAGTTTGTGTGCTGTGCGTGCTTTCGTGTTGCCGTCTCCCGTATTTGCGTTAGTTTGGGCTCAAGATTGGCCATAATGGTCAATCTGTCAAGAGCCAGGTATGGCAGCAGGTCACTTGTCAATGTCATCTCGTATCACTGAAGAGCCATTTGATCTCACGTGATCCGATGTTGTTAGCGTCGATTTACAGGCTTATGATGCGTTGTAATCAGCATCCGGCGTCTGAAAATATGTAAACACAACATGGTTGGCATCAATCCGCACTCCCGTGACATTTTCAAGCTTGTCCTTACCTGACCTAATTTAACCGGACCGGTCATGACCTTTCAGTGACGTTGACCCATGTGCGACTTGCTACCACTCATTTGACGCAAAACAAATCGAGGCGATTAATAGAAGCCGGTTTCAAAGTTATCCGAGCAAAATTGTAGCTTTTAGTGTGATCCAAAGCAAGCTATGCTAACCGGCCCGATTTGTTCACTTTTGACCGCCCACCTTTGATGTCACAGGTCACCGAATCTGGATCAACCGGGGTGCTTTGAGATGTGATGCGTGATAGGTGTAGGGGCACGCACGTTTGATGTTTGCTTTTATGAGGCTGATCAAGTGACATGTACACAAATATAGTTTACTTTACGTATATGTTTTACAACATACCAGCACAAACACATCACACTCAATGCAGTAGATGCACAACACTGACAAAGGCACGGTATAACATAGCATAAGACACGCATGTGCATATGCATAACACAGGCACGCAACACTGAACGCAAAGAAAACACTCGCTGCTCACTGGTCGCTGCTGCTGTCGCCGTCGCTGCTCGTCTGTCGCTGCTGCTGTCGCCGTCGCTGCTCGTCTGTCGCTGCTGCTGTCGCCGTCGCTGCTCGTCTGTCGCTGCTGCTGTCGCCGTCGCTGCTCGTCTGTCGCTGCTGCTGTCGCCGTCGCTGCTCGTCTGTCGCTGCTGCTGTCGCCGTCGCTGCTCGTCTGTCGCTGCTGCTGTCGCCGTCGCTGCTGCTCACCCGTCGCTGCTGCTGTCGCCGTCCTGCTCGCCCCTGCTGCTGTCGCCTCGCTGCTCGTCTGTCGCTGCTGCTGTCGCCGTCGCTGCTCGTCTGTCGCTGCTGCTGTCGCCGTCGCTGCTCGTCTGTCGCTGCTGCTGTCGCCATCGCTGCTCGTCTGTCGCTGCTGCTTTCGCCGTCGCTGCTGCTCACTCGTCGCTGCTGCTGCTGTCGCCGTCGCTGCTGCTGTCACTGCCGATAGCGACGCGGAAGTTGTCACCCACAGCTTCCGGCATGCAATATGACCCACTTTAGTTGACGCATCCTAAAACTCCAATAATAATCGGCGGCAGGCAGCTGGGGCTCAGCCAGCAGAGCCAGGCTCTCCGGCAGCAGCTTCCCCTGGCGATTGGCGTAGATACCTCGTCGGCGCTGCAGGTTCAGGCCGCTCAGCAGGGGATCGCTGGCTACCATGAGGTAGCCGAACATGTCGGACATCGTGTGGAGGCGCGAGTCCTTCCTGGTGTGCCGCAGCCTGTACTGGCGGACGCGCCTGTTGGCGGACTCGGCGGCTTCCTCTGACTGCATGTCGATTTGGAGATGGCACGACTCGATAACTTCCACTGAGCGGGCCGGCAGCCTGTGGAGGGTAGCGGACATGGAATACCACCCACACAGAGTCACGTAGCGCTCAGCTGTGCGCCGTCACAGAAGTCGGACAGGGCTGCTGTGTTGACCATGTGGAAGCAGCTGATGGCCTGCAGGACGATGTAGATGTCCTTGACCAGTTGTTGGTCGACCCCAGTGCAGGCGGCGAAGTCCACCGGCGAGCGGAAGGCACGACGGGCGGTGTTGCCGCCATCAGAGTTCCCGCTACCACCGGAACGGGGCCGGTCCACCCGGAGGTTCATCCTCTTGCTGAAAGACCGACTTCACTTCCTCCCTCCGCTGCTGTGACACTGCGATCTGTCCTCAGCTGACGTCGTTCTTCACCGGCATCCGGTAGCTGATGTGGAGCAGGCACTCGAAGCACCGGATCCAGCAATGGAGGGTGCTCAGTCCATGCTCCGAGTTGCTGGCGGGCAGCGCAGCGGCAGCCCTGAGGCCGCGTGACCGGCCGCGCGCCGTGTGAAAGACCGAGACAAGTTTGTAACTGAATATTTCGTCGGGTCGCAAATGGTCGCAATGAAATCAGGTTGAGTGATGACCAAAAATATGTGGAGATTTGAATGGAGTGTGTTTATTTGAGTCGACTTGAGTCGAACATTGTTTATTTTCTCCATCTTTTCAGACACATTTTCAAGGCACTGATCTCGGAACACCATACTCAAATTGACGGCACAGGGCAATAAGATTAAATGAAACTATGATGTATGCATTTCGATATGCTCGAAATGGTGATAGCTACTGGACCAGATACCTTTTTGACTTGAACATCGACCATAACCCAGTACAGAAGACATCCACTGTACGGCTTATTTGCGCGTGATCTCGGGCTATGCAGTCGAAATCATACAATGATTGCCTTTAAGCGAATATTCTAACCCGGGGTCTTGCAGATAAGCTAAAATGAGGCCGATGTCTGAAGACCACTAACATGTTTTCATAATTTGCAGCCCCCAAAAAGCGTAAAGAAATCGCGAAATGAACTTTCTTGAATTTATTCGGGCTAAATCGCAATTGGTCCCACTGTGCGCCAGTCGGCGATGTCTGGCCAACTGCGCGGGAGCCGTGACGAGACTGGGCGAGCCGGGTGACGAGACGAGACTGAGCGAGCCGGGCGACGAGACGAGACTGAGCGAGCCGGGTGACGTGACGAGACTGAACGAGCCGGGTGACGAGACGAGACTGAGCGAGCCGGGTGACGAGACGAGAGTGAGCGAGCCGGGTGACGTGACGAGACTGAGCGAGCCGGTTGACGTGACGAGACTGAGCGAGCCGGGTGACGTGACGAGACTGGGCGAGCCGGGTGACGAGACGAGACTGAACGAACCGGGCGACGAGACGAGAGTGAGCGAGCCGGGTGACGTGACGAGACTGGGCGAGCCGGGTGACGAGACGAGACTGAACGAACCGGGCGACGAGTCGAGACTGAGCGAGCCGGGTGACGAGACGAGACTGAGCGAGCCGGGTGACGAGTCGAGACTGAGCGAGCCGGGTGACGTGACGAGACTGAGCGAGCCGGTTGACCTTTGCGGCATCGGTGGTGGGCTGTCGACAGCCGGCCGGGGATCACGGCAGGCGGCCAGGCGACGTCCGAACTGGGCTTTGCGGATGTTCCGCAATGTCTTCGGCACTCTGGCGGCGCAGCGAGATCTGAGATCTGAGATCTGAGCTACTGATCTGAGATCTGAGATCTGAGCTACTGATCTGAGATCTGAGATCTGAGCTACTGATCTGAGATCTGAGCTCGGAGGTCGGGCCACATGCTGAGTGCCGACGACACCCGTGACCTCGATGACATTCCCGTGCTCGTGCGTGATCCTTGACCGGGGGAAGCCGCCGTCACTGGGAAGCTGAAAATGTTCCTTCGTTTTTTTAGAGTCTCCTGGAGCCGCGACCGACGTGTCAATGTTGATGCAATGTGTCTGCAACGTGTCAATATCGAGACAACCACCGGACGCGCCGCTAGAAGGCACCCGGCGTTTGGACGACGTTGTGGGCACACGTCGCGGTGACCTCTCGCCATTGAGCGGCTGTCAGTCGCCATCGGTCCCCCGATGTGGTGACCTGGTGACCTCCGGGCGTCCCGCGAGAAGGTGCAGGTCGCCCGGGCGACTCCACCACGCGCGTGGCCGGTCGTGCCGCTGGCCGTCCGGCGGACGCAACGGGGCGCGTCGCTGCCATAGAAGAGCGGCGCCTCGCCAGTCATGTCTGTCCCGGACCCGCCCGGCTCTGAGCCATCACGATCGAGACAGGTGACGCTGGGTACGGAGCCTCGCCAGTCATGTCTATCCCGGACCCGCCCCGCTCTGAAGCATCATGATCGGGGCAGGTGACGATGGGTACGGCGCCTCGCCAGTCATGTCTGTCCCAGACCCACCCCGCTCTGAGGAATCACGATCGGGGCAGGTGACGCTGGGCACGGTGCCTCGCCAGTCATGTCTGTCCCTGACCCACCTCGCTCCGAGGTATCACGATCGAGGCAGGTGATGATGGGTACGGCGCCTCGCCAGTCATGTCTGTCCCGGACCCGCCCCGCTCTGAAGCATCACGATCGGGGCAGGTGACGATGGGTACGGCGCCTCGCCAGTCACATCTGTCCCGGACCCGCCCCGCTCTGAAGCATCACGATCGGGGCAGGTGACGATGGGTACGGCGCCTCGCCAGTCATGTCTGTCCCGGACCCGCCCCGCTCTGAAGCATCACGATCGGGGCAGGTGACGATGGGTACGGCGCCTCGCCAGTCATGTCTGTCCCGGACCCGCCCCGCTCTGAAGCATCACGATCGGGGCAGGTGACGCTGGGTACGGAGCCTCGCCAGTCATGTCTGTCCCGGACCCGCCCCGCTCTGAAGCATCACGATCGGGGCAGGTGACGCTGGGTACGGAGCCTCGCCAGTCACGTCTATCCCGGACCCGCCCCGCTCTGAGGAATCACGATCGGGGCAGGTGACGCTGGGCACGGCGCCTCGCCAGTCACATCTGTCCCGGACCCGCCCCGCTCTGAAGCATCACGATCGGGGCAGGTGACGCTGGGTACGGAGCCTCGCCAGTCATGTCTGTCCCGGACCCGCCCCGCTCTGAAGCATCACGATCGGGGCATATGATGACGAGTACGGTCCGCTCCGACAGTCGATCGGGGTCTCAAGGTTACCCGCGCTCCCGTGGGGTACGTCTGTCACACGGTCGCTGCGAGGTCGCGGGTCAGAGTCAGCGGGGACGGATGTCTGTTACGTCGCATCGCATCACGCAGCTGCCCGCCGCAGTGGGGAATGGAGGACCAGACTGAGGGCGAGAGGATACCCGAGGCCGGGACCACGGTAACTGAATGACAAAATGTGATACCTGCCAGGTACACCTGCCGGCACCGTCTGTACAGGACCAGTGTACCATACAGACGAGCTATGCGTCAGGTACTGCCGAATGTACGGCCTGGGCTATGCTTGCAGGCATCTCAATGTCCCCTTGATGCGACCTCCAGGTCCCACCTGCTCATTTCCAGCTGTCGCTCCAGCTACTGTTGCTGCTGATTTTACTGAAGTAGCATGGCTCAGGTGACTGGAGTCGGGCGAATGCCGACGGAGCCCTCGTGCTGGCAGTAATCGAGGTCAGCCGATGATACACTCCAGCGTGTGCACCTTTACAATGTACAATATGGATGTAAGTACATGTGTATCATAGTATGTATATATATATATATGTATATATGTATATATATATATATATAGATATGTATATATATGGATATGTAATATATGTATATATATGTATATATATATATATATATATTTATATGTATATATATATATGTGTGTGCGTGTGTTTGTGCGTGTGTGTGTGTGTGTGTGTTTGTGTGTGTGTATCTGCGCATATACATGCCACCCAACGTTTCAGTGGCCTAGCATCTGAATGCACACCAATAGACTGCGATCGCAATGCAAATAGCCCCGTGCATATATCGCTTGAACGCCACGCGTAAAGAGTGTACCTTTACGCACCCAGTCGAAAGCCCATTCACGCGCAGCGCGCTGCTTACCGACACAAAAGCCAGCCTCGACGTCTTTGTCGCCGGCCCGCCGTGCACTGGCGCACACCAAAGCGGCGCCGAAGGCGACCATGTGAGGCCGCAGAGGCACGCCGCTCGTTTCGATTTCACCACGCGGGCGAGCGAGGTCGGGCGGAGCGGGCACGTGGACTGACTGTGTCGGCCCCGCCCGGTGCCGCCGCCGCCGCCTAATTCGATTTACACGGCGGCTCCACCTCGCAGGCCGGCTGCACCTCTGAACAGAATGATCGCTCGCCGGCCGACGGGTGAGACTGCGTTCGGGACGCCCACGTCACCTTCGCTCGGCAGAAGGCCATCTCCGGTCGGGCAGACGCGGGCGGAGAGAGAGGCCGACGGAGCGAGGGCGACCGCCAGAGGGCGATGGGCTGACACTGGAGACGCGTGCTGGTGCTGGCGGACGGAAGCCGAGGTCGAGTGTGGAGGTCACGGGCGCTGTACAGCTGACCGGGGTGGGGCTGCTGGAAACGTATGAAAACTTTCTGAAACCGGGCCTCCTCAGCTCGAAGTTTTCAAATGAAGATTTTGTTGTTCGGTCGTTTCTTTTCGAATTCGATATGGGAAATGCGACCGGTACCCTATTCACAATCTGGAATCACCTCTTTCCCTCCCGAAAACAGTGTCATCCATAACCTCCGTTTTTCGCCATATCCTCAATAAAAACGTCCAGTGCACTCGAGTATCGGAGAGAGGATTGATACGTCAAATATTCACAACTCTTCTGGAGACGCCCTGCACTTCATCACATGTACGAGGCTTGGCATGACCATCTGCCCGATCCACACGACGGCTTGATGTTGGTGGTGGTGGCAAACTGTTGTGGGTGCTGTATTGCCAGCGCCCAGATACCACCACACCAGCCTTTGCAAAACGACATCTGTGCCGCCCCACACTCATACCGCCAGTGATATATGGTGATATGATGCATGAGGTGCGGTGCTGATACACTTGGTGATGTACGGCACTTGTGTGTGCTGCATCAGCAGCGGTGACTGCGGCCGTGGAAGAGTCCTTTGTTCGGCCATTGCTGTTGGACACTCGCACAGTGCGGCTCTGTTTCTAGCCATGCTGCCATTCCCATAGGTTACAGCCCCACTAACGTACCGGTGTAAATCCTGGCCTAATCTTGGTCGTAGCCTGCCCTCCAAGACAGAACGCTGAGCTATTCTTCTTTGGAACAATGTCTGGCAGCGGCAACATAATCAGTCAGCTTGTTTGAGTTGAGGGGGTGGGGTGGGGGAGACTAAGCATGATGGCGGGAATGGATGCAACTTTCAGTTGCGCACACGACAAATATTTTATCGTCACATGCTTTGAGATATACTAGGATTTTCACGCACTAATGTCCCAGAAGCTCTTCATTTTTTGTTTGAAAATACATCCTTACTCTGCAGCAGCTAAAACTGTATATAAATGCAATTTATAGCCAAGCCCAACCGTTTGGGGCGAACATAGTATATTCTGCCTCTCCCTTCGATCCGTCGATGCGAAGCGGTGCGGATAATAGCATCGTTGACACAATGCGACAACTCCAGCAAGCCGATTGCTGGTCGAAACATTAGCTGACCAGCCAGCAATGCTGTACAGTCTACATCACTATCGTCCAGCAGGAGCACGACCACTGACAGGTGGCTACGGTCTGCTCGTCGTCGGGGGGCAGACCATGCACCGATTCAGCCGCGTGGATCATTGCCGGACAACATTCCTCAGACCTGGCATTAGCAGGTAATGAGCTGGCAGATGGCCGGCAGAATTGCTGGACTTAGTTCTCGAGGAGGGCGTCAGGTCCCGGGGCTGTAAATGCCGTCCTTCATGGGGCAGCTGTGAATCTTTCCCGGCCAGCTGCTACATTGTCCGGCTGCTATCCGGCTGCTGCCCTGCTGCTACCCGGCTGCTGTCCTGCTGCTACCCTGCTGCTGCCCTGCTGCTACCCTGCTACTTCCCGCTGCTGTCCTGCTACTGCCCTGCTGCTACCCTGTTGCTGCCCTGCTGCTACACGGCTACTGTCCTGCTGCTACCCTGCAGTTGTCCGTTGCTACCCTGCTACTTCCCGCTGCTGTCTTGCTACTGCCCTGCTGATGCCCTGCTGCTACCCTGCTGCAATCTGCTGTTGCTAGCTGCTCTTCTCTCTATGCTGCTCTGTTGTTGCCCTACTCAACACATGTTGCTTCTCTGCTGATGTGTGCTGTTGCCTGGTTCATGGAAAAATAAGCATTGCACCCCAGCCGGCCGAAAGTTCCGCAGGATTTCTCATCAGGCACATTATCACCAAAGCAATGCTTGTCAGACAGGGTTTGATCTGTTTGTTCTAATCTTGGATGTGGAGAGGACACATTTTGAGATAACCTAATGCGGAGAAGATATTTTATTCGAACCTGTGATATCATAATTTCAGCTTGTACTTCCCATTGAGCCTTGAATACTTGGTCACAGAGCAGTTCATTGTGAAACAATGTCATTCAACCTCCAAGTGAGGAAAATTAGAGAACATTTTCTAGAGGAGATAATGTTATGGATGCCAACAATCCACGAGCGGCCTATTTGTCCAACCCTGTGCCGGAGTCCTGGCAGTTTCTGATACAAGAAATTGTCTCAGAAACGCCTGGCTGCGAGTCTGCCACACCGACTCGGCTTCCACCCGAGGGCGGGTCAGGTAATGGGACCATTCGGCGGGCACACATACACCACAAACTGTGCCACTGTGTGCGATATTGCTCTCCCACGTGTGGAGCGCTGCGCCATTACTGCTTGCTCCTGAGAGTTCCGGTGCTCCTGGCAGCCGGTACTCGTGCCGGTGTCCCGCGGCTCCTAACAATCTGCAACCAGGATGGTGTCCCGGTGCTCCTGACGGCCGGCAGCCAGGCCACAGCGCCGAGGACCATGTGGTGGTCGGAGGCGGCGCGGTGCAGCAGCCGCCCCCACCGGCTGCAGACGGTCCCGGCCAGCGCGCGAGCGGCCACAGCGCCACGCCCGCTCGTCAGTGTCGACTCCGGATCTGAATTGGCCGCGTATATCGTGCCTGCGCCACTGCCCGTCCACTTCCACCCAATAAACTCCGCCCCGCCGGGCCGCCGGCACGGTCAGGCCGATCGCCACATGCCTGCCGCCTGGAGGGGGCCACCGTTGCCGCAGCCGCCTGCCCGGCGGACGGCGCCCTGCGAGCGGCTGGATGTAGGCGTCGGGTGTGGTAGGCTCGGAGATGCATGTGCTGCTCTACAGGATGTGGGAGCGGGTAAACGAGGTCGGGATGGTGCTGGAAGTATCCGGAGGAGGAAGTGTGGTGGTCAATAACGCAGCCGTGAAGTGGTCGAGACGTATTCGGAACTTCCAACACCCGAGGTGGCGTTTCAAATATGAATGAATGCGCCGACCGAAGTGTGAGTAATGTCACGAGGTGAACTGGGCTGCTGCTGGGCTGCTGCTGGGCTGCTGCTGGGCTGCTGCTGGGCTGCTGCTGGGCTGCTGCTGGGCTGCAACTGGGCTGCTGCTGGGCTGCTGCTGGGCTGCTGCTGGGCTGCAACTGGGCTGCTGCTGGGCTGCTGCTGGGCTGCTGCTGGGCTGCTGCTGGGCTGCTGCTGGGCTGCTGCTGGGCTGCTGCTGGGCTGCTGCTGGGCTGCTGCTGGGCTGCTGCTGGGCTGCAACTGGGCTGCTGCAGGGCTGCTGCAGGGCTGCTGCTGGGCTGCTGCTGGGCTGCTGCTGGGCTGCTGCTGGGATGCTGCAGGGCTGCTGCTGGGCTGCTGCTGGGCTGCAACTGGGCTGCTGCAACTGGTCGCGCAACATCCCGAGCCCATTGGACATGACACACAAAGCGTGTCCGATAATGTACACAAACCGGACACAAACAGTTGCACAATCCGTACACAAACAGGCTCGTGATTGCGCACAGGCATGCCAGAGGTGTTCTGCGGCCAAGTTGGTCCTGCGGAGACAAGACTGATTTCGTTTGTCAACCGACAGGTTGCTAACGTCGTTCGACCATCAGATGTTAGCTCGTGACAGCGCCAAGATTTCGCCAGACGAATGTCGGTCCTTGCTCGGTGACGCAGTCGTGTGAATGTGTTCGCGTGGCGCCGCGTACTGCAGATCGCGCTGTGCGGTTTAGTCGACGCTACTGGCCTGGTTCCCGTTCCGGGCCACGCAGTGCCCTGTGGCCTCGAGCCATGACCGGGACTGGGCTTATTTATTGGAACCCTGGATGAGGGGAGGACAATCTCTGATCGTTCCATTTCGACAATCTATTTTTGTTTCGCCTCGTGGGGTCAATTTCGTTGTACTTGAGTTGTACATCGAGTTTTCGACATTTCATCAACAAGAAGTCATTGCCGAAATTAGTTTTCAACCATCCAGCAAGACAAATGAGATGGTAATTTTCGGCACAATTTGATGTTCTGGGTGACAAAACTATATTTGGTATGTTTCCCAGCCTGACCATGAGTTCTCGAGTCGTGGTTGTGACGGGCTGGGTTGCGGGGTTGCTACTTGCGTGTCTGACGGGAGCGTGTTTGTTCAGTCAGCGGGATGGTGAGCGCCAGAAAGTCATTCCACTGGCCATCGACAGCAACGCCATCAAGCACGACCTCCATTCCGTACAATGTGCATCGGCATACACACCACCGGGGCCAATCCAGTTGGCACAGCGCCACGGTACGATCATTGACAACACGCCAACTCTGGCCGAAGCAAAGCGAACGTCGACCGTCTGTGCTGTGCCGAGCGCGCTCAGGGCTGGACCAGCACCCGGACCAGGACCCTGGCCGTGCCCCGGGCGACAGTGGCGCGGTCCAGCACAGCCCACACGGACGGCAGATGGTCAGTCGGTCGCCGACGGCGCCGCGGTCGAGTTTTACCATCCGCCCCGCAGTCAACCAATTATCCGGCTTATCGCCGACTTGACGAAATTGAATCGCTCGACTGGCCAATGGCGAACCGGTTTGAGAACCATCCACTCCTATTGCGAGGGCCCAGGACGCCAGGTAAATACTCGTGACGTTATCCCCACCGGATGTGGCCGCGCGTGCTGGTCGAGGCGTTTCCAGCACAACTCACGTCGCGAACCTCACCGCATCCACGTCGCAGGTGTTGCTAGCCAATTTGACAAATGCATTCGGCTGTGGATGTGGCCGCTTCTGGCCGGTCACCGGCTCCGCTGATCCCATCCGTGGTGCCACGGATCACATCGTGCTGGTGCCACGGATCACATCGTGCTGGTGCCACGGATCACATCCTTGGTGCCACGGATCACATCGTGCTGGTGCCACGTGGCGCCCCGTGCCGTGCCGGTATTCTGCACAACGTGGCAACAGCCGCAGCTCTCCACCGCTCGCACGGCGACTCGGGCGAGGCGGAGCGCGGCCGGACCAGCGAGCGCAGTCCACTGCTGCGCCGACGTGGCCGCCGGCGGTGTCGGGTCACGGTCACGCTGGGCCACCGCCTGGGGACAGTCGTGTGACGCGGCGGTCACGTCCGACTGCCGAGCTCGTGTTCGCGGCTTATTGCGCGCCGGAACGGCTTGCGGCCGTGAGAGATTGGTCGACGCAGGTGGGGTGTGCCGCCCGAGTATCCACAGCGGGGCCGTCACAGCCGACGCCAAGATAGGCCGTCTCTGTCTATGGGCTACTTTGTCGGCCTCCTCCAGTGTATTTTGTATATACCACGTTCTGAAATTCAGGTCGGGAAGGATACTCAACAGAAAATTGCTTTGACCTCTCACTGAAAGAGCTTTGACTTCCTGAATTCATGTACGTCAAAACTCGCATTATTCACCCGTAGTTGCAATTACCATTTTCCAATTTTCCACCACACCGAATGCCTGTTATCTACTCCCTCACAATGTTGTCCTTAGATGCAATATTGACAGATCAGTAGCATCTTTTACCTATCACATTGCCGAAATGTGTCGGCAGCATTACGGGTTTCAACGTTTTCGCCTGACAACCCCCACTTCATCGGAAAGCTAATTTCAGTACGCTTTATATATATGCATGCATAAATTAGGATATATGTACAGGTATATTTGTATGTATATATAATACATACCACACAGCTTTCTCGGACGTTTTGCCGCATTTATTATAGCTTCTCGAACGACTTCCATGTTCTTCTCTACACCAAAACGAAACATTTTTTCTTCAAATCACACGGAATGCATCTCATTGCATCCCCGGTTGGCAAGGCATCCCGTTTACACCATTTTCTTCTCCAAGCCTTCCATCTCTGGGAACTACGCAAGGGATGCTTGAGATCCATCCAGTCTCGCCGAAGCGAGACGAGCAGCGTGTCGGCGCCTACTCTGACGCCAGATACCAAAGTGTGACGGTGGAGGGCAAGTCAGGCGGAGCAGCGCTCCTACATAGGGCAGCACTCCTGCATAGGCTCCAACAGTCCAACTGATGAGCCTCGTGTCTTCACGATGCGCTCAGGCACGCATGCGCCGTGTTGCCGTTGTCTTCTCACAGAGCGTCATCTTCCCACAGCGTTATCTTCTTCCAGGAAGATGAAATATATGCCAGTGCGCAAACCATGCTATCCCGCCAGCTGTTTGTTTCTTCCTGCGTTGGAAGAGATAATTTGGCACGTCGTCAGTCAGTAAAGCGGTAAATTAAGCATCAAGTTAGGTGACTGAAAGAGGACACTGCCAGTGCTGAATAATGTCCGAATAGCATCCTGTAGTGGTACGTCACAGCATAATTTTGCTAACTCAGTTATTTAAATACACCGAGAGGCATGCGGAATTTCTGGGGACAGCTTCGAGTAAAATTTCATTTTATGTCATCCCTGTGGAAATGATCGCCTGCAGAAGGCTCTCGAACTCTCGAACTGATCCGATCTCAGAAACCTGCAGCAGGCGTTTGAACAGTTCCCAAGTACTTCAGCTGTTCGCTGTACTGAAAATTCCAGTTTCAGAGCAAGGTAGGTGGTTTCATCCACGATCAACGATTCGGAAATTATCAATTCAGTGTGGTAGATCTTTCGTGTCGTTGCATTGCACACAACAGCAGCGGAAGAACCGAGTTTGAGAAATTCCTTTTCCCTTGGCCCTTCCCTTGCCCCTGCCTGCAGCGGAGTTACTCGATGTGCCAACCAACACCACGTGAAACCCACGTGTGTCCTGTATAGGTTCACAGTCTCTGCAAATCCAGATAAGTGATGGCTATTTTTCATAGGTGCTGGACTGTGTTATCTAATGGCACCTGTAGAAAGCTCCACCACCCCTCTTGTGGTGAGCTTCACGGATGAAGTTCCGTCTCAGGTTGGTCCAGGGGAAAGAAAGATGGAGCTGAGGGATATCCTCTTTGACGTACGGCTGGCGGGAGGAAAGACCTTATCTATTTGGAAGACGACCAGAGGGTAACATTGCCCACTTCCATGCAGCTGGAACGAAAACATTTCCTCGACGTCGAGGCTGAAGGGGAAAATATTTTGTCGGCACCAAATGGCTGAGGTGATTTTTTTTAGGCAAGCTATACGGCTTGGTTGAATATATTTCCTTCCTGTAACACAATTACGGTGATAGCATTTCCTATCTGGCAGGCGAGTGGAGAGAAACGTGCAGATCCGGCAGGCAGCTCGAAATGGAAAACACTCCCTATTCACCAGGAGCCTGGGTGAAAACGTGTCTCCTCAGCAGTCGACTCTCAGACAAATATTGCTCCTCGACCGGCGGCTGGCGAGACAGCATTTCCTCTCGACAGACGGCTGGCGGGACAGCATTTCCTCTCGACAGGCGGCTGGCGGGACAACATTTCCTCTTGACAGGCGGCTGGCGGGACAACATTTCCTCTTGACAGGCGGCTGGCGGGACAACATTTCCTCTTGACAGGCGGCTGGCGGGACAACATTTCCTCTTGACAGGCGGCTAGCGGGACAACATTTCCTCTCGACAGGCGGCTGGCGGGACAGCATTTCCTCTCGACAGGCGGCTGGCGGGACAGCATCTCCTCACGACAGGCGGCTGGCGGGACAGCATTTCCTCTCGACAGGCGACTAGCGGGACAACATTTCCTCTTGACAGGCGGCTGGCGGGACAGCATTTCCTCTCGACAGGCGACTAGCGGGACAACATTTCCTCTCGACAGGCGGCTGGCGGGACAGCATTTCCTCTCGACAGGCGGCTGGCGGGACAGCATCTTCTCACGACAGGCGGCTGGCGGGACAACATCTCCTCCCAGCACGGGATCTGCGGTGGGCGGGCCAGTTCGGGTCGCCGATAACTCGTCCTACCCCGGCCGTTGGCCACACCGAGCCTTCCCGGCCGGGTGTCCTGTGTGCAGAGCAGGCGGCGGCAGGAGCAGGCGGCAGCACAGCAGAGTCGTCATCCACAGGTGTCCGTCCGGCAGGTGGACAGAGGCGCCAGACCATGGCCGACACGCTGCATCGCGAACGTCGTCAAGACACCGCCGTCGGGGCCGCGCGGGCCAAACTGAACACGGCGCCGGCTGCGGTGGAGTGGTGACGTCACGCCGTGTGACGTCACGCGGCGTGATGTTGCGGCTGCCGGCTGAGTGTGGGGGCGACGTGGAATCGTTAAGCAGTGCTCAATGCCGCCGCGCTTCGCTCGCAGACGAAACGGCACTTTTTCGCGCGCTTATTTAATGTTCTTGGATTGAGTCATTAAATCGATGGTGGTGGGTAGTCTCCAATCGAGCATGCTTATAGCGGTGTGCTAAAAGAAGCAGATGGCATTTGTCATCGATCTAATTCATCTTGCAAAGCATCCGGCAGAATGACAATGCCAAGCAGGGGTGTCGATTTGTGAAAAACATTGGGGGGGGGCGAAGTGTCAACGTACTAGACCCCGCCCCCAAACAAAAACTCATCGGATTTCGCCCACTATATTTTCAAACCTCAATAATTCTGAGTTTGTATTTGACAATGTGTATGTTTATGTTTATTCAGCATCCTCGCCAACGGGCAAAATCGTCCAGTAACAGATGAAGTCACATAAGCAAAGGAGCAGTACACAGTACATGTCAACATACAAACTTTGAGTCATAGCATGCGACTACAGAGTCATACAATGGACTCGGGTCCATCGTAATCGTCAACGTCATCGTCATCGTCATCGTCAACATTACCGTCACCCTCCCCTCACCCTACACACCAACAAACACACACCGGCTTAAGTAAAATATGTCCGCGCCCATATGCAGGCTAAAACACACCGGCCTTGAGGGAGCATCGGAGCACAGCAGGCCTGAACTGTGATGACGATGGGTGAAGGTATTTCCTTGGTGCCTAACATTAGGGAGGGGCGAAGCCAAAGTTTTGGTGGGGCGAATTCGGGGTCGGGGAGGGGGCACAGCCTTCACAAAAGCATAGAAATTGAAAACAATGTCCTCTGATCAAACATGTGCATTGATGTAGTCATCGTGATCGCCGAGTCTAGTCAGTCACCACTCACGACACCAAGCAAACTAAAATGCACAACGGATCATAGACATCAATCAGCGCAATCGTCCTACTACTTTTTACAACAATCTAAAAACTCCACCCGTACCCAATGGCGCAGCCAAGAGCAAGAGTAGGACACACCGGGTACATGCCTCTCCGGTCACGGCCAAGGAGTCCGAAAAGGTCAGCCCAGGAGATTCCCAGAAGTGCCATCCGACGGCTTTGAAATGGATATGTCGGCTGGAATGGTTCCTTTGCTGGAGTCGGAAATACAAAGTACAAAACTTCGGAAAATGGGAATAATGGCAGAAATCAAAGCAGTTTTCAATGGAATGGTCCCGCAACAGGTGTGTCGCAATAGGGCATTTTTACTGCAGCCCTGTTAGTACTTGTAATCCTTTCCCTCCGAAAGGTTAAGTGCGGAGTTTTCTATACCTTTGGTGATGCTTGGACCCCACCATATTTGCCTTCTTGACCTCATTCACCAATTTAATTTATAATTCCCCTTGTAATTGACTTGGGACAGATCAAGGAGGATAATATTCCAAAATCTTCTAAATGCCGAGATTCGCAGTGGTTCCAGCATAGCAACACCAAATCCAGATCATACTGTTCTTTCATCAAATCAAATAACTCTGCTTTCCCAAAATTGTAATCAAGGCCAACGTTACTAAACTGAGGTCAGGTCAAATTATTTCTTCTTATCGCAGTAAGGGGAAACTTTTCGTGCAGAACATGATGAAAGAATGATATAGACATTCGGCTTTCAAATATGTGACAAGGTCAATGGTGTTAGGTCAGGTCAAATATTATGCATATTCTACACTGCGGTCTTGTGTGTGGAGTTGGGATTTTTGTGCGCATCAGCTGCCTTAGCGACATTGCGCCCGCAATGTCGTCTTATGCCGAATGCTTCTGCTCCTTGTGAATTTAAATTTTAATTCAGTTTTAGAGCCACCGAAGTAGTACACCATGACATTGTGTGAACAATGATCCGAGATGACCCGACTTCGTGTGACCGGGCCTTATCATATAAAGCAAATATAAAGCATATAAAGGGCAAATATACAGAGGTGCGAAATGTCGGACAGTAGGAACACATGACAGACGTAAGGAGTCTTCATGTAGGTGCGAGGGATACGAATAAGGACATAAGGGTGCCGCACCCAAAAGCATTTCTGGCCGCGCTGCTGTTAGTACCTGTAATCATTACCCTAGTAGAAGTAAGGTCAGTCTCGCTGCTGACAGAATTTGCTTTTCTGATGGCATCAATATTCATCGCTCGAAATGCACAACAAGAGCAGCTGCGTCTCAATCAGATTCAATGGCTGTGACGAATTGGGCAATATTAATGCATGGGTGACATTGGTACCTATTAATGGTAAGGTAAACGGTAGAATGCGGAGAAAGTGACAAATAATGCATACAAAACTGCTCGGAAAGATGATGGAAAGCCGTGATGGATTTATACTTTGCAATCCTGGGTGATGAGAGGACAACTTCTGAGTGATGGAATACGGAGAGGATATTTTCCTTCAAACCTTGGCATCAGAATATCACTTTGAAGTTTCAGGTGAATCTTGAGCACTTTACCACAGGGAAATTCGTTGTCGAACAACACCATCGGACGTCCACGTTGAAAACGCATGGAGGAAACAACATGGAGGATAATTTTGCGAAGAGGATAATGCTATGGATGGCAAAAATCCAGGAAAACCCCGTTTTTCGACCCTGACGTCCACTGTGGCGGGCCAGGGTCACAGAGCAAACCGTCCACTGTGGCGGACTGGGGCTGTGGAGCACACCTTCTACTATGACGGACCAGAGCCGCGAAACACACCGTCCACTCTGGCGGACCGGTGCCGCGGAGCACACGGTCCACCGTAACGGACCGGAGCCGCGGAGCACACCGTCCACTGTGGCGGGCCAGGGCCGCGGAGTACATCATCAACCGTGGCAGATCAGGGTCGCAGAGTATACCGTCCACTGTGGTGGACTGGTGCCGTGGGGCACACCTGCTATGACGGACTAGGCCGCGAAGCATAGCGTCCACTGCGGCTGAGCAGGACCGCGGAGTACACCATCCACTGTGGTGGATCAGGGTCGCGGAGCAAACCGTCCACTGTGACGGACCAGGGCCGTGGAGTTCACTGTCCATTGTAACGGACCGGGGCCGCGGAGCACACCGTCCACTGTGGCGGATCAGGGCCGTGCAGTACACCGTCCATTGTGGCGGATCGGGGCTGCGGAGCACATCGTCCACTGTGGCGGGCCGGGGCAGCAGAGTACACCGTCCATTGCGGCGGATCATAGCCATCAACAGGTTAAATTATGTCATGCCATGGCAATGGCGTACCTAGGATTTGTGAGAGGGGGGAAAACTGACTTGGAAGGTGTCCAACTATCCTCATTTAAAAAAGTCCCCGGATTTCCAATTTTTCTTTCTTCAAAAAGGGTTCTTTATATTTTTGTTATAGAATAATTAGTGGCCAAATTAACTGTCCTGTGGAGGGGGCCAAATCAACCACCATTATTTCTGAATGACCGGATTTCAACCCTGACTCCCCCCATCCTGTTTGAAGGTTTTTCTTTTGGAATCCCTTGAAAAGTCACCTCACGCTGCTGAAATTGCACCCGAACAAATCACTCAATAATGTAAAATTTGGCAATATCAGGCATTCCAATTAATAACGCCCGGTCGCCAAAACGCCAACGTTCGTGCACGTGCACACCCGCCTTGCGCAGTCGGCCCATTCGCCACTCTACGTGCGCTTCTCCGGTTTCTGCTAGGCCTCCCACGTTTTGCTAATTACTGTTACATGATAGTCTTGTGCCACATTTGACATGTGGAATGCCTGGTATGGCGGCTCGCTGGAACAAAAATATAAAAATTCAATTCGATGTATTAGTTCTATTCTTCCCACATTTTCTCGTGATCGAGAAATCCGTAGACACACTGAGCTTTGATGCACCTCATCTCTTTGGTTAAATAAGCTCCCAGATTGGCTATCGAGCCGTGACCCTGGCCAGGTGTTCGGTTTTTACCCGTTGCGTTTTTCTTCTTCTGTGGGTGTGTTTTACGGCTCCAGCCTATTTTTGTGAGGGGCCCGGCACATGTTTGAGACCCGGATCTTTTTTACAGCTTTGTTGCCTTTTTATACACCGATTATATTGTTGTGGTATCGGCGCGTTTTCGAAGACGCCGATGTGTTTATTTAGTGTCCGGTCTATTTGTTCCTTGTTTACGATCAATTCCCTTTTTGAGGGCCCAGCCTGTTTTTTAGGCCCCGTGCGGTCCGATGGCCCTGGTGTGCCTCGAGGGCCTCCGTTACGCTTTTTATTTAGCGCTCCCGGTGTGTTTATTTCGAGCTGCAGCGCATATTTTAAGGCCCTGTCGCTTTTTGCGAAACTCGGTACGCTTTTGATTACCGACACTAAATTTTGGGATTATCGACGAAATTTTTGGGCCCAGAACGCGATATTTGGGGGCCCCGTGGTCACTTGTTGGGATCCCTAGGTCGAGCTTTAGTGGCCAGGACACGTTTTTTGTGGCCAAACACGCTTTGTGGGTTTTGGAGCGGTTATTGGGACCCCAAAGTGATTTTCCATGTCAGGACTGCTTTTCGTTGCCCCGGCTTCATTTGTTGGGTGATCACAATGAGACTTTTGAAGCCCCGGTGCGACCTGTCATGCCCCTAGCGTGATTTTCAGCGATCCGGGCGATAATTCTTGGTACCCCTAGGCCCAGCGTGACTTTCCGGGGCCCCGGCCCGACCGTTTGTGGCCTCCGTCCTGATTTTCTTGAACCCCAGCACGACTCTTTCGAGCTCCAAGCGTGATTTTCAGGGGCCCAGGTGGGAACTTTTGAGGCTCCAGCGTCCTTTTCAGAAGCCCCTGCGGGACTTTTTCGCCCCAGTGCGATTCTACGGGGCTCCGGTGCGATTATTGGGGGCCCAAACGGGATTATTAAGGAGATTGGCGCATTTTTTTTTCAGGAGCTCGACACGATTATTGGGGGCCCCACAACCTGTCAGGGGACAACTGCCCACAATGTCCCTCCCATTCGGCATGTTACTGTGCCATGCAATTTTCCAACATAAACATTAGGAATAGCTCATCTGTTTCATCACTCACACGTGATTTCAACTCCAAAGTTCTCCAGACAGTTTGAGGAAAGTCAAACATCTCCTACATGGATAGGCAAGGATGGACTATTAGGCAACAGGGATACCATGGAATTCAGATCATAGTACTCTTGCTGCAATGCATACCTTGTTCCGCAGGCTGCTTTGGAGATGAATGCGCTCCTGAAGTTTGGTCAGGGCTGGAGTTGGAGGTGGATGGAGCAGCACTGTGAAGGACATTACATATGGCTCAAAGGACTTTTTTCTGTTTGCATTTGCAATGCAGGTAATGAAGTATGACTTTCATTTATTGACTTCTATAGTGTCTTAAGTGAGCAGTAGAATCGAGATGGGCTCTTGTGATATACGTTATGCGTAAGGTTATGATGGAGCTTTTAGACTCCAGTGGGAATGATATGGATTCACTCATTAGTGGATCCATACGATAACCTAATAACCATAACAAACATAACCTAATCTAGCATATCCTAACCTCCTTTGGAGAAAAAAAGCAATTTTAAGTAATATATTCTCTGAGAACTTTCTAAATTAGAAAACCGAACCAAACCTAGCTTAACCTAACGTCAGCTGCTTTTGAAGGAAAAAATGTCCGATTTCTAGCAGATTTTTGAAAACTTGAGAAAAAAAAATTCCAGCCTAAAAAACTAAACTAGCCTAACCTAACCAAACCGGTATTTTTCTGGTTTAATGTGGTAACCAGACAAGTTTTTACACATATTTGTTTCCATAAAGCAAACAAATGGGTTAGGTTTGGTTAGGTTAGGTTAGTTTAGGCTTTTTAAGTTAGAAAATTTATCAATTTTTTCCAATAAAAAATAAATACGATTGCACAGAAAATAAGTCGTCCCCTCATCTTAGTCACCTTCATGAACATAGTATTCTGCATAAAAATTCACAACAATATAAATAAAAACACCTTAAACTGCAAATTTACAAGTAATTTTTTATTCAAGAGCAACTCATGTTAGGTTAGGTTAGGTTAGGTTAGGTTTTTAAATTTTGAAAATCTTCTGAACATAAAATGCTTTAGCTTTTTCTAATTTTATGTTTGTGATTTTTTTTTCTCCAAAGGCAGGTTAGGCTAGGTTAGGTTTGGTTATGCTGGATTTTTTTTATTGCATTTCTTTTTATGCTATGTTACCTAACTCAAAGCCTCATTTTGTTGTTATTTTGGTCACAACCTGAAAAGTAAGCATTTGCACAGAAAATGAATGGTCCATCATCTTAGTCACATTCATAAACATTGTATTCAAATGATAAATTCAAAGAATTCAAAAAACACCTTAAAGCACAAATTTACTACCAAAACTAACCTATTCGTTTGCTGTATGGAGGAAAATGTGTGTAAAAACTTGTCTTGTTACCACCTTAAAGCACAATAATACTCAAATATGGTAGGTAGGTAGGGTTAGGTAACTGGCATTAATATAGGAACACCGTGCAGAAATCGGAAAAAGGCATGGACTGGACTTGTTGAAGCTTACCTGCCAACTTCTTCCTCTATTGTTTCTTTGGGAATTAAATATCAGTAAGAATTAACTGTTTAAAATCACACTAATCTGCAGACACATCGGGTGTGAGTATAAAAAATGAAGCAGCGCGACGCCACATGAGTTTAGCCACCGGATTAAACATCGCGCCCAATTGCATCACAAATGTCTCACCTCCGTCATATTTGTCGAACACATTCTCTAGCTTGAGATTCTAGGATTTTTATACTTTTACTTTTTATCTTTCGATGCTACGGTTTTGGATGCTCTGAAGAACAGACGTCACGACCGGTGGCCGCTATGCCCAATTTTATTTTTCAAGGAGGGAGACAGGACATTTGCAACTTCAAACACGTAATTACTATATTGCTGCTAATTACTGATTATTGATGAGTGGTATTGTCTTTCCTCACTCAAACGCATCAATGAAAGGATTCTCTGACTATGCCTAGCGGCGCCAGCATGCAAAATACAAATACAGGGTAGTCCTCCATTTTGACGAGAACAAATCATATAACGTGCAAAACATATATGGGCAATGCATAAACTTCGTATGTTTCATGCGCAGCCCCGCCCCCACCCAAACTACAAATTATTTTGTGGAGAAGTAAAGTAAAATTAGAGCCATTTAGACATCAGGGAGATGTCCGAATCCCAGCCTCCGCCTTCAGCACCTAAAATATCACACAAACTATCACGTAAAATTCCATTAACGTAAATGTCCACCTGCCTGCACCTTGATCGCAAACACTCGCTTTTATAGTCAGACATGTAACGTACTCGCTTTAAAGGCGGCGCCAATGACCTTTATGATCCGGCACGCCTTAAAAAAATAACTCCCCCCCCCCATGCGCAGCAAAATTGAAACATGCCTGATGCTACAAATGTCTGCAATCAGGAAAAAGCTGTGACGTCACCAAGGCTTGAAGGCGAACTTTGGTGTACCTTTTAAGGTATGCTTTGGAAGTCATGTGAGCCATAGCTGACCTCTAATAGCATCATTTCTGTTAAATTCAAACAGTTCCCTGAGATATCCCTGTTCCTGACCATGAACAACTTTAAAGACCTCGATGAGATCTCCTCTCAGCCTTCTATATCTAAGTGAAAACATTCAATTTCTTCAATCTTTCCTCATATGCCAGGTTGCCTATGCCATTAACCATTTTCGTTGCCCTCTTTTGTACTCTCTCTAAATTCCAAAAATCTTTTTCATGACTAGGGGACCAAGCTTGGACACAGTATTCCAAATGTGGCCTGACATATGCACAGTAAAGCTTCCTGATGACTTCTTCACTTTTGTATGATACATTCCTATTTATTGCCCCAAGCATTCTTAGTGCCTTCTTCCTGGCTTCTTTCGTCTGTTCTGATGCCCCCAATTTTGTGTTCAAAATAACACCAAGTCCTTCTCCTGCTGAGTCACTGATAGTACTTGGCCACCCATCAAGTACGGAGCCTTGATATGCTGCCTACCTACATGCATGATTTTGCACTTATCAAAATTACATTTCATTTGCCTTTTTTCAGACCACTTCACAAGCTCGTCTAAGTCTTTCTGCAGCATGTACCTAGGTGCCTAGGTACCTGGTAAATATCAAGCTGATAGTGTGATGAGTGGGCTGTTGAAGATAATTATAGTTTGTATATCATCAGCTAATCTCAACATTTTATGATGTAAGTTGTCCTTCCACAGTGGAGGGAAATCCAGCTATTTTTTTTTTTTGCACACCATTTTGAATTTTGTAGATAATTATAGTTTGTATATCATCAGCTAATCTCAACATTTTATGATGTAAGTTGTCCTTCCACAGTGGAGGGAAATCCAGCGATTTTTTTTTTTTTTTGCACACCATTTTGAATTTTGTAGCAAAAGGTGGAGAGTCAGTCCACTAACTAATCCAAATCTGTTTCTTTTCAGTTCAAAATGTGCCGGTTAACATCAACTACGTTTTCTATGTACTACATCAACTACATTTCTATGTTCATGGTGTTTTTCTTCTTTTTTTCTTCAACTTTTTTATCAGCATAAAAATAGCATAGATTATTGGGGGGCCCAAATCAACATTGGGGGAGCCAAGATCAACATTGGTGGGGCCCTGGCTCCCACAAAAGGTTACAAATCGACGCCCCTGATGCCAAGGATTCATCGTAGACAACTGCCAACCGATCGTCACTGTTACCGAAAAGAAAACAACAATGTTATTCATCTAATGTTACGCTGCCAAGGTAACCGAATGACCGCTATGTGTTTATACCCGTGAACCGTATCCTTTTCGCTTCGTTCTTTACTTTACTTGTGGATCTTACTCTGATGCGCTAGGTAACGTTTTTGGCACGTTCCCTGTGGAACTTGTGCCAGAGTGCCTTCTGGGTTGTATGTCCTTTCCACTAATTCTTGATCGAGTCTGTGGTTTTGTTTTGGCCCAGATTACCGTCTGGCGCCCAATGCCGACCCCATCCTTTCCGTGCCTATGCTTCCCCGTTCGACACGGCTTACTTAGCTTCCTTCCGTTCCATTCTCTTCCGCCCCGTACTTTTTCATTCCAATTGTCCAGTTCCGTGCCTCTCCAACACGGCCGTTCTATTCCGTTACGCCCCATGCTGTTCAGCTCGTCTCCGCCCCACTCCGCCCCGTTGGGTTCCGTCGCGCTCGTTCCGTGCAATTTCCATGCATTTCCGTGCCGTTAAATTCCGGCCAGTTTCGGCTGCAGCTGACCGCCCGATTGGACTTCAGGCTCTCCTTCCGAAGACCGCCGTGCCCCGAAGCCGTCTGTCTGGAGCTCGGCTCCCGGTTTCGATTTCAAGCTTCAGTGTGTCCGGAAATGGCGCGTCGTTCGGCCGGTCGCGTGCGACACCTGGCTTTCGCCGTCAGTCTGACCACCGCTGTGGAATTGTTTCTCGATCTGTCGAATCGAAACTAATGCGCGTCGGCTGTCTTCTTACCCGAGGCGTCCTATTCTATCCACATCCTATCACGTTGTATGAAAATCGATGCGCGCAGCGACGTGGTACTGGCTGTCGGTCTCTCAAGCATCAACGGCCACTTCTCAAGGGATCATATTAAAGCTGGAAATCATTGGGGGAGTGGGGTTGAGTGGGAGGGATGAGAGGTAAGGGGAGGGTATCAACATGGGAAGTATGGCTTCTCATAAATAAATGAATCTACGTGGATATGTTTTATGTTCTGCCGCTTATTTTCCGTGCTATGCGTTGCGAGCATCACATGTAGATGTACTAGTAGTGGCGCGGTTTTAATTTTCAACGCGCTGTGTGACCAGATAAACAAATTAATAGACATCAAAAGTATCTCGAAGTCGAAGTTGAAGTCGAAGATGATCCACGATTGCCAGTCATGAACCGTAACTGGTGATCTGCACCTCCCCGTTCCCTGTTCCTGCAGTCCAGCGCCTGTTCTCGTACTTCTCGCGCAGAGCGTGACCGTCCCGCACAGGTGCTCAGCACCTGTTCCCCGGGAGCTCAGCGCCTGTTCATGTACCTTTCGTGGTCGTCCCGCACATGTGCTCAGCACCCCTGTGCCCGGGGAGCTCAGCACCCGTCCCCGTTCCTCTCGCGCCGAGCATGGCCACCCCCCCCCCCTCCCTCAGGAGCCGAAGCTCAGCACTGTCGCCTGGCAGTGACGCCGGGCCGCGGTCTAGCCGCCGCGCCCGGTGGCCCCGCTGCCAATTGGACTGCGATATCAAGTAGATTGGTTGCTGCATCGACTCGAGCGAGGCACGCCGGGGCCGCGGGCCGTCGGGCGCAGTGAATTGGGGCCGTCCGCCGTGCCATCCCGCCGAGCATTAGCGGCGACACCGACCGCCGCCTCCGCCGCCGCCGCCGCCGCCGCCGCCGCCGCCGCCGCCGCCGCCGCCGTTGCCGCCGGTTGAGATTGTGATTGAGTGCGCCCCTGCAGGTCGGAAAGGCCGCCGTCGGCATTGAGCCCATCAGTCGGTGTGCACGAGCCGGCTCCCGGCGGACGTAATGATATGATTTAGCGCGGCGCGCCGCCGGCTCTCGCGGCAATCTCGTGTCATGAGACGGCCGCGCTGAGCCACTGAAGCCGGGCTCTCACGACTTAGTGATGGGTGGTGGGTGGCCGGCTCAGCATGCCAGTCGTGGTATCGATTTGTAATGTCTGTGAGAGGGTGGCGGTGTGGCGAGTTTTGCTGCCGTGAAGCTGTGTCGCCGCTGGCCAACTGGAGACCATCGGAAATGACGCGCCGCGCGGGCCGAGGTTGCGTCCAACACGTGAGCGAAGTGGCGTGTGACAAGCGACAAACGGTCTATGGCCCACGTGATGCCAACTAAAATCCCCAGAGTCAGCGTGAAATACGACCGTTCGTCTGTCCAATTTCCACCGCGGCATCTAATGCGCTCGAGATATGACGTTTCGAGACCGTTTTGCATACTCCAGTCAAATTCACGTCAGATGGGTGACGGCTGCGGCGACAACGGTCGGCCCAGTGACTACTTAGGTCACAACCTGGTGACGGTGGCCGGCCCAGGAACTACTTAGGTTACAACCGAGCGACTGTGGTTGCCCAAGGACTATTTAGGTCACAACCGGGCGACGGTGTTCGGCCCAGTGACTACTTTGGTAACAACCGAGCGACGGTGGTCTGCCCAGGGACTATTTGGGTCACAACCGGGTGACGGTGGCCGGCCCAGGGAATACTTAGGTCACAACTGGGTGACGGTGGCCGGCCCCGGGAATACTTAGTCACAACTGGGTGACGGTGGCCGGCCCAGGGAATACTTAGGTCATAACCGGGCGACTGTGGTCGGCCCAAGGACTATTTAGGTCACAACCGGGCGACGGTGTTCGGCCCAGTGACTACTTAGGTAACAACCGAGCGACGGTGGTCTGCCCAGGGACTACTTGGGCAACGGTGACGGTGGTACAACCGGGTGACGGTGGTACAACCGGGCGACGGTGGCCGGCCCAGGAACTACTTACGTCACAACCGGACGATGTGCTATGAACCGTGGACTAGCAAGTTCACAACGAGGCGGCAGGGTGTGGACTGTGCAGGCCCGGAGCACACCATCTGGCTGATAACCGCGGCTCCCCGGCGGTAGTCGATAGAGGGCGTGGCAGCGCCGGCGATCACGTGCGCCACCTGAATCACCTGGATCACCGGGATCACCTGCGGCCGCCCACCAGCCGGCGCCAGACTCTCCAGCTGCGGCTCCGACCGGCGCCGCGGCCGTCGCCGGGCTGTGCGCGTGTCGACGGGCCGACGGGCGGCGTCGCCGACGGCGACAGCCTCGCTCGTGCCACCGTCCAGGGGCGGCGCACCGGGCGCCGGCTGCTGGGCCGAGGTCGCCACGGCCGGCCGACGGGCCGACCACCTGACGGCCGTGACGTCACGGGCGTGGCAGTGCGGCTGTCGTGTGCCGAGCGCGGCAGCAGCTGGCGCCGCCGCCGGCCTGGTGTCGCCACGGGCGGCCGCCGCCGTGCAGGACGGCCGCGGCTGGCACGCGGCGCCGCGGCCGCCGCTGATGAGAGGTGGCAGCGCGTTTACGACGCGTGAACGGCCCGGCCCGCGCGCTGTGATGCCGCGCGCTGGTCGTTTTCCGCGGGGAGGCGCCACGCGTGCAGCAGGAGCGGCTCGGTCGAGTTTCGCAGGCGGCGAGCGCGCGCGCGCGCGCGGGAAGCCGCGCCGTCGCGACTCGAAGTCGACCACGGGGGCGTTCGGAGCCACCCAGCCACCCAGCCCGGCTTCGGAGGCGCGATTGCTGACGACAATGTGCCACCTTGCGGTTGTGAGCCGACAGCCACCTTTCCGGCTCCCGACGGGCAATCCAATTTTGGCCGATCGTCGCGCGCCGTGCGCTCCACTCAATTGTCGGCCGTCGACGGTGCCGTCGACGGAGCCGCCGGAGCGTCGCGCGCCGCGCCGCCGGCCCGACAGATTTATGTTAATGCGACGTGCCGAGTACCTACACAGTCGCCGGAGCCTGCCGGACGCCGAGGATCTGCCGCACCGACCCGCGCCCAGTGTGTCGACGACAATCCTCCCGACCCGTGGCCGGGGCGGCCCACCTACCCACCTCGAGGGTGTGATAGCCGCAGATGAGGGGTCGCAGCCTCGCAGCCGCGGTAATGTCGCCACAGCTGGTGACAGCGTGGGTGACGAGGCCACGCCATCAACACCGAGCTGCTCCCAGGGGAGGGGTACGACAACGCCAGACAGCGGTGTATCGGTACCGGCGACCATGCAGATCAGGTGGGAAGATTATGGCTATAATGGCCGGTGAGGCGTCCATAATCGCCCCCTGGCCAGTTAGAATTAATGCGGCGTGATGCTGAATGCCATTCTGTCATTCCGATGATAGATAAAGAGTGGAAGGCTGACGGAAAAGACCGCACCAATATCTGGCGGCCTAGAAGCGGACAATTTGTGGGAAAGTTGGTGGCATAATTAGGTGAAATTACTTTACAATCACTATCATTTATAATGTTCACCACAATTATAATTTTATGCTGATATCTGAAACCTACTAATAATGATGGGAATCCGTGAATGCATGATAAGCATATTTCCACTGAACACCACAGGCTGGTAGGGGTGATACCGGGGTGATGCATTGATGTATTGATGTATTGATGTATTGGGTGTTCACGCGTCGTAAGCGCGCTGCCACCTCCCATCAGGGCCAGCCGCGGCTGCTCTGCACGGCAATGGCCGCCAGTGGCGACACATTGATGTATATCCTGTTTAGCGCAGTGTGATGACCATCCTGCATCCTCTCAGTGTGACAGAGAGAGAGAGAGAGAGAGAGAGAGAGAGAGAGAGAGAGAGAGAGAGAGAGAGAGAGAGAGAGAGAGAGAGAGAGAGAGAGAGAGAGAGAGAGAGAGAGAGAGAGAGAGAGAGAGAGAGAGAGAGAGAGAGAGAGAGAGAGAGAGAGAGAGAGAGAGCTTGAAAGGAAGAGAGTGAGCGAGGGGGATAGGGAGTGAGAGAGAGGAGGGAGAGGAAAATAGATGGGGAGAGGAAGAGACAAAGAGAAGAAGAGAGGAAGAGAAGAGGAAGGTAGAAAGGAGGAAGAGAGGACGAGATTGCGAGATTGCGAGAGCGTGAGAGGGCGA
This sequence comes from Ashinkailepas kermadecensis, assembly GCA_034440615.1. Classification (NCBI taxonomy): domain Eukaryota; kingdom Metazoa; phylum Arthropoda; class Thecostraca; family Neolepadidae; genus Ashinkailepas; species Ashinkailepas kermadecensis. The sequence continues at coordinate 261,806 of JAOTOM010004538.1, read as the reverse complement.
GAGGACAAGATGGCGATGCTGCGCGAGGGAGGCTGAAGAGCAGGATCATCAGTTGGCCTGGAGGTGGGGAGATACGCTTATCACCACCTGCCACAGACCGGAGACAGTCGATGCCATGGCGCGCACCAGCCTGCTGCGCGGTCGTCTCGTGTCGACACTGGACAGACGCTTCAGCGCAGGCACGCTCGACCTGCCCGCCGACGACTGCGTGCAGCCAATCGAAGCGTGCTGGTCGGCGCGGTTCCACCTCGGCGCGGTTCCACCTGAAACGGGCGCCGAGCGAACGCCACCGTGTCGCCCTCCAGCCGACGTGACGGGCTCCCTGCCCCCCCCCCCTCGGCGCGACACCTGGTGTCTAGCGCCGTCGTCGCGTCCGATGCGGGCCACGCGTCACGTGGCGGCGTGCGGCAGTCGACACGTGACGTGACGTGACGTGGGTGTGACGTGTCGGTCGTCTGGGGCCGACGCCAGTTGGGAGGCGCCCACATCCGGCCCACCATGTGCCAGAAGCTGATGCAGCCGGGGATGACGACGAGCTACAGATTCGCGCAGCAGACCACAGCTCTGTATTTGACGTAGCACTAACAGTGGCTGGGAATTCCTTAATGGACCATACACATATGGGCCCAATAAGCATACATGACATACCAGGGTTCAGTGAGTGGAAATAGATGAATGTGTGTTGAAGGCGTACTGCATAGCGCACACGATGTAATTGTGGACAGATGGCTGCTTCGTGTAGTTCGGGCAGCGACGTTATTTGATTGCATGTTCCCCAAAGAAGGTAGCGACGACATGGGCGAATCCGGGATGGCAGAGCCAATCGGTTCTCACATTCGGCTTCGACAGGTTTGATGTCCACGGCTCCCAATTCCAGTTTGAATCGACTCGCTTCTCCTCGCCCACGACCAATAGACGTGAGAGAGTGGCGACGCCGTATGACCCAAGAACAGTCGACACGTCGACTAACCAATAACGGCCGCCACGAATTCACTCGCGGTTGTACACATGCTTCAGGAAGTCATCAAGGCTTCTGGACTTCAACTGCACGGATTGGGATAATTTCCTTCAAAGAGCTCTTTCAAGCTGTCTAAGCTTCTGCGATGACACGGGTGGATAATCTGACTTTATTCGCTGTCTGTACATGGACAACAGAGCATGGCACGAGTGATCTAACACTTTGCCCCCCCCCCCCCCCAACACCATCGCATATTTTATGCAAGATTGCGGCTAATAATCGGTTTAATAATTATTATAATTATTGGTTGATATGTCTTGGATGAACATTTTCGGTGCAGGCTTACAATCTCGCAGCCACCTCCCGTTTTTCATTGGCTATCAGGGCAGCTCTGGTTTATCGACGTCAACTTGACGATGTACTTGATGATCAATCAGTTGCGGTACACGATGGCTGCGACGCTGGTGAAATCGTTTCCGGTGAACCCAAGTCCGGCTGGATCACATCTCGTTGACATTCCTAAGTCTGACAGGTAATCGGGTTACCCGAGCGACTTCGGATGACATTGACCTCAGTTGCATGTTGAAACTCGCGTTCGATGCCTGGTAGACTCCAATTTATGGTGTTTCCTCGGCCATCGCATGGTCGCATGGTCGAATGCTTCGTATCGCTAGGATGACCTCCAAAATCTTATAGGGAGGGGAAGGAACCCGCTCTCCCTTTGTGGGCGCATCAAGAACCGATTCTTCCAGTTGTGCGTGCTAAACGTAAATTTAAAACGGCAGAAATAGCGTATTATTGCATCGTGAAAGCGACGCCATTACGCTTGGAATGCCATTTTGTTCTTGGTAGATGCCACTTACTTTCTTAGTACTCAAACGGAGTGCAAAAGACGGACACAGATCTCACAAAGTGAATAAAGATGAGCATTAACTTATTATATATATCATAGTATTATAATTTTATATTATATATTCTTATATATATATATATATATATATATATATATATATATATATATATATATATATATATTTATATATATATATATGTATATGTATATATATATGTATATATGTATATACATATATATATATATATATGTGTGTGTGTGTGTGTGTGTATATGCATATTATATACGGCTATTTTATATTATATACGGTATTAATATAACCCTTCCTGCCTTCATCAGTGCCTAAGCTACAACGAAGTGTTAGCGAGTTCCATAAACAGTCTCATGCACTGTTGCTTATAGTAAAGGAGGAGATGCAACCATAGTCCTCGACACGCCGGTACACGAGCGTGGGTTCATTTTCAGCTTTTGCAATTCGAGATCGGTCCAATTCGGGAGAAATACCCGCGAACTAACCAACAAATATACCGGATAAATGGGCGCAACTATTTTAATATAGCGCCGGCGGACCGCTCTGCCGCCGCCTGCTGAGAATCGACGCGTCGGGTGGACGGGTGTGGTGTACCATTAAGCGACCCTTCGGCCCGCCGGCACGCCGCGGGAACACCGCGGGAACACCGCCGGCACACCGCGGGAACACAGCCTCGTGGCGTGTCACCGGAACCGAGCTACTATGATCACCACGTGGCAGACAGGTGTCTCTAGTATCGCGTATGTTTCGGTGCGTGCTCGAGGAGTATGATGAGGAGTGGAGGTGACGTATGTAAGGACCGAAAGCCCGGTCAAAAAGCTCGGTCAGGATCTGCGGGCTTTTTAGTCGTTCTTCGAATATATGACGGTCTTTCAACCGATCTTGCACTTTATTTGATGTTAATTTTTTATCAATACAAACTTTATACAAAAACTTTGTTTATAAAAAATGTAAGCTGTATTTATAAATTTATATTTGACTAATCCGTAACATGCTGCACATAATATCCCAGATGATCATCATTCTACTACTATATCCACAATTCAAAGCTGAATATTGTTCATTGCTGAAACTTTACAGTACATCCCTTACAATGCAATCCATACTTCATTCTCAGACTGCCTGCCGTGCAACGCAACTGGTTGTTATACCGTTTTCGTCTGTATACTAAGCTGCTTGATATTAAGATAATTTTGTGTTAACTGTAAAGTACCGACGATAAAAAATCAAGTACTGGATCATCAGTGAACCCATTCACAGAAAACCCAACCTTGAAACAGCATGATACATAAGATAAATTGATGAGAACCAAAGGTCCAACAACATAATTACCTCCCATTAATTGCTGCCACCACCATTCAAGGTTTGCTTAACGACTTTGAATCCTGAAATGTAACTGTAATATTGGAACGCTTCTTTTTTGGCCCATTTAATTAAAACAACGGGCAAAGCGAGGTAATATGATGTAATGTAAGCTTGTTTGTCTACTATAATTCAGGGAATTGTATGTAGAACATATCACTCTGAAAATGTTCGACCAATATATGCTTCAATGATTGAAAACGATTCATGTTCGGATGGGCAATGGTTTCACAGACCACTTCCTGCTTGCTGGACCTTCTGAGGTCTGACGTTTGGACCTTCTGAACCTGTGCCAACACAATTCATTTCAGAATGTTAATAGCGCGCCATTAACGCCCGAACAATAGCAATCCTCTTCAAAGCTTCTACCTTGATTTGTGATGTTAATCAGTATAGGCCGTCATGAGATAGAGGGACAGGATAGGTAACTCCACAAAGTTAAATGCAGCTTGCCAGAATGGTGCTTGAAAATGTACACGAACGCAGATCACACCGAAGTAGCTTTAATTTATACACAAACAACCGTATTCATAGCAAAACTGTCCATAAGATTCACCGTATATAATTGTACTGCGCCATCACCCGAAAGTCGCATTCTTGTTCAAGTAAAAAAGATATATCGGCTAATCGCTGTCACCATTGGGAGCATATCGATATGCACACATTATTGTTTCATTTAACCCCACAGCCTAAACCGTTAGCATATCTTGCTTTGGATCGTTCTAAAAATTACAACTGTGCTGGGATTGCTTTGAAACCGACTCCAAACGATTCATCTCGATTTTTTGCGTCAGGTGAGCGATACCAAGTCACACATGGATCAAGTTCACTCAAAGATCATGTCAGATCAAGCTATGTCAGGTCAGGTCCAGGTGGAAAATGTTACGGGAGTGCGAATTGAGGTAAATTATGTTCTTTGTACATATTTTCAGACTCTAGATGCTGATTACAACGCATCATAAGCCTGCAATTGGACACTAACAACATCGGATTACGTGAGGTCAAATGGTTTCTCAGTGACCTGACATGACCTTGACCAGTAAACTGATGACATGCCTGGCAGCCGTATCTGGCCATGATGGACAATTTTGAGCCCAAACTGACGCTAATACGGGGAGCGGCAACACGAAGCACCTACAGCACACCAACTGCCGTGCAGACCTTTCGCTATGACGTCATAGCTCTGTGACCTGACCTGATCTGAAGCTGTTTCTAGGCGTCACGATGTGTCGAATTGACCACTTTATTGGTACGCAAGGTTCGGCAGCGCTGCGACCAACGGTATGCAAGCTATCAGTTAATTCAGGCTGAATCGCAATTTGACCCACTGTATGGTGGTCGTCCGACTGCCCCTCGTGACCTCCGCCGGGTTTGGCGGGTCATGTGGTACGGCCGTCGGTCAGTGATGTGTGGGGCCCCCCAGTGCCCAGGAGTCGCCGAGGAGTTGTCGACGAGGGTGGACTGTCACGCCGCTCTGAGCAGAGTCGCTGAGTTTGCGTGGCCAGCCGGGCAGGAGCCCGGCTGCCGCCCTTTGTCGTTCGAAAGTGTTATTTATTGAGGCCATTTAACAGCAATCCTTTCGGAGCCAAGTATCGGCGATCCGGACGAGGTTTCCCCATGCTATCACCCAAGCCACAAGACGGTCTGGTGCTCCCAGCTGGAGCACACATTCACTACAGTATCCCATAGGAAACGCCGTGCACAAGATATCACAATGTCTCACATCTTCCTGATCTGACAAACAATCAAATTTGACGCAGTTTTCTGGTGGCTAGTCCAGTTATTATTCCACATAGGTAATGAAAGAGAACATATCACGTCGATCTACTACTTAGCTGCTAACTATTAGTTATTCTACAACTTAGCTGCCGACTATTACTTATTATGCTACTTACCTTCCAAACATTGCTTATTCTACTACTTAACTGCGACTGTTACTTATTCTGCTATTTAGCTGCCGACTACGGCTTATTGTCTAAGACTTTTGTGTTTCTCAGTACTAAATACATAGTCCATTTAAATTAATAGAATCGAGTCAATCTCGAAGCAACAGCATAATTTCGCCATCATTCCAACTAGTTACCATTCCGTTGTTCGAGGTATTGCCGGGCATCACTTCAAACAGGTTGGCATCGCACTGCATTTATAAAAAAAACCCCCCACCAAAAACCCCTTCCTATATCCCCCTCTAACACCCTTAATTATATACCAATTAAACCCCCCTCCCCCCCTACCGATCTGATGGGTATTGCGGCCCTCGTGGTCTACATGTGTCTTTACTCTCTTCGTCTTCTGTTGACTTTCATTATACTTCTATTAACCCGGGCCACCTGTTTGACCTCTGTGGTCTATCTGGTGATTCCCGTCAACAGTGTGTTCATTCTAGCATTCTGGTGTTCTGTCTGATAGCGTTGGCGCGGTGTGTTTGATGGTGGGTGCCCTATCTGGTGACTTTGTTGGTCCGACTGGTGACTCTGGTGACCTGTCTGGTGACTTTGTTGGTCCGACTGACGACTCTGGTGCCCTATCTGGTGACTTTGTTGGTCCGACGGATGACTCTGGTGACCTGACTGGTGACTCCAGTCCAGCGGCAGCCGCCGTTGTGACCGGTGACAGTCCGGTACAGGTGCGACTCCACTCGCAGCCGGGTGACCGCCGTCCCGGTCAGCGTGCCAAGCGATCCGTCAGCGACACCGCCACCGTGTGTGAGTCCGCCGCCTGGGATAATCGCTACATCCGGTTGGCCCGGTCACCTCGTGGGAGAGCGTTGGCGGTGCGTCTGCACGCTGTGCACGGGCGTGCACGGGCGTGCGGGGACGTGCGGTGCTGCACGCGGCAGTGGTGGGCGTGAGAACTCGGCAGCTTCAGTTCCCGCCGCAGGGCGGCGCTGCAGGTCTCGCAACATTGTGCGCGTCCGCTGCGCGAGTCGGCAATCCGGCTTTGCGTTGAGTTTCTAAGCAGTCCGTATGATCCATATTTCACGTGATCTATATTCATATCCGTTTGATATATGTTCCATATCTCACAAGCATAATCGCCGACACGCAGCGGGCACCGGTTTGCGCTCCCAAATCGACAGCAAACAGTCCCGCAATAGTTGACAGTCAACAGTGCACGACACACATATTGTGTGACAGCCCATAGCTCAGGTCTCCACAGTCCACAGTGAACGCTCACACCATGCAGTTCACGGAACCGCAATTACAGTCCGCTGCCCAAGATGGCCTGGCTGATATTAAATAGCATATATTCTTATATACACTTTTATACTTCGGCACACGTTATTCATCTACATATTTATAAAATAGATGGCTACGGGTAAACAAGCTCTGCAGCCCAGATCACCATGGCGGTAAACATGAGCGACCGAAGTGCTTAGACCACCGTAACTAGTCAGCACGGGGCAGTACATATCACATGTACATATGACCACCGATCAGCACAAAGAGTGACGCACCACTGTGGACTTCTTCGTCGGGAAGCTGAACGGGTGTTCCCACCGGCAGACACCGCAGAGCAGTCGACAGCAATGCGAAGGGATTATTTTTCAACGTTTCCAGCGTTATGCGGCCGCGTTCTTTTCCCGTCTGCAGCCTGCAGAGAGGATCCCGCCGTTCTGATGACTTTCAGCGGTCTTTCAGTAATCCACGATGCGGGGTGTTCATTTTTAAGACCACCGTATGGCATTCATCTGCTCGTAATGCGCTGCCTGACGGCGAAATGCGGCCCCATTGTGCCGCTGTAAAAGTGATGCCGCGTCGGCGGCGGCCGGAAGGCGGCCGCCTGTCTGTGCCGACGCGGCACGCTCATTAACCTGCAGGCATCATTTGCGGCATCATTTGCCGAGCGTGCGGCCCGCCCGTCTCGAGGGTCGACCGCGCGCCGCGACGGCGGCGGCGGCGACAGCGGCGGCGGCGACCGCGCGCGGCGGCGGAGGCGGCGGCGGCGGCGGAGGCGGAGGCGGAGGCGGTGGCGGCGGAGGCGTAGGCGGAGGCGGTGGCGGCGGAGGCGGCACCCACCCGCCGAACGTGTGCCATCAACGTCCCGTAAAGGCTCGCTGATGCCGCCCGACGCCATCGGAAACGAAGAGCGCCGATCTCGGGCTGAGTGGAATATCAAGCACGCCGGCGGCGGCCACCCGCCCCGCCCAGCCCGTGTGTGTTCTGGAGGTGCAGGTGTGGGCTGACTCACTGTGTCCAGGGCCGTCCTGTGGCCGTCGTGGGTCGTCAGACTGGCTCTCACAGACCGTGAGCAGGTGGTCAGCAGAACACAATGTCGGGCCAGCCAGCGACGCCTAGTTTAAACCAGCACGCTGCCATCTCAACGCTGTCCTTCGCTTTGCTAATTTGTTTCGCTTCGCTTTTCAGCTCTGGTCGTAGACAGTGCTAGAGAAGGAAGTGGTTTCTAAAGTAGCAGGGTTGACAACATGGACATTTGCTTGTCGCACAGGTCTGCCAGGGTGTGTGCAACGACTTGCAGTGGTCTGTACAATGCAGTCACATCACTTGTACATACATGGATTGAAGAGATCATGCAGTAAACAGCATAAATATTGCATGTCATGACCTCTTCATCAAATGCTTGCCCAAGCCTGTATCCGACACACCGCGCTACGAAGCAAGTTTTCACTTTGAAGTGGGAGCTTCTTGGAATGCATTCTTTGAAACCGGCTGTTTTTATGCTTGATAGCTCTATCAGTGCTGTGATATAGATTATTAAGGTGTCAATCCCTACACGGAAGAACACGCGGAAGTACGTGCATACTTGATGATGTTACTAATCTAGAATTAATAATTAGTCAGTCAATTAACTCACTGCTGCGTGCAGATTAAAATTACCATGTGTAATGGCACCAGCAGATTATTGTAATTGAAAGTTCATTTGACTAGGCTATCACTGCGAAACAGGAATGTGTTAGGCATAACAATGAATTTGGACTGCGTCTGACTTGGAAAACTGACGTACACATTATTTGTTACCTGCTTAGAGGGTTGTTTGTTACGTCACTTTATAATGGACGGAAGTTGTTACTAGGATTGGCCTGATGTAAGAATATTGCTAATATCACGAAAATAGTTGATTGTTCAATATGATGGATTGGGCGAGTCAAAACATCATTGGCTTTAGCTCGGAGATATGACCACCGTGCTCGGGAATTTCAGCAGCTGACATCGTACTAAATCCTCACCCGACCAGGGGGGGTCATTCGTGAGTCCCCCACGATTGTCATCGATGGCGGCTGAATGAGTAGACGCAGAGACACGATACACTTAGCACCTTTGTATGCATTATTTGTGCATGTCTCGTACAAGCTTCAGGTCAACGTCGTCAAAGGTAATTGACCTAGGACGGGTCAAAGAGAGTGATGATGAAAAGCTGCAAAGTGTCGCCATCAGCAGTAGTTACAGCATATCAGCACCAAACGCAAACCATGTTGTTCGTTCATCAAGGCGAACAACTCTGCTATGTCGAAATGTTGATGAATTAATTAACGTCAAGATTGCGTCCCTGAGATCAGGTCAATTTCCACGTTTCTTATCATATTCATTTGGACAAATTTAAGTTGTGGCAACATCCCATGCAGAAAATGATAAAGAGCCTTCTTGTTTAAATGTGGTTTAAATATGTTAAAAGATCAATGACATCAGATAATATCAAATATAATGCGGATTTTGTGCAACGCCATCTTAATAGAATATTGGTGTTCTTCGTGAAGTCATCTTCGAAGTTAGTTTTAGCGCCGCCTAAGTCGTACAGCTTGACATTGGGTGTTCAGTCAGTGATGCTACTGGATTGACCTAATATGACCAGTAAGGACCGCAGTATGGCTAATAATGAGGAAAATGCTGTGATATAAACCATAGCCACATTTCATTGCCAATGACATTTTCCCGGTGTTACTAGCATGCGCAGTTCGGAAGCTGTTTTTCAACCCTCTTCTGACCAGATCTGCCCTACCCTGTTTTGACACTTTTTCACTGATCAATAGAAATACATCCGCTGATGTTGGTTCTTGACGAATATTCCAGAAGAAAACAAGCTGTGCTTTTTACCACTTTCAGGATTTAAGTGAGGGTTCGTATGTTGACCTAATATGACCCCTGGTAACCTCATTATCGGCCAAAACGCAAGTTTAAGGTTCTTGCGGGAGCACCGTTATCATGGTTTTATAACGGAGTTTTGCATTTTATCGTAGCTTACATAATTCGGAACTTAGTAGATAGAGGGCTTACAAGAGCTCCCCTCCCCTCCCCCCCCCCCCTCCACCGGCCTGGCAAAGGTGCATTTACCGGCTGGCGCGGCGAGAGTAAAACACGTCATGTTAAATAAAAACGCTACCTAGGCATTCGCCATAACGTACAGCGAAGGAAAGGGATCTGTTGGAACAAATGTGGTACGAAGTTGTTGTATGGAATGGAATGTAGGCGAAGTCATAAAAATGGTATGCGCGGAAAGTGAATAATTATGCCAAGAAGATCAAACCGTTAAAGGATATCAACGTCAACACAGTGTCTCAAAACGGTTCGGTGTCAACTGTCGTTGTTTCGGCGATTTTATCTCATGGTGTCTTTTGCAACACAATACCGTTGTCATACGCCATTGTGATCAACAACCCTCTGACTATTTGTCACGCCAAAGCTCGGCTTGCGAAGTTTATTCAGAGAGTCCTTTGTTATGTAAATCTCCATCTTAAAGCCATTTTCATATCGTTTCGTTCGCCTCAAAGGCAATAGATCCTCTTGATGAATGACCTGGTGGTGTACATGAAGAGACGGCAAAAAATATGAACCGGAAGTCTGGCTAGAAAGCCAGGTCAGGACCGGCGGGCTTTTCGACCTATTTTTTCAGGGAGGATATTCGCTGGGCTTTCAATTGGTCTTCTGCAGTTTCATTGTGAAATATGAAAGGAGAAAAAAATAATAATTTGGAGGTATTAAAGAACCAATTTATTATGATCATTATGTATATTCTGACGTCCAATTAAACATTCCATCAACCAGTATGGTCCTGTGCATTTAGCAGTCTGAAGATGCATTATTAAATAATTCCACGTTATCTAGCATTCTAATTGTTGACACCAGCACATTGTCAAATATACTAGCTGGTAGCTCAAACATACCGTTTACACACATGAAAAACAATTGCAATCAGGTACAGAAATGTTTCAATTGGATCTATCGCATCGAACAGTAGAATATAGCTGAAGCCAGATTAAAGTGTGCAATTCATGACAAAGAAAAAGTATAATTACAGCACACAGTTTAACATGATGTAGCGCCGCCAATGTTTTTATATTTATGGTTGCATAAGCGGTCTAAGTTCAAATAGCGGTCTAAGCGGTCTTCAAAATGTGTTCACTTACAGCGCAGTGAAGACCAAACTTTCCATCGGAAAAGCAACTATTTTTGTATTGGCAGTTTTCAGTAGATGATGGCAAGCTTCTGCAATGCAAAATATCTTAAACACGTGGCTTAATGCCACCTTCCTAATCCACAAACAAGTGAACTTGTCGCCATGGGCCAGATTTCATTCATTCATCTTTGAATAATCTGCAGCATGTTGCACTCCACATCTAATATTTGCATCATCCTACTATTATATTAACGCATGTTTGTTTATTGGGTGGTTCACGTCACACATTTTAACACTTGACAAATATGTTAATCATTCATCTTCAAGCTTCATATTAGGTCCTATCGAACGCATATGTTATATGATTAAATTATTATATAACTGTTCGTGTGCAGCTTTTGTCTTCAAGCCACACTCTTGATTTTCAGAAGATTTGGTATTGGCTGTGAGCTACCAAACACAAACATTAAAATAACGGATCATCAATGAGCGAATGGACAGCAAAAACTACTTTGGAACCACAACATACATTCATGGTAATTCGTAAATAATACTAGAACTTCACGCGTTCGGGCAGCGTGGCTTTGCTTTCAAACAGGTCAAGGAACTCAAGTTCGATGCACCCATGTCATCACCCCATCTGAGTTGTAGCTTTTTGTATGTGCCGACATCAACCATGTGGTGAAGGTATGAAGCTCAAGCTATGCCGGCTGTAATTACAGAAGGCGAAGTTGCATCACATGTCCGTCCAATCTCCTCCCGTCTTGGCCATCAACCATATGCCGTTGATTGGACAAAATTATAAATCGTCTTGACGCCCCAGTTTTTGGGCCGCCCTTACGCCCACACCTGAATGAATTAAGGCATGCTGGTCTCAACGATGATGTTTACTTTGAATAAGGATAGTAAGTAAGGGCATTAGCCTTTGCATGTCAAGAAGTGTTTGGTAACCATGATGTTCGTTGGCTGTGAACATATGCTAATGCAAAAGGGAAGTCTTGATAAGAGAAGGTATGTTTTCATTTCATATTATGGGTGTGAACAAGGTCTTCACACATGATGTGTGAATTGTCTATGTGACCTTGATTCAACAGAAATATCCATAAGCCTACTACCTCATATGCAAAAAAGCATGTATTATAAAACCAGTCTTTTGACCGAACCCCGGACGGGCTTGGTCACAGGAGACCGGCCGGATCCGGTCTTCGGTGCAAACATGTTGGCCAGTTGCCATCTCTAGCACATCCACCTTCAACAGAGGTCATATCAACTTCCATACCTCGATGTCTATTCGAGCAAGCCGATGCCGGTCGAGGCGAAGCGAGGAGGCCAATTGAAACAATCCCGAACATCCAGCGCGGTAATTTTTAGCGCCGATGCCTGGTACCCGCAGCGGCTACAGCTGCAAGCGAGGCCGACCGGCCGAGCGAGAGCGGACGACAGCCGCCCTCCGAGCGTTGGGCGGTCTCCGCACGAATCGTGTCGCCGCGAGTGGCCGGAACTCAACGGCCGATTCGGTCCGGAACGGCCACTTGACTCTGCGGAGTTGGACACGGCGCGCTCCTGATGGAAAAGTAATCAAGCCACACAGCGAGATGAAAAAGCATCGCGAATGGTGCCGGCCGCCTGGGAGACGTTCGCCTGGCAACTTTTGCAGCTGTCGAATGGTGGCTGCGTCAGCAGCAGAACTTCCCAGGGTGGGACTGTGGGCCGCAATGTTCGGCACTACAGTCAAAGGCGGTGGATTTTCTCCGTGTAGAATCTGTCATCCATCTTCCGCCACACAAATACGAATAGTAGAAGGAGCGCAAAACGTGTTTGAACCGTTGAATCATGGACAGGGGCGGAGTTTTGTGTAATTTTGGTGTTGCCAATGCAACACCAACGATTTTTTAATTGATCATTTGGTCTATGGTGATGCATAGAATGAATGCACTCAATTCGGTTTGGCAACGCAATCGATTTTAGGTGATCTGGATCTATACACTACACGTGTCTGCCTATCACCATTAGTGTCATCTTATGCTTAGGAAAGCATAGGATTTTCAACTATTCTTTTCGGAGACTGGGAATTGTGGAGCCTGTTGGACTTCGAAGGAGGCTAATGGCACTGGAGGATGGGGGCAATGCAAGGTGTAATGTGAACTGAGCGTTGCATTCTGTGGGAGACTCCGGGTTTTTGCCTGCAGCGGACCGGACCCGGGAAGGATTACAAGCCATTGCATCAGGAAGCTGTTGAACACTGCCAGTAAGTCTCTATGTAGAGCCAACATTGATACCAACCTGTTCGAGCGCGTAGGAATGGTAAATTACGTGAGCCAGCCGTACAGCTGTAGTGTAAGCCCGGAAGAGGTGGATCAAGTATGGATTGTGATGTCGTCATAGTGTAGGAGGCGGGAAGGGCCAGTAGGGCCATGGCCTATCACTTTTGAAAGTGCCAGCAATGCCAACTACACGCCCCCCCCCCCGCTGTTTCAGAATATAATTTTCGCTTAGCACGCCCTTGAGTTATTGAATACATGTATTGCGTTTTGCCGACTAGTAATCTACCCCAATACCATGTGAAATTATTTCATCGTATGAAGTATTACTTTAATTATAATTGTCTACATGAGAAATTGCACAATTGGAATGAATGGACGTGAATGATTTCCATTACACATCCAAGATTACACACATTTGAAGAAATGTGAAGCTCACCAAAACTTTTTACAACGTGCGCCAAATCAGCCTCCGGCGACAAAAAAAACGTATTCGCGAGAACTTCACATTGTTCTTAGCCAATGAACCGATAGGTCGAGTTAATTACATGCAGGTCGTACAATACACGAGGATGCAACGCTTTATAATATAGTCCTTTCAATTCCTTCCTAGCCGTTTTGTGGCAGGCGTAGCGCGGTTATTCCGGGTCGTAAGACCGTTAGTTATTGGGGCTTTAGGGCGCATTGACTGCATTGGTCATGTAGCGCCAATTTCGTCGCAAAGCCTTTCTCTGCACATGTAGCTAATCGCGGTGAGTCGCAATGGAATGTCCGGGTCGAGCAGATTCAGTTATTTTTCGCGTGAGAAAAGGTCGCACCTTGACTCATCCTGCAGCGTTGGCGATGCCGGAGATACCACAGGCGTTTAAAGTTGTACGACACCACGTCCGGTATGTGTCGCGGATGGGGTGGGTGGCGGGGGGGGGGGGTGACGAACGCCGCCGGCCGCATCATCGTCCGCTGGTGGGGACCTCCGAGCCTACAGCCGCCGCGCCGGCCGAATCATCTCGAGCTCGCGGCGTGAGGAGGCTCCTCGGCGGTTCTGAGGACACTGCGCCGCCGGTCCCCACGCGCGAACATTCCCGACATTCGGACGAATCATCTCGAGCTCGCGGCGAGAGGAGGCTCCTCGGCAGCTCCGAGGACACTGCGCCGCCGGTCCCCACCGGCGAACATTCCCGACATTCGGACGCGCCGTGTCCGCCGTTGAGACAATGGCCGGATTCCTGACGTGTCCCGGCGGACGTGCGTGGACAAACAGCGGCTGAGCGGCGCGGCGATTTGTTTGCCGGACATTGTTTGTCACGGCGCGCGCCGTACACACAGTGCGCGGAGGCGGCCGGATTGGCTTCTGTGCCCCGGCTAACACGTGCATCAGGGCGACCTGCGCCCACTCCTCATGACATCGATCCTCGCCGCCGGACCATCTCCGCGTCCAGTGCCGCCCGACCACCCGCCCCGCAATTGATGACATTGCCTAGCCCCCCCCCCACCCCACCCACCCCCGGGGGGAGTCGCGCCGTCCTCTCGGACCAGTGCGCCGAATCGGTCGATTTTTCGCCAGGGAAATCTCCGTCGGTCTGGATCAGCTGGCGTGCGAACCACGCCCCCCCCCCGTTCTTCGCAGATCTGCGAGGGAGACAGTCGAGAACGCCGCGCCTCGTGTCGTGTCGGCACGACGTTCGGCCTCGGTGGTGTGGGCATGACGTTCAGATTGGCATTAGCGGCCGAAATGAGAACAATAGCTGTCAGACGCTGACACTGGGCACGCCTCCGGAGCGCCGATGTTGATGTTGATGTGTGCATGAGGCGACGGTTTGAGACGGCGCCGTGCGAGTGTGACGCTACACGGAAGCGCAGGCGCCGCGTGGCCTCCGCTTGGCCTCCGACTGGCCCAGACGCGCTGTTGAGGTCGTCGTTCGTCGGTGCGCTGTTCAGTACCAACTGTAGGTGAATATTCGGCACCCGTCACAGCGACAGCACGCGACAATGACAGCTGCAGCTACTGCAGCTCAGACGTCACTGCAGGACGTCTGACCTGACACCACGCAGGCATTACAATACTTCTTGGACTCCCGTGCGCTTGTCAGCACCCACTGCAATATACGCGCGTCAGTGCAATTATCGAACGCTTCACAGCCACGGCCTCACTGCGGCTGTTCTTGTAGCGTACTAATCATGAGCGTGGGTCACCGTAACGTGTGAGTATTTGTGGAATGATGTAGATGTCCTGATATCTACATCAACTTTCTACACTCGGATCCGATCAGGTCACACGGATGTATGTACACGCGCACCGCTGCTGGGATACAGTCTTCCCCGGTGCTCAATCGCACGCTGTGGGATTATCACGCCGACAAAGGCCGCATCGCGATTTAATGTTGGCCCCAGAGGCATGTTCTAAAATCATTGCGACTTCTGTTTGCGTGCGGAATTTGGCGGTATAGACGTTCTGTCCGATACGGGGGTGTCAATGTTCGAGAGAGTTGAATAGTCACGTTTTAGTTTGATTTTTACCATGGAACACCAGGCTTAATGTTCAAGACCCCCGACATCTGTCGTGGGTCATAAACTTCATGCCGCTGCCCCGTGTTCTTACCTACATGGCCTAATGTGACCCCAGTTGAGATGAAAACCTTGCTTAGCTATAGAACATCTGTTACTAATTTGCAAGAGCACAGCCAGTCGTTCTCTCTTAGGTACCATAGATCCGAGGCTCCATCTCACTAGATGAAGGGGTACAAAGTGCCGATGAACTTGTCGGCATTTTCGCGTGCTCTGTGACATTATAGGTCGTGTGCCGGAAGTCCGTGTGGGGGAGGAGGATGAGGTTTTGCTAGCCTGCCACCAGGATACACCACAGAAAGAGCCGACGGTTGGCTCCTACTGGAGTGCATGATGTGCGTATGAGTGTTGTGTTGACGGCTGGCGAGTTGTTGAGTGCTGAGTGTGGTGTGTGTGTGTGGGCTGATGGTGATGTGGAGAGCAGGGCTGGTCTTGGAGTGCTGAGCGGTGCTTGCAGCAAGGTGGTAGAGATTAAAGATGAAGTGATGGTGCAGCGAAGATGAGTTGGTGCTTGGAGCGATCTGTGGAGTTTGAAGAGGGGTGTGATGGTGCAGCGAAGATATATAGAGTTGTAGAGTAGAGTTTGAAGGAGCTGATTTGTAGTTTGGCGAATGATGCAGCCCGGGCAGTATGAAGGGAGGGGAGAGTGGACGGGGAGAGTGGAGAGTCTTGGGTCATCGCCGATACAATTCCCTTAACATGGCAAAAACGAAGCATGGTACGAAGTGTGCCGCTTGGGTTTTTCAGATCAGTTCGCGTTTTGCTCTCGTTTTTTGTTTGTTTCATTTTTTCGTACCTTATTTGTTCTTTTGTTCTTTTCTGTTTTTGAGTTGTTCACTCTTTCTTTTCTCCCATTATTTTTCATAGAACAGTCTAGGGGAGGAAATAGAGTGGAAGATGTGTTCGTGGGGTGCTGGGTGTATGTCGTTGAGGAGTGTTTTGATGTTAAAGTTTAGATGGTTTGTGTTGCAATATGTGGTTTGTGGTTGCTGTTGTTGGATGCATCTGTGGCGGTAGGTGAAGGATGTAGGCACCCTTGAGATCAAAGCAGGGATATCCAACGTGTCAGGATCGGCTCCGATTTGTCAGTTAGGTCCGGGGATATTTGGACAACGGAGAACGAGTGCAGGCTCCACCTTCGCTGTTGGTTCGGATAGCCATTCACGCGGTCGGCTGGACGTTCAGTCAAAACGTCGCTGTTTTGTTGACGATGCCAGTAACACGATGCCTTCCTTCCACCCAACGCCACAGGCACACGTCATATTGAGAGGACGCATCGCTCATGGAACGTGATGTTCTCCAGATCCGACACAAAATGGCCGGCCTACATCGGGGCTGGGTGCAGATGGGGCCTTGTTCTCGGGACGCATGCGATGTTATCACGATCTTCCGTAATGCTCTGGCCAGCTGCCGTCGTCACCGCTCCGTTCCGTGTACTATCTGGGATCACTAGACTTCCTCAGCTTCCTCAGAGGAAGAGCTGACCTCCTCCTTCCTCTCCCCTCCTCTCCTACTCTTTCTCCCTCCCTGTGACTTCCTGACTGTCTCACTGTTCGATGCTGATATCTGTAGCTCCTCACTCTGACTCATTCACTATCTCACTCACATTGTCAGTTGACTACCACCCCATCCTCCCACGCTTCCAC
Organism: Ashinkailepas kermadecensis; assembly: GCA_034440615.1. Taxonomy (NCBI): domain Eukaryota; kingdom Metazoa; phylum Arthropoda; class Thecostraca; family Neolepadidae; genus Ashinkailepas; species Ashinkailepas kermadecensis. Next base: position 244,777 of record JAOTOM010004538.1, on the reverse strand, counting down.
TTCGCTCGATCCATGCTTTTGCCCCGTCCTTGATCCAATTCTGGATCCGCCCCTGCTGGGCGCTTTATGTCCTGTGAACCCCAACAGCTCGAGCACCGTCTCGCCCACGGTCGCGGTCGGCGGAGCTGGACCATTTACTCCCGCTACGCCTTCGAGCGGGATTCGATATCCTGCATCTGGCAGTGACCTCTACACATCAAGCCCGTTTCCGGCATGCCAGCCCGGCCGGTGTTCGGCTGTTCACGTGTCGGCCACCATTTAGCGGCGGCGAGCGACGCCGGTATGTGTCGTCATCTCATTTACGGGCGTGTCGCCTCATTTGTCCGCCGTTCGGAAGCCCGGGACGACGACGTGACGATCTCACATCAGGCGACTCTCCCGGACGCCTGCTCAGCTGTCGCTGTCAAGTGAAATGATGATTTCCATTAGAGATGACGATGGCGGTGACTCAGGTGCCGCCGGTTGCCCGGCCGTGGTCACGCTGTGGTCGGGTGGCACACACACACACACACACACACATGCCTGAAAGAGGTCCTGGGCTTTCCGTCTTCCTCCCGCTCATACATCGGTTCTTTCGTTGATGCTTTGTTACGCCGTTGTCATGTTTTTATCCTTTCCACTACATTATTGGCACAATTTTACCATCTGCCATAGTGACAGGATTGTGCGATCTTTTCATGTAAATAGAACGAAAACTTCCGCTTCAGGGATTTTTTTTTAACCATCTACGGAAAAATAATTTCGCCTCTCACGTACTACCATCTGGGATGGATTTCTGTCGCTGTCAAATTTACAAGTGACACAAATTCATACAAGAGATCACAAATTGGCAACTGACACAGACGGACGCCGAGAACATGGAGGATCATTGCACCGAAGACTACCAATCGGGGCTTGAAGTCGTCCCGTGAAAGGAGCCAACCTGAATTCTGGCGAGTTCCAACCATACCCTGCAGCAGGCGGCTGAAGTACGGCGAGCCCACACCGACACCCAGCCATTCAATTGGACTGACACGATGTTTTTCCGTTCTATTGACCCAAGACGACATTGAGTGATCTAAAGGTTCCGCAGCCTGTGTCGTCCATAATCAGAGTGGACGGCCGGTCTTGTCCAGTTAGTCCGTGTCCACCGTCCATCGGCACGACTATGGTAGGTCGGTGCGATGCGACAACTTTTCATAGTATGTGGGTCAGCCACTGGCGACGCTGAACGTTGTCATTATGAGCAAATAGATCCTCATGGGCGCTTCTCAGATCCCAGCACAGCGAGAATCCATGGAACCTTGTTGTATGTCCTGTGGTCAAATTGTTAACTATATCCTCGGGAGCATGCCACGTGTGTTGACACCACGTGTGTGTTGATGCCACAGCACACAACGTGTGTGTTGACACCACAGCACACCACGTGTGTGTTGATGCCACAGCACACAACGTGTGTGTTGATGCCACAGCACACCACGTGTGTGTTGATGCCACAGCACACCACGTGTGTGTTGTCACCACAGCACACCACGTGTGTGTTGATGCCACAGCACATCACGTGTGTGTTGTCACCACAGCACACCACGTGTGTGTTGATGCCACAGCACACCACGTGTGTGTTGTCACCACAGCACACCACGTGTGTGTTGATGCCACAGCACACCACGTGTGTGTTGACACCACAGCACACCACGTATGAGTTTTATCTGCTCTCTATTTGATATACTTATGACATAGCTATCCGATTCGAATGCAAGAATGAATCAGTATCGGAGTCAAATTAAGGAATTTCCATGTTTTGCAGTTGAACATGGTGGATGCCATTTATCCCCTCAATCTGGCTTGATGTAATTATTGTAGTTGTATATGCGGCGGATTGATTTGTTGTCCGTTGCCGGTGATAAAATACTGGTCAGAATACATTATGTGCCATGCTAATTTTCACACGGATTGGATCAGGATGCCATGCGGACCCAGGTCGATTATGGGTAGGACAATTGGGACGAGGTAGGATTGGATTTTAAAGCGTATATTCGGAATACATGATGGTCCTTTACCCACCGTGAGTGCTTATGCCTTATTTCTGTATTGTTCTTCGCATATCAGATGCTTATTTCATTCCGAACTCGCGTTCCCATCGAACCAAAATCCAGTGCTAACATTCATTTCGATTTCACTGATTATCGTTGAAGTCATCAGTAACACTATGTAATGCTTCCTTGAACCTCTCGAACGACGTCTGCTATCGATCGCCAGGGAAGGCAATACACGCGCTCAGAGGTGCACACAGCTGCCTACTAGCCTTCAATGCAAGCGACATAAGTCCGACCCTCGTGGCGCCGACTATTCGTTCGTTCGAGGGTAAAAAAAATATCCGCCAAAAATATGCGCGAACACCAAGGGGTGCAAGTTACAGCATTCGTAACATTTTCTCAACTTTGTTACTTTGAGAATGCGTCATCTACTTGAACGGCACGAACATAATTTTCCTTTTTTAGCCCTGCAGCTGTCACTGCACATTCTTGCCTTTCACTGCCTACACTTCCACTTCCACTTCTACTTCCACTGTCTCGTGAGACTGCCCCATTGGATTTCTCTCTTACGAGACGAGCAGCGTCTGGCCAGTGGAACGACAAACCATTATTATCATGTAAATTGCCGGCGAAGGCCATAAATGACGCGTGATGCAGTTTGAACTACTCGCCTCCGTGTGGGAGACAGTTCTGGCCATTTGTGAACCTCTGCCTGCCCTAGGCATGACCATCGGTCAGGTCTTGTCTATGTTTCGATAATTGAGCAGTGACGCGCCGTGACCCCATACTTACTGCACTGGTGGACGCCACTGCAGTTGTCTGCACTGGCGCACAGGTGCAACAACCAACAGCCAATAAGATACATGAGGTACCTCCACACAACAGTGGTGACGTCACTACGGCACGTGCCGCGCGTCGTGACGCATTATTCTAGAACGTAATTAATAGCCTCGACTCAGCGGCGAACTTCCTCGCCGTCCTCACGCGGCGGTACAAGTACGCTGTGGTGATCTCAGCAGCAGACCGGACGGCACACAGAACGACAGTCTCAGCACTTCATGGATGGCCTCGACATTGAACAGGGAGCGCCACCTCGGACAGATGGCTTTGACACCAGACAGACGGCCTCGGTGATTCGAATTTCGGAGGGAGAGCCTGCGTCTCGAGCAGGCAGTCTTTCTCCCCGACAGATAGTCTTAGCCTCTGTCGATCTTCTTTTGTCAGATAGTGTCTTGGCCTCTGTCGGTCCTGGTCTCTAACAGGTAGTGTTAGTCTCGCCCGTGCACCTGTCGAAGTGCAAGTGAAGGCGGGGGTGCAGCCGACCGAGGGTCGGCGGGTGCGTGCGTGTTCCGTGCTGTCACCGCCGCCAGCGTCACGCGACGATGTCGACTGGAGCGTCCATTTTGCGTGGCGTGACACGGCCTCACTGTGTCGGGACATGCCCCTCGTCATGGAACGGTACACCGCCACGTACGTGGCACTGATCCGGTGGTACGTGGCACTGATCCGGTGGTACGTGGCACTGATCCGGTGGTACGTGGCACTGATCCGGTGGTACGTGGCACTGATCCGGTGGTACGTGGCACTGATCCGGTGGTACGTGGCACTGATCCGGTGGTACGTGGCACTGATCCGGTGGTACGTGGCACTGATCCGCCACGTACGTGGCACTGATCCGGTGGTACGTGGCACTGATCCGGTGGTACGTGGCACTGATCCGGTGTCCTCGCGTGTCCGTGAGTTGACGCTCATGGTGACGATGAGTCGCATGGCTCTCGCAACAGTGTACTATCACGATCCCCAACGCCATCCATCCTCAGTAAAGGGGACGAGTGGTCTAGGGGTAAGATGCTCGTCTCACAATCGAAAGGTTGTGGGTTCGAGTCTCACCTGTCGCTACTCTTCGCCCGCGACCAATCGGCGTGAGAGATTGGCGACGCTATATGACTCAACAGCCGACGTGTCGTAAAACCAATAACCAACCAACCATCCTCAGTAAACAACGAGTGTTTTTCTCCTTCTTTCTCTTTAGCTTTCACCTCTTTCTTTCACTTCTTCTTCTTCTCTTGATCTTTCTCTTTCTATTCCTCTTTCTCTTTATCTTTCTCTTTCTCTTTATCTTTCTCTTTCTCTGTCTCTTTATCTTTATCTTTCTCTTTCTCTTTCTATTTTCCTTTCTCTTTCTTTTTTTCTCTTTCTCGTTATCTTTCTCTTTCTCTTTCTCTTTCTCTTTCTCTTTCTCTTTCTCTTTCTCTTTCTCTTTCTCTTTCTCTTTCTCTTTCTCTTTCTCTTTCTCTTTCTCTTTCTCTTTCTCTTTCTCTTTCTCTTTCTCTTTCTCTTTCTCTTTCTCTTTCTCTTTCTCTTTCTCTTTCTCTTTCTCTTTCTCTTTCTTTTCCTCTTTCTCTTTATCTTTCTATTTCTCTTTCTCTTTCTCTTTCTCTTTCTCTTTCTCTTTCTCTCTCTTTCTCTTTCTCTTTCTTTTTCTCTTTCTCTTTCTCTTTCTCTTTCTCTTTCTCTTTCTCTTTCTTTTTCTCTTTCTCTTTCTCCTTCTCTTTCTCTTTCTATTTATTTTTCTCTTTCTTTTCTCTTTCTCTTTCTCTTTCTCTTTCTATTTTTCTTTCTTTTTCTTTTTCTTTTTCCTTTTCCTTTTCCTTTTCTTTTTCTTTTTCTTTTTCTTTTTCTTCTTCTTTTTCTTTTTTTCTTTTTTTTTTTCTTTTTCTTTTTCCTTTTTCTTTTTCTTTTTCTTTTCTTTTCCTTTTTCTTTTTCTTTTCCTTTTTTCTTTTCTTTTCTTTTCCTTTCTATTTCTATTTCTATTTCTCTTTCTCTTTCTCTCTTATTATCATGCTCATTCTCCTCCATTCATGGCAGTGATCTATCTCATCTTAACCATTTGCCACCAAAGTGAACTATTTCCTATTTTGCTATTCGTGGTAATGTGTTCTAGCTTGGAGACCCAGAATAGCTGAAGGTGTGACGCTCACTGTGTCCACCATCTCTGAGCGTTGCCGCGACACTGCTCCTCTGAACATTAAATTGGGAATTGAAACGTTGAAGATGTGCGATGGAAGGAAGAAATCCAAAAGTCATCTGTAGATGGCGTGCGAATAATGGTTACAAATGCAGTCAAAATGTTCAAATTAAACTTTGTTTGCAACACATTTGTACGCCACCCATCTTTGGAATAAGTTGGAATAAGTTGCTTGTGTGTGGACATGAGTGGAAAAGTTAAGGTATGGATGGGAAACGTAAACTTCAGAGTGCACGTGAGTTTAAGTAATACATAGGCGAAGTGCTAACTTTTCATGGAGCGTGAGTTTTTATTTCGGCTAAAGCGTGATCACAAAATCCCTCACCACATTGACGTGTGCTGGTGACACTGGCTAGATGAACACAAAATCACTCGTCACATTGATTTGTGCTAGTGACAGTGGCTAGATCATCATAAGATCCCTCACCACATTGATGTGTGCTAGTGACAGTGGCTAGATGATCACAAGATCCCTCACCACATTGATGTGTGCTAGTGACAGTGGCTAGATGATCATAAGATCCCTCACCACATTGATGTGCGTTAGTGACAGTGGCTAGATGATCACAAGATCCCTCACCACATTCACATGCGTTAGTGACAGTGACTAGATGACCACAAGATCCCTCACCACATTGATGTGTGCTAGTGACAGTGGCTAGATGATCACAAGATCCCTCACCACATTGATGTGTGCTAGTGACAGTGGCTAGATCATCATAAGATCCCTCACCACATTGATGTGTGCTAGTGACAGTGGCTAGATGATCACAAGATCCCTCACCACATTCACGTGCGTTAGTGACAGTGACTAGATGATCACAAGATCCGTCACCACATTCACGTGTGCTAGTGACAGTGACTAGATGATCATAAGATCCCTCACCACATTGATGTGTGCTAGTGATAGCGACTAGATGATCACAAAATCTCCCACCAGATTGACGTGTGCTAGCGACAGTGGCTAGATGGGCACAAAATCCCTCACCACATTCACGTGTGCTAGAGCAAGAGCATTATGGCATCGACATTTGTCTATGGACCTGATCTAAAATTATTCTGAATCAGTCGAGAAAACATACATCAAGTATTTTCCCCGAACAATTTTTGGCTTAATCAGTTTCTGTTGTTTTTTTCCTGACAATCCGTAAGAGGACAGATTCGATCGTATAGACCACAAACCCTGCTGAACAGGCCTTGGGCTATACGTGGAATATACGTGGAAGAGATTCCAATAGATGTCGCTGCAGCGTGACCTGGGAGCGTCTGCCATGTTTGACAGTCGTTAAGCTGTTTGCCAGGGTCGTGCTGGCTCACATTGGTTTTAGTTGAATTCAGCTGCGGCTTAGGAACGCAAAGCGTTGATATAGCTGGCGGTGAATGCCTGCAGCAGTGTATCAACACCGTGCACTCACGTGCTCCGAATATAGCTCACGACAGGGGAGGCGGAAGGATGGGCACACCAGGGCAGGCCAGTCGCACCCGACTTCCTACGGTACGCTACGTTGTACGGTCCTACGCTACGTTTGCATGTACACTGCTATGCTCTTGCGAGGTATTGCTTCAGTCCAATGGCGATTAATAGGATGTGCTTTTAATGGCGTTCCATGCCAAGCAGTGAGTTCGAAACAGATTTTGTCACCACCCTTCCACAATCCCATCGGAGAAACCTCCCCGCTTGTCTCAAAGCGTTGCAATTCCCCGTGTGAATGTGGTAAGGTCAAGTATCTCCGCACACCATGTAGAAATCCACGTTCGCATGGCAATTTACACGTGGGGAGCACTTATATTTGGCCAGTCGAGCCACGGCCTGTCGGCTAATAGTCCCGCCGTTCACAGCTGAGCCAGCACCCCCCTCCCCCTCCACACACACACCATTATTGTCGTGTGTGGCTGAGTCGATCCGAGCAAGGCCCGACAACACAAGCCAGGCAGAGTAAGGGATACTCCTCCCCCTCTCACCCTCTCACACACAGCGCTCGGCCATCGACTGAAGACTGTCGCGATCGACACCGAGGACTGTCGCAGTCGTCAGTGAGGACTGTCGCGGTCGTCAGTGAGGACTGTCGCAGTCGACAGTGAAGACTTTCGCGGCCGACACTGAGGACTGTCTCATTCCCGCCCATAAATCCTCGGTCTCGGGTTGAAAGCCTTGGTTGGAGCCTCACACAAAACAGTGATCTCGGACAAGGCTCCTCAGTCTGACACCTTTCTCTGGACATACACCGCCGTCTCCGGCACATCACCTCAGTATGGGGCAGATGGCACCAACATCTGACGGAATGGCACCGGTATTGGACATAATAGACTCGGCATAGGAGAAACCACATGGGTGTGGGACAGATAACGCCGGTATCGGGCAGAATAGTATCAGTATCGGACAGAAGAATGCAAATTTCGGACAGAACAATACCAGTAGCGAACAGAATAGTATCAGTATCGGACATAACAATACCAGTATCGGTCAGAACAATACCAGTATCGAACAGAATAGTATCCGTATCGGACATAATATTACCAGTATCGGACAGAACAATAGCAGTATCGGACAGAATAGTGTCAGTATCGGAATGAATAGTGATATTCTTTATTATAACAGATAGTTATAAATCGCAGCTGGATGGCTTTGAATCGGACGGAACACTACGGTATCAGACCGACAGTCTCAGTATTATACTGGTAGCCTTGGCATTGGACAATGTCCAATGCCAAGGCTACCAGTACAATACTGGACAAGACATGGAGCCACATCCTCGGACAGATAGCCTTGACATCAGACAGACGGCCTCGGTGATTCGAGTTTCGGTGGGAGAGTCTGCGTCTCGAGCAGGTAGTCTTTCTCCCTGACAGATAGTCTTAGCCTTTATCGATCTTCCTCTGACAGATAGTCTTGGCCTATATCAGTCCTAGTCTCTAGCAGGTAGTGTTAGTCTCGCCCAGATGTTTGTCATTCACCCACTGATCCTCAATTTCTGACAGAGTCTGTGTCTCGACCGAAGGGCCTCAATCTTCAACAGCGAGTCCGGATCTTACAGTGTGACTGCACTTGTCTCGACCACAGAACGCCGCTATCTGCAACTCATCGATTTCGGTCGAGGAGGTTGCATCTGGAGAGCCTTCCCTGTCCTTCGTGCCACGGTAGATCTGCTAATGTGATGTTGAGGATTCGACGAGTGGCCGTCGGTGGTCCCAAACGCCGGTGCGATGTTATCATAACAAGCGTCGCCACCCGACCTCGATTACCAATTCAGCAGCCATTATAAATGCTAACGAGTTAATCAATAAGGCAACGGCTGGTGAAATATTCATGCCATATATACATACAGTTGGGTGGATCCAATTTTCACCACTAGTATGATATATCGCAATTCCCCCAAGCAAAGGTGTGATGACATGATAATCAGTTATTCTAGTTGCCAGAGATATTCGACGCCGAAGACCAATATTTGACGCCAAAGAGTCCCTAAGAAAGACACCCAGGTGCTCAGGTGAGTTTACAAACAAAGGTCATCGGCTGCATCAATTAGCGAAGGAATTAGAACCTGGGTGCACTGCTATCTGAAAATGCTAGCCTGGTGTTCAATCCTGGGCTGAATTGCTGCTTAGATTTGTCTAGTCTGATGCCGTAACTGATCCAGACCGGTCTGTGTCGATTTGTCGCAGTTCCCCACTTGTCCTCGACGGGTTGGTGTCTTGACGAACACAGTTTGATTGCTTTACGTATTTGGGAAGGCGCGACGATTTGCCAAAGACAAAGCGCACAACAACACGCTACCTTTCCGATATTTCCATACGAAAAAGAGTCTAACACCCGGTTGCAGCAGGCATCTAGTGGGTGCGATGCTGGGTACAAGGTGCATGGATAGTGGGTGCAGTCCACTATTGAAGGCTAACACCATAATCCTGCATATTGTACACTATTCAAATAGCTATTCAAGCCTAGCGGATGCAGAGTGGACGAATGTATCCTTTAGGTTTTCAAAACAACGAAATCCTGGTGAAGCACTAAATTTCAGTGAGTATTGTATCCACTGGTTGAAAGTCAATCTGCTCTCGTTTGTCGAAGTTTGACCCTCCATAACATGACAAAATGACACAAATAGGTGGGTTGACAGAGCCGTGTGTGTGCAGTCTTAGCGTGCCGTAGTTCCGTCTGAGCTGGCCAAGAACGCCGAGTGATGCGGAATTATGTGGCGCGGACTTGTGCTGTGCCATTTCCTGAGCTTTTGATGTTTCTGTATTCGTATGCTGGCGGCGACTCGACGTCCGATGTCGGCGGCAGCGGTAATGGCAAGCGGCTTTGTGTCTGATGAGATCCTCTTGTCACAAAAATAGCCGGATCAAAGCCTTCATCCTTTCGCATCTCAACGGGGTTCCCGGAACCATGACTGCCTTTCAGTGCTGAAAATCTCATTTTGAAGGCTTTGGAGGCTTTGAAGCTATGAGCCAGACATTGCTGCGATATTAGTAACGTCGAGAAGTATCAGCAACAGCAGCCAGACAAATCATCTGCGACGTGTTCGAATCGTCTTGTTTTGGTTGCTTGCAGTGACGCAATGTTCCGATGTCGGCCGCTCGATACCAGAGGAGATGAGTCGGAGGCTCGCGCCACGGTTGCTGCATGCACACCTGCAAAGACATGTGCGTTCCCTAGGCGCATCGAGGCCTGCTGGAGATATGTGCGGTGGGCCAGTCGCCAAGTATTGACCGGTGTTTAGACATTCAACGCTGGAACACTTTTTACACGTTGTCTGTGGCTAGCAGTGCCATCTCATGCAATTCAGCTACCGAGTACTGAGACTGGCGTCCTGCCTTTGGAAATGATAATCGGGGGGACTAATTTCGACCAGTTCTAGAATAGGAGAGAATAATTTACGGCGTTAAACGATGGTGCATGCTGCTCTATGCGGTTATAATTATTGTAATGTGCACGAAATGAGGTTTGTAAACGAGAACTGTTCACGTTGCAGCAATTTCGTATTTGCAGCACTTTTCGCTTGCCCTTGCGTTCCCGGCACGATCGTCGCTTTGAAATATGCGATACGAAAATGACAGTTAAATTATACAGGCCCTGCCTACAACTCACACTCTACCATTCTCAGCCGTCACGAGGCTGCAGGCCTGGATGTGCAAATGCACCTGCGTTTGTCACATGACATCACCGAATGTAATGGAGTGGAAAACCAGCAAGACCGAACACCAATACCCCAGCATCATCTAGTCCATGCAGTAAAACACCGGATGTCGTGATATTCGCACGTTCCGGTCATGGTCAATGGTCATTTTCTTAGTACGTTCGTAATTGTATGACACATTCGCGTTAATCTGCAATTACACGTCATGCCACGGCGCTGAATGCGATCAATACGTTGTCGATGTAATGCTTTCGATGCGGAACTGATTGGAGGAGGCGCGCGCAAGCCCTATGGTGGGGAACGTCGGGGGCAGGGGCACCAGCTGGTGTCAAGTTAGTCCTGTGTCGCATGGACCAATACGCAGTGAGCGATGAGAATCCAGTGCCAGTCCTCCACAGCATAGAGAGGGCGGTCCAGTTCCAAACCCCCACCGAGCGCATTCGGATCAAGTTTTCTGTTTTATGCAGCGGTCAAATCCATGGGTGTTGAAGCCGGTGGAAGGGCAGTCCGGCTATGCCCTGGACTTTCGGGACCTTTGGCCATTAACCGTGCTGGTGCCGCATGGAAAGAATCGCCTGGAATGACTTGGAGCCCCAATATTTTGGAGATCCTTGCCTACACCTTTCATCCGGTCAGTCCAAATGTTTCGTAGCGTAGGGAGTATCAATTCCAAGCCTTTCACGGAATTGGATGAATACAGTCCCAACCCTTCACAGTACAGTTGGCATCCAGTTTCAACCCGTCATGATACAAGGCGGCGGGGGGTAGTTCCAGCCGTTCGTAGTGCAGCGAGGGTTCATTTCCAGCCTCCACAATGTAGGAAGCGTCCAATTCCAGCCGTCCACAGCACAGGAAGCACTCAGTTCCAAACCTCAATATTACTGGAAGGGTCGATACATAGATCCCCACAGTACATGAACAGTCTATTTCCACAGTAGTTGTCCAGGTCGGATCCTCCATGACACAGGGTGTGCCCACTTCCAACTCTATATAACACAGGAAGGAGTTGCAAGCTCAATGTTACGAGGTGGTTGTTGCTGTCTATTTGCTCAGTGAGGGGCTACAATCGACCACAGTACAGGAATGATCCATTGACATCCCTCCACACCACAGCACGTGTCTAGTTCCATCCTTCTGTAATGCAGGTGACATTTGCAACCCTTCACTGTACAGGAAGGGTCCACTTCCATCCCTTAGCAACACAGTCACGATCAATTTCCAACCCTTCACTGTACACAATGGTCCAGTTTTAACTTCTTACAGAGACAGCCATACTCCCGCGATATAATTAGCACAAGAACCAGTCTCTTGGTACAGGTGTGGTCATGTCCCTAGCATCCGGTGGTGTAATGAGGAGGTCCATATCTGGCCCATATACAACAGTTCTCTTAGTGGTGAACCCGGCCCCGGCTTACTGAGGACAGGTAGCGTAGCAATGAGTTGAGACTTGGTCCATCAAGGACACAAATGGTTTAGCGAGGGTCCAAGCCAGGACTGGTTGGTTGGTTATTTGGATTTAGGGGCGCATCGACTGCTTCGGTCATACAGCGCCCATCCAAGCCAGGACTGGAAACATTGCCTTGTTCTCGATGTTTTTCATTCAGATCGTTACCCTCTCCAGAACGTTATTCACACCTTTGTTGCCAATAGATGAATGAACTTGTTTGAAAAGAACTGCCAGCTCATTGCTGTTTGATAAGCATCCCTGAAAATAACTGGACAGTACAAAAACGACTTGGTAATATCAGACGCGAAAAAGTATCCTCTACGAAGTAGTGAGCCACAAAATGTTCTCCAAATCCAGCATTCCAAAGCATCAATTCAACCCTGGTCCAGCATCGGTCCTCCTAGGACGCAAGTAATCCAGCCACGCGTTGAGATTCAGCATACCGAGGACAGAAGTAGTGTTGGGAGGAGTTCAGACTCAGTCTACCGAGGACAGGAGTGGTGTTGGGACGGATCCAGACTCAGTATACCGAGGACGTAAGTGGTGCCGGGAGGGGTTCAGACTCAGTCTAGCGAGGAGAGAAGTGGTGCTGGGAGGAGCCCAAGCTCAGTCTACCGAGGACACATGTGATGCTGGGAGGGGTTCAGACTCAGTCTAGCGAGGACAGAAGTGGTGCCGGGAAGGGTGCGCCTTGGCTCCTCCGGTCGGTCACCCACGATCGATACCTTATTACTGTACCACGTCGGCAGCAAACTCCAGGCAACAGCAGCCAGCTCGACATCAAATGCCTTCGACATATTACTCGTGATGGATTCCGGCAATTAATTCCACCTAAACAAGGCGAAATTAATTTCCGTTATTATAGTGCTGGTTGGCGTGCCGCCGGCGGGTTAACAAGGCCACGCCCCGTGTGTGTTGGTGTTCTCACGAAGTTCGACTGCCCGTCGTGTGCGTGACACGTATGGTGTTGTGCTGGGAACAGGCTTTGTCTGGCTTGTGTCGTACGTTCGGCAACTATCGCCCGTCGAAGGCTATCGAAGTGAGACGTTCACAGTTCGGATTAATTATTTATTTAACCAGATGGGCATCTATATTACATTCCGGCAAAATATGAATGGTTCAAGGAAGTCGAAATATTATCAAAATTACCTGCCGCGTTGTGTACATCGGCCTCATTTGGATCGACGTATTTTGCTTTCTTTGTCTTAATACATGTTTGTATTGCTTTGATTGAACATTGCCTCATGTTTCAATAGTCGTAATACTTCTGTAAACCGCTCATTAATATTATCAATTTGTCCCTGGGCCTAAAGGTGCATAGAAGGTGGCCTGCACTTGATTATTGGGCACAAGATGACCCATGTTCCTTTTCATATGGTCTCCCGAAATTCACGCATGTATAGGTCCAGGTAGATTCATTGAGTAGCGTGCCAGACTTCATTGAACTCTGAACGTGTTCCCATGAGGTCCTCCGCTGGGCTGATCCTGGTTGTGGTGCTGGTGACGGTGGATGTCGCCTGAATCCTGGTAGCGGTGCTGGTGACGCCTGTTCGCTTGCTCGCGCCATGGCGTCGCGACTGATTTTCAATCGTGCGAGGGTGGTGGGGGAACAGGTGGGCCAGAGGGATCTGCAGTCCATTTTTCAAGCAGTGCCGTAGGCGTAATGTCAATTTATCGATCCTTGGGCGACCCTTGGGCGATCCTTGGGCGATCCTTGGGCGACCCTCGATCCTTCTGATCCTTGCGCGACCCGTCCCCCAGTCCCGCGCAATGGCGGCGACCATGGCTCGCGTCAATCCGTGACATTCAGCCCGTTCGGGGATATGTGGACGCCATGTGTGAGTTGAACACGCTGTTGCCCGGAGAACTTGGACCGGCTCCGCGAGCGTTTGGACAACGCGGCAGCTGGACAAGTGGCGCTTAGCCTGTAGCAAATGAACGTTGGATCTGCTCCAATTCTCACGCCGCTAGATGACAGCGTTTTGCTGTCGGCAGGTAGGATTAGATCTGGAATTACTTCGCCGGCTTACAGCGCCGAAGCTGAAGTAGAACGTTCTATGTATCTGCGGCGGAGTCTCCTCTCTTGAAGAGGGTAGTATTCATAGACCGAGTGTCGTATGCACATCCGGCTGGATTATTTTGAGACAGAGTGGGGGAGGGGAAGGTGGTGGGGTGTGGGGCGGGTGTGAGAAGCGTATGTTATTGTCAAAATAAGTTAGAGGTGTGCATACTGGCGCATTGTGCATGCGATTTGAACCGCCATGAAAGTGTTCGAACAATTACAGTTATTTATCGAGTGTTGTTGGTCAAGCACGGGCTTAAACATTGCCATCGATAATGCTGAAAGTATCCTCGTCTGTAAAACACAGCCGGACACGAAGCGAATCGAAGCCCACGCATTCTGGAATCCGTAATCGGAGGCAATCACCGTGAAAAATAGACAATTGAGCAAGCTTACCTCGTACAGATTATCACATGAGCATCAATTTTGTTTCCTGAAGTCAGCGTATAATGACTGAAGCACTGCATTAATTGTCATAAATCATCGACACTCCTGGGTACGCACAAGTGACACATATGCACGCCTACGTCAATTATCGGCGCTTTTCTGTGTACAAGCTGGGGAGGACCGTTTGGTGGCAACAACTTGGTGATAGTCCGATTTCTTACTCGTATTTCGTCAAAACCGTCCCGTCAAAAATACGGCATTAAAAACCAGCAGAAATGGAACCAATAAACAGCCATTTATTTTTTAAAGTCACTCTGACACCGGACACGAAGTTTTTCCACAGGGTGCCAATGAAGTTTGCTACTTGTGTTCCTTAACCATCGGGTGCTTCTTGCGTGGCCTATATTTTGTCCCGCACGGCGGGTCACTTGTTTTTCTTACGGTGTTTTCCTATGATTACTACTTTTGGGATAAGTGAACTCTTATGCACTCGGTGGCCGGCTGTGTACCATCACGGAACGGGGATACTTTCAGCAATATCGAACTGTGTGCAACAATCATACGGAAACGAACAATGACCGCTGGTGAGGAAAAACACCGACGCTAACCACTGTGTACCGGTGACTATGTGTTTTGGCCAGTGGAACAGAGGCATTGATTTTACCCGAACCTGTTCAGTTATTTATGCCATGCATTCGAGCTCTGGATTGAGAATAGAGCCTAATAATATGCAGTGCAAATATCAAGACGACCGTCGATGTAGTATCGCTGGAAATGTTCACTCGTGACATTCTGACGCGACGATCGTATCAGCAACGAATCGAGGAGATAAAATGAGCCGACAGCTTTCCCGGCGGCACGTAACACTGTGCGGCTCTTCCCCGAAGTCGCTCTCGGCAGTAACTTGATGATGTAAATGCCGACGCTCATTATTCCATTCGTGTCGCTAAGCGCCGCCTGTCGCCGAATCCTTGCGCCGAGATTGCGGAAAGCGCGTCGGTCGGCAGCGCCTACTACTAGCTGTACCTGCTACTGCCACTGCTACTTCTGCCTGCTACTGCCACTGCTACTTCTGCCTACTGTCGCCACTGCTACTGCCGCCCAATTGAGCCCGAGCGAGTTCGATGCGCGCGCTAGTCGTGTGCCCTGCGGCGTGCGGCAGGGGCAGCGTTCTATGCGAGTGGCTGAGGACTATACGGGAGAAGGATGTTATGTTGGATTGAATCTAGAGGAACACTGTGTTTTCATCAAACGCAGGCAGACGTGAAGGAGTGGACTACGTGGCCTCGCGCGTCTGTTGCTTGTTGAGTATTCTCTCAGGCGTTTGCCGGCAGATAAGTCGTATCTCACTGCGTTCTTTCATCCCCCCCCCCTCCCCACCCCAGCTGATAGAGCCAGACGGATGAGCATTAGGGCGGGGTGAACAAACATTTTGTATTTTGATAGTGGGCATACGTTTTTGTTGCCCAGAAGTCTTGGTAGCTCGGATAAAAAATACCTCCAACATCAAACTACGGGACGGCACGCAGTTTTTGAGATTCTTGAAAGCATGTCAGCGCATTTTCTGGCGTCGCCAGTGGCGGATCTATGGGGGGGGGGTCGTGGTTCCCGGGGCCCGTTCAGTCACTTTGGCCCTTCAGTCCAACAGGCATTTTGACGGTAAAAAAGATGACACTGGCGACGGGCGCGGACGCCGAGAGAGCAAAGCATCGTATCGTGGAGAAGGGGGAGCACCATGCGCTGGCCAGTCGACCGGGAGATCATGTAGCCAGGCAGTACCTCAGCCATGTAGCTGCCAATTCTGGCGGCGGTCAGGACACGGCCTGTGCTCTTCCCGAACCCATGCGCCGCTTCGGCCGGGATGCAGACTGGAAGGGTGGTCGGCACCGACTGGACGAATGTCACAGCTGGCTACAGAGGTGAAGTTATCCACCACGTCGAGGCGGTCGTTGGACACGAGTGTCTGTGCCACTACGCGCTGCTCCCTGACACGAGCTGTCCGCACCCCTGTCCGTACCCCTGTCCGTACCCCTGTCCGTACCCCTGTCCTGTCACGCCGATGGCGACACAAGTGGCAGGGGCACCTTCAAGGGGTTCTTTGGAAAACTCTGCAAGGCTGCCGAAACGCTGACGGTCAACCCCACGTTGGGGATGTGAAAGTCGGCCAAAGTATCTCCCCTCTCTCTGAAGACCTGATCGATGGCCCGTCCATGGATCGGTCCTGCCTCTACATCATGGCGGATAGCATCAGGACAGACCAAGTCCCAGAACTGCCGGCCGCCTTGAAACCGGCAGAAACTTACAGAAAACTGATGAGCGACTCCAAACCTCCGTCTATGGGAAGCCCACCCACACCAACGTCTATCTTCGGCAAGAGTCGAACCACCCCCAAAAGGTGAAGCAAGATGTTGTGCGATTTCTCACTGAAAGCGCCCGAAAAATATGCGACGAGGACAGTATCAAGTTTGAACTGTCCACTCTCGACAAGGTCTTCGCCGCTAACGTTTACCGAATGAAAAGCGCTTCATCTGCTGCACGAAAACACAAAGACCGAAAAAGGAAAACGGATAACATGCTGATATATATATTTCAGTTCCATATTACCCGGGGCATTGGAGAGCGCCTGGAACGCCGCCTGGGGCCCCTGGGAGTTATCATCGATCATCCGTCTGGTCAATCCTGAAAAAATACAAACTGTGCCAACGTCTCAAAGACCGAGATCGGGAGCAAAGCTCGGGAACCATCTACCGCCTAATATGCGAGTGCAACGCAACGTACATTGGCGAGAATGGTCGGCCGCTGGACAAGCGCCTGAAGGAACATCGGAACGCTCTCTCCAAGGCCCAACCAGAAAAGTCCGCAGTTGCTGAACACGCTGTAGATACTCGGCACGATATCCATTTGGATGACGTGGAGATTCTGGGAGGTGAAACACAGTTTAGGAGAAGGAAGCTGCTAGAATCTTACCATATTAGGAAGTCGCGACCGGAGCTGAATCGGGATATGGGTTTAGAATGGTCGACCATCTGGAGAGTGGCTAGTATCGACGGGCAGTGGTCTTGGGGGAGGGGTGGGTGAGAATTAGGGAAGTGTCAATTGTGATGTGTTTAACAATCTACCGTTTTTTTTACTACTTGGTAGTTTCAAGTGTGATGTTTGTCAGTCTCTGCCATGTTTTGCTGCATTGAAGTGCCGCATTCCTCACTGCTCGTGTTCTGTGTTTAAAATTTTATGAAAAACTTTAATCGTCTTCTCTTTGAATATACCATCTGACGACGGAGCGGCTAGAAGCTCCGAAAGCTCATTAATTGTTTTTTAAAAGGTCATCCCAGATATATCATTATCATTCTTATAAACCCTGTAATATGTCTCCGAAAGTTTTATTAAGCAACTTGTCATTGAACATTGAGATAGTCCAAAGTTTGCTTGATTCTAAATATTTAAATTCGCATAGTATAAAACCATGTATTTCTATTGGAGACTGCAACGCCAGAAAGTCACTGACATGCTTCCAAAAACCTCAAAGAAGCTTACCATTATATGGTCTGATTTTGAGAATCATTTCTCCCTCGAGCTAGCAAATGGTCAACAAAATCTGCGTCCATTTTCAATTTATTCAATTTAAAAAAGAAGCTTTTTCGCTCTATCCTCATGGACGTACATCAACTTGGCAGATACACGCGTGGGTAAACAAATCAATCTGCCCAATCTTACACTCTAAAGCGATTGTATTCTCCTCTTACACGGAAAAGCCGATCAAGCGCCAGCCTACCGAGGTATATTTTCCAGGGCGCCAGCTTTAACATTTTTCACCTCGATCGTGATATTGTTTACATTGTGGAGTGTCCGTAATGGAAAGTTCGGGCGAAGCGAGGCTCTTATCGCCCGCGCTTCCCCGCTTTACCAGCTGATGTATCGACGCATGCAGAGAGAACACAGGCGATGGCGCGGACAGTGCACGCGCCTGCCGTCCTCATATCTGATGCATCCAAATGAGAAAATGGCATTGAAATCGATGCTTGATTCTGCAGTTTATTTTCTGGCCGATTTCTAAGTTGCGATATACGTTATTATCGGCATATTTACATACGGTATGCCCACCGATATATACATATATATATATATATATATATATATATATATATATATATATATATATATATATATGTGTGTGTGTGTGTGTGTGTGTGTAAAGATATATATAAATGTAATATACGACTTTCATGCTTCTGCCGTGCCGTTCCAGAAAGAGTTCGTATTGATCTAGTGTTTTCAATGTCCTGTAGTGGCGTAGGCAAAGGTGGGAAGGGGGCAGCCGCACCCTGGAGGGTCGGAGGAGACCCGTAAGGGGCCCCGGACTGACAGAAAGGGTACCGGGCCGATGAAGAGGGCGCCGAGTCAACAGAGAGTGTCCTCAGGAAGATGTTGTGGGCCCTTGGCTGACCTAAAGTGAAGGGCTTCTAGGTCGACGGAGGGGCCCGGAATAGTTGGAAGGGCCCCTGGGCTGAAGGAGAGGGCCCGAGCCAATGAGAAGGGCCACTGGGATGTCGGTGGAGCTCAAGCCGAGAAAGGATCCTTGACATGATGGACAGGATCCAAGTGTTCGAAAAGGGGCATCCGGCTTTCCGGAAAAGGCCCTGGGTCGTCAAAGAGGTTTGTGTCAAATTGCTTGAAAGGTAAACAATCAAATTGTTTTTGTTACCTGATTCAGTGGATGCGTCAGCTTTAAGAGTAGGAGGACGTTCCCACGTTGTAATGGAAGTGACAACAAGCTGATCAGAAATTAACGCATTATAGTCGTCGCAGATCTCCGTTCGTGATGTTGTATTCCAGGGTCATTTATCTGTTGCAGCTTCACGATCTCGCATTGACTGACGTTCGATGTTGTTGTGCTTTCATATGGAGGCAAAATGTATTATGATACATTGCTTAATAACTAGGTACAAAACTTACGTATTCGGCCAGAGATCTACGATGCCCTTCAGTGAAAATGTGCTATTGGAAAACTCATGCCAGAAATGGCAACTGAATGTGTACTGTAAGGGATATGTGTCATCAAAAGCTATTTCACACGATGTCCTTCAAGCAATTTCTGGGGAAATGCATGTCACGTCATTAATTCTGCAAAGACTGATGACGCTTGGGCCCCAAATTCCCTGACTTCATTCCACTTCATCTCTTGGTGAGGGCATGCGAAGGAACGTATGCTTCAGGTAAACATGCAAACATCTGCGAACTCAAAAGCAGCATACGAGAGCCTGTTGAAGCACCCCTTGAAGAGCTTGTTGTGTGTCTACATCAGCTCGGTTGTGGACAGTAGTAACTGCAAGTTTCGCTGCCCGATGGAAAACCTAGCTGGGAAATCAAGGTTGCGCTGTGCGAACAGTCTTACACACGGTCGGGTGAACTGCATGCTTGTTTTTTACACACGGTCGGGTGAACTGCATGCTTGATATCTCCATGAAGCTAATGTAAAACGGCTCTGTCTCTTCACGGACGGTCTCCAGAGTGTATCGCTGGTAAACACAAGATGTTCGAGCTGGCCCCTCCTCTTTTATTTTCGATACTTGCATTTGCTTTTATCTCACCGAACATAATATCGATCAAAACCCAACGGTGTCCCAAAGTGCCCGACGTGCCCAGCGTTGGGGACGTTTTGGTGTGAACTGCTAGGAATATGGCACGAACCGTTTTCTTTCCATAATATCATCATAAATCTCTCGGCGTTGGTTGTTCTGATATCGGACAGGGTAAATTTATGAAGCGCCACACATTCCATCACCGGAGACACGCTGATGTCCCCCGGGGATGCACGAACACGACTCCCAAAACCCTGCACAAACACGCTTCGATCTACTTCCGGGAGCGGCTCTCCCGTGTTATATCGAACTTCCGGGAGCGGCTCTCCCGTGCGCGCGCTGTCAACTAGAGCATGCCAGGCCGCAAGCTGCCGCACAGGTGAACATCGAGAGAGACCAATAATGGCAATAATATTTCAGCAATATGAAGTGATCTCTTCTTCCCTTACTCGACCAAAGATTAACAGTGATGCATCATATACAATGGATTGATCACCTTCTTCTCATAGTGCAGCAATACAGCTCACGACAAAGGGATGTCTTATACCAGCAGAGGTGTTTCAGTGATAAAGTCAGGGAATACATATGTTCGGTGCTAATATGAAGATGAACACGAAAATTATTGTTTTATTATTCCGGTGACTTCATATGCTATTCGGTACACTATCCTATTGATTGTTATCTAGAATAAATAAATTGGTATAATATATAAATACACATTGCATTAATGGCACACGATTCGACGTTTCGGCTTGAGGCCATCGCTAGCGTTATCCTCAATATCTTCGTACTTTATCACTAAACTAACTATCCGGCGATTAAGGAGTTTGTTTTCATTGTATAATCATTGCCAGATTGTGCAATTCAGTGAATATGGTGATATGGTTTAGTGTGATCTTGACATGGCTTCAGATAACTTCGCTATTCCAGCAGTCTAAACTTGAGAGTTGGGTCCACACCGAGGCGACGGATTTTGCAAGCCTGTTCGGAGGCCGAACCCTCTCCGTTGGCTGCTGTTGCCGCGATCTGGGTGTCGACTAATACCCGCCCTCGGCCTGCAAATAATCGTCCCGACATGCTGTTATTATTGCGTGCCGCATCCACATTCCGCTGAAGCTATTAATGCACACTTAATAATGTATAGTGACGAACGACAGGGGCTGTATGTGTCGTAGGCTGTGTGGAACGGAATGGTAGACATGAATGTGGTAGAGATGTGCATTGTGCAACCAACAAACTGGGCACATTTCAACATTTCAACTCACACACAAACTTGCATATATAAATATATATATATATATATTTACATACCTATAGACCACGACAAAGAACCTTCAATGATATTTGAAGTCCCTACCACAAGGGCTTGCGTAACACTTATGCACGTCGCGTTTGGAAGAATACAGTAGGGGGATTTGTTCTAGATGTCATGTGCATGAATCCTAATCCTATTACTGATTATTAGCATGATTATTATTAGAATGATCAATATCATTTATTGCATGAATCCTAATGCAAATGCATTCGGCAGAGCGGTTCCGATGGTCTTTCAGTGCATGGGAGGAAAAACTAACTGCTCCAGTTTGTTTTCTGTGCATGATACCAGGAACATGTTCATTCACTAGCCGTGTTCGTGCACTCAGGTGCTAGTAAAAATTATGCGGCTTGATACACATTGCCATTCTAAACAGTCGTACTGCAGTGGTCAGACGGAGGTATCTCTTCTATCATTGATTATCCACTTTTGACCTGTCGCCCCCCCCCCCCGTCAATATCAGCCCCGCATAAGTATAATTTTAGGAAACATTAACCAAAAGTTTTGCCAAAAGAATCCACAACACCAAAGGATCCAGAATACGGGTGAGTAGCTCATGGACACGGTGCCCGTCTCCCAACCGAAAGGTTGTGGGTTCGAGTCCCACCCGTCGCTACACTTAGCCCGCGACCAATCACAGCAAGAGATTGGCGACGCTATATGGCACAACAGTCGACACGGTGTGAAACAAATAACTAATACAATTACCTTGAACACCATTTAAGGTCTTGTTATGATGAAGATCTTGTTGTGCATTGAAGGTCTTTGTTATTTGAACGCCATTGAACGTCTTTGTTGTTGTGATTCGTTGTTGTGACTTTGCAGATCGGGTACGTCAGTGAAATGAATGCTTGCTAGACACAGCATTACGTTATGTACAAGTTTCTGCGGCATCGTTCATATCCATTTTACCCTTTTCCCCTGCTTAGCCCTAGAACTGCCGGGGGAATTTGAAAGATACCTGAATGTTTTCCGTCTCAATATGTAGGCATTTGACCAACGAAATTACACAAAATGGTTGTGTGACCTCAAGTCAGGTTACGAGGTCAGCTCAAGATTGAAACAAAATGGTTATTTCCGTGCTCAAGAGATCCAGCCTAGCAAGAATAACTCAAAACCCGGACTACGTTTCATTCACCTCATTGTCCTCTATAAGTGTGCGAAGGTCAGGTCGCTATCTGGTCAGGTCACAGAGTTTCAGGTCGCTATCTGTTCAGGTCACAGAAGCTTCAGATCACTATCTGGTCAGGTCACAGAAGCTTCAGGTCGCTATCTGGTCAGATCAGAGTTTCAAGATCGCTATCTCGTTATGGACCGAGTCGCTCATTTGGCGTTCTGGGCCGGTTCTAAGCGTTAACCCGCCATAGGCAAATTTACTTAAAATCGTGATGTAATCGGTGTAGCTACTAACTGACCGGGAAAACTAAAATTCGACGCCTGGTTCCAAGTGGAACCAAGCTTTCGCTATAAGATGCACTACTCCTTGTGGCCGTAGTGGTCGTACTTAAGAGGCCAATTTGCATGAAAGATTTGCATCCAAGCCGATTTTAACATTGGACATCCGTGAAAGTTACACGCAACCTGATCTTATTTAGTCCTCACCTTAGCGGTGTAATCATTTTCAAATTTCGACGCCCACTTTCAAGTGGATCAAATCTGAGGCAACTGCGAAAAATATTCGGGATGTCGTACTATTGTAACTTTAGAGGCCAAATCGCATTGCATTTGCAATTTGTTGCGGTAAATTGCCAAAATGCTTACTCGATGCTATAGTTCAACCAATTAATCAGGTTTGTGGGCAGTTTGTGGGAAAACAGAAAGCCTGAAGCTTGTGGGCAAGCAGAAAGCCTGTAGCCTGTAAGTATGCAGCGCCTGCAGCTTATGAGCAAGCAGAAAGTCTGAAGCTTGTGAGCATACAGAAAGCCTGCAGTATGTCAGCAGGCAGAAAGCATGCAGCTTGCTGGCATGCAACAAGCTTTCATCTTGTGAGCAAATGGAAATCCTTTGGCTTGGGAGCAAGCAAAAAGCCTGCAGCATGTGAGCATGTGGAAAGCCTGCAGTTTGTGAGCATGCAGAAAGCCTGCAGATTGTGAGCATACAGAAAGGCAGCAGCTTGTGAGCATGCCAGAAGCCTGTAGCATATAAGCATGCAGAAAGCTTGCATCTTTGTGAGCATGCAGCAAGCCTGCAGATTGTGAGCATGTGGAAATCCTGTGGCCTGTGAGCAATCAGAAAATGTGCAATTGTAAGCATGTAGAAGTCTACAGCATGTGAGCATGTGGAAAGCCTGCAGTTTGTGAGCATGTAGAAAGACTGCAGTTTGTGAGCAATCAGAAAGCCTGCAATTGTGAGCATGGAAAAGTCTGTAGCATGTGAGGATGTGGAAAGCCTGCAGCATGCGAGCATGTTGAAGGCCTGCTGTTTGTGAACATGTGGAAAGCCTGCAGTTTGTGGACATGTGAAAAGCTGGCAGTTTGTGAGCATGCAGAGTCTGCAGCTTGTGAGCATGCAAAAAGCCTGTGGCTTGTGAGCAAGTGGAATGGAAAACTCAAAACTCAGAAGGCTGCCATTCAAAAATGAAATGTGTCTTCAAAAATTAAAAGCTTTACACTTCTAAAAGTCAAAAGGTATGTAGCTTCTCGTGACCAGGCCTGAGTTTTGTAAAAATAAATAGGCCTGTTTGATTTTACAATAAATTAACACCTATTAACACGCGCACTGGAGGGGGGGTGTTAGTTTTTACTCCATACTGCATACTGGTTTTTCGTACATAACTGCAGATTTTACCGGTCGATATACGCGATTTTCTGCGTACCTGCTTAGAAATTACCGGCGCGTCGTTTAAAGCAAGACAAATGGAAATCGGCCGATTTTTTTTTCGAGTTAGGGGCCGTTAAAGTAAAAAAATCGTACCGCTGGACCACAAAAATCGGCGCTAATGCGCTTCCCGTATATTCGCAAAAGGGAAGTGTTCTTGGCAACACCAGCGACTTGTTTGATGTATATTAATATGCTATATAGTTTCTAGGTCATGTTAGGTCACCAAGGTCAAGTCAGGTCAAGTTCATGACAGGTTAATGGAACCAAACTTGGTCAACTGGAATGTTGTTATAAATGCACTACTGTTTGTCATTTGTACTGTTTGTCATTGCGTTTCCATACTTTATTCATGTACTTCACTCCTTTCTTCGCGAAGCCGATTACGCCGAGCTGCCCGACGGAGCAGTCGGGCGGGCGGCCCGGTTCCGGTAACTGGAACAGGTAACTGACCTGATAAAGTGCTGCTATATAGGTGACCTGAGGTCAAATGTCGGGTCTGGCATCTGTATTGCATCATTAGTAATGTCCAAAACATCATTGATGCCAATTTGGGAGCATTTAAACACAATCACAGCGATCCATAACAATGACAAGCCAAGCCACGCAAAACAAGACAATTGTGACTAATGTGACCTCATTTGACCTTGAAGATATTGATCTAAGGTCATGAAATTCGCACACAATAGAGCTCACTACCGTACCCATCCTCCCTGCGAATTTCGTTCCTCCAGCTTTAATAGAAGCTGAGATTTTATGGGGGCGTAATCCGCCCCCCCCCCCTCCAGTGCGCGTTATTTTCAGAGGCCCTTCAGGGCGCGTGTTAAGCCTTCTCTCATACTATGCTGATTTGGGAATATGCATAATCATTTCAAGTTCGTCATAAACAAAGTCACGAGAAGATAGTTCTGACATCAGGATTGCTAAACACCTTAACTACCTCAGTCTTTTCCAGGAACATTTCCCATTCAAACTCGGTCTAGTATGCCTAACACTGAGAGCAAGTAAAAAAATCCTCTGGCTACTTACGTCAATCCATAAAACTCGCTATCTCCACACATCAATGAAGGAAGGACGCGCGGTACACATACAATTAACAAAGGTGGGACGCCTCAACATATGGCTCCAGCCAAGGCCGTATACAGGCTCCAGCATAAACGCACAACTACAGCGAATGCGCCAGAAGTGTAGAAGCCCGCCTTCAGGGAAGGGCAGACGAAAACTCACACATTACCAATATATTCCACTCATGATCGCTAAAAAATCCACAAAAGTTTGAACTTGTTGACTTCTTGCGAGGTATGTACAGTACGGATTGAGGAAAATGAGACACGGAATGGAAGGCATAATAAAGATTCGAGTAATGCTTGGCTTAGTGATCAGGTCACAGAAGCTTCAGGTCGCTATCTGGTCAGGACACAGAAGCTTCAGATCGCTATCTGTTCAGGTCACAGAAGCTTCAGGTCGCTATATGGTTAGGTCAGAGAAGCTTCAGATCGATATTGGTCAGGTCACAGAAGCATGGCCAAAAATGCGTACTTGTTTGATAAAGTCATAAAGTGCTCGGACTTCAGAGCCACAAGGCCCATCCAGTATGGTTAAGTCTGTAAATGGAAGACAGCATAGGCCTGGACAAAAAGACATTCATCATCCCAACCAATACCACATCCCAAATTCCAAAGAAACCATCCAGCATCCCAACACACACATCAATACATATATACCGTACCTATCCAGTCCTATTCGCTCCATCACGCGAGACACACGCGTGGATCGAGTGCCCCACCAACAATCTCCAAACTCCATCCATGCCCACTCAAAAGGGCTCGCACAGTGCACACCCGCTTAACACAAGTCTCACCCCATCTACCACCAGCTAGAACTCGATAACAAAATTATCCAGCCTAGTGAATTTGTCCACCCTATTTTAAAATGGATTCAATAAGGGACTCCCCACGGCGTCATCAGGACGTCGGAGGCCCGGCCAGGTGTTGATTAACTAGCCTAATTGCTTTTTCATAAATGGTGTTACATTCACTATACCGTTCTGTTTGACATTACAGAAGCGCCTCATGAGGACGATTGATTACTGACTGGTCGATAACTCACAGGTGGCTTCCACACAGCACATAATTACAGCTGGGAAAGCATGGAAGAGGAGGGGAATCTAGCGATGCACCAATCATGTTTAAGGGCGTGGTGAAGCTGCTGCCAAGAACTGACTGCCAGCGACTAGCCACCGCCCGGCGCCCTCCCACTGGTTGCTGATGGCCTCCGGCCACGCACTACCGGCAGAGAAGCCCAAACTATATGTCGCCTCACCGGTCCCGGCTGTTTAGTGGACACTGCGTGGTCAAACAATATCTGCCGACCGCCATCCCCGTGTTCCAGACGGCTCAGACAGCTGTTCTGCCGCCAAATAACACAGCCGGCAACGCAAGCAGAATTTACGTAGCGCGTGATCCGCTTTACTTTTTTTATGACTTCTGCCGCTTGGATCAAAACTTCACATTCGGGTCAAAATATGTCCACATTTGTTCCAATTCCCGTAACTGCGTTCCACGCGACGGGTCGATCCAGACCGCGCCCACCGCTTCGGTGTTGGTCGTGCCTCGTCACTGCGTCAGCGCACGTCGCGCCAGAAGACGAGCCGCCTCCGACCTGGACGTCTCCATGAGACCGCTGGCGGCCGGCCACTCGGGGCGCCGGTCAACCGGATCAATCCCTTGAAAGCTTCCGCAATCGTGCTCCACTTCCGCCCATGCGTGTGCTCGACGGTTGACTTGCCTTCGACCCGGTACGGTGCGCGGATCCCCGCCGCGCCGTGTGCTCGAGGGTGTGCTCGTCGTGTGTGTGCAATGGCTGGTGGTAGGCTTTGACAATGCGTGCGCGCGTGCCGTGTTGTGCACGTCGTTCATCTTCACGCCCACTTGCGTCGACCCTCTCTGCATCCAGTGGTTGTTCGGCTGAAGGGTTCAGATATTTGCAGATGTTTGTTTTACTAAAAGTTGAATCAAGATTCTCACATCTAAGTAGACACACCCGTATGCCCCCACAATGAGACCGGGATCCCTTCATTTGACGGCACAAAGTTGCTTGTAACAAGACACCCCTCATACCTTAGTCTGGCTTGTCTATCGTGCATGCAATGCTCCAAGTGATGTGCGGATGAAGGTGATAGGAAGGACCTCAAAGTTGGGGTAGTTCTCCCTCAGCCATGAGCGAATAAGGGGATGGAGGAGGCCATGGTGTGCTTACTTTCATCGCATCTAAGCTATTAACCCAACGACGTTGACTTGAAAGAATCGGTCCAACAATCGGCTCTGCCCCCTCCACTTCTTCAGCTGCTCCTACTCCCATGACCTCATCGTCCCATGTGTGTGCGCCTATCGATCGAACATGCGATATTCAGGATACCATCGGCAGTTATGACATCCCCATGAGGATGATAATATTCATTGTGTGTGTTTAAGGTATTGTCAATGGTATCGCATGTGAATTGTATGTGCACGAAGCATGCGGGCGAGAGGGTATGGTTTGTAGAGTCTGTGTGGTTGTGTGACGGTTTTCCTATGGGTATGGTTCGGGTGACTATACCATGTACGCTCGTAGGAAATAGTTTGGTCATGCCCGATATTATATATATTCTGGGCAGCTTTTTTCGGGCAATGCACTGAGCAGGATCAATGTAAGCAAATGTCAAACAAATAAACGATGTTAAACAGCAATTCATTGAGGCTCTGGTTGTAACAAAAATCCTTTATCCGTGTTTGATTTGCATTGCACAGAAGCCGAAAAACTAATGTGATGACCGGAAGGCCGATGTGAGAGCTGAAATACTAATGCGAGGGCCGGAATTATAATGCGAGAGCCGGAATACTAATGTGAGGGCCGGAATACTAACGTGAGGGCCAGAATATTAATGTGAGGGCCGGAATACTAGCGTGAGGGCCGGACTGCTAGTGTGACGTCCGGCAAGTGAGAGGGACTCTACACGACATGGACACACGAAAATGTAGGATGCAGGTCACATTTTAATATTGCTCGATTTTTGCTCCTCGTGAACAAGTCAGTACGTACTAGAAATGCGAATGCTGAAGGGGTACCAGTCGCCACAGTATCGGCGATAATTCTGGAAGCAACAGGCGCATATGCCACTGGACCAACAGCATCGTTGGTCGGCTTCCCTCGCTGCCCCCCCCCCGCCCTCCCATCCCCAAGGTTCGTGACACAAATTACGAACAGCATACAGGCGCGTGCAACAATTATTGGGCGCGTGCATACCAGCCAGACTGTGTTCCGACTGATTCCGACAGATTGTGTTCCGGATCGCGTCCCAAGTCAAGATGGCGCGCTCCTTGTGCAGTGTGCCGCCGCCGGCGTGTGTCAAATGCCGAGTGCCGAGTGTGCAGTCGCAGTGCGGCTGCCGCCGTATTCGACTCGGGATTGATTCGTCGCACGGCGCTGCCGCCAGGGCCTTACCCAATTTCGAGGAGAATTAGATTTGTGGAAGTTGACGCAGCTGTTCCGGTGTAAAGGATGTTCCACGTGTGACGACGGGGAAGTCGAGATTATGAAATATTCGCCGCGCGTGTCGCCGCCGGTTTCAAAGAGCCGAGGTGGAGGAAGAGAGTGCGCGAGCGAAAGGCGACGGGTGCCAATGCCTGTCCGACCAGCACAAAGGAGCCAGATGACCCTGGCTGACGCCATCGTCTGTTGGCCGCGGAATATTTATGGTCGTTCCGATGTGGTGCTAATATTAGGATACTCAATCTGTGGCCAGGAGCACTGCGTCCAAATTAAATTACGATTGGGTGATGTAACTATCCTATTCATTGCGTGTTGGTCGAATATATGTATATATATATATGTATATATATATAAATATATATATATATATATATATATATATATATATATATATATATATATATATATATATATATATATATATATATATATATATATATATATATATATATATATATACATACCTATATATATATATATATATATATATATATATATATATATATATATATATATATATCTATATATATATATATATATATATATATATATATATATATATATATATATATATATATATATATATTTGAAATGCTAGTGATGTTGACCAGCTCAAAATGTACATAAATTGTAAAACACTTGACTTAGTATGCAAGCATTTTGTTCGTGTGCTATTTCCCATATGGGGCACACTGGGGAGGGGCCATCGTCATCATTTGTTGCAGCACATCGGTGGTTATCGAATGTCCTCCGCGCAACATATGGCCGCCGTATATGTATATTTGCTTATATATCTATATTCATTTGCATCCGTTTGCTCCGTTATAGTTCTGCTTTCGCTTCCTCAGTACATTCGAGGGTCGTGCTTGCGTCATCAGGTCAGTAGATTAACTTGGCTTAATGATTGACTGCTGCACGTTTCGAAGGAACGAGCTGCATGTTCAAGCTTCTGTCAGCATGTTACCGAAGTTATCATTTCTATGGCACAAAGGACGCTTTAGACAAATGCGCCTACCCTATATTTGGGTTCAATACGGCGCATCTTCCCCGGTCGCGACCTAGCATGATGTCGGAAATAGAAAGTTCATGATATCTGGCAAAGCCATTGCGGTTCTCCAACTGCAGTCATTCGGTAAAATCGGCTCGAAATTGCTCTCCGCTTACGGCTATGAGCTGAGCGTTTAATCAAGCGCTCTGCAGCTGGATTTCTCTGCTTCGATGGCGGCCCTTGTTCCACCATTGAAATATTGGCACATTACACACGGCATTTATTGCACCGCCGTCTAAATTGACCACTTGTCACCCGATCTAACCATGCCGGATATAACAAAAGTTTCCGTTGATACTTTACTTGACTCCAAGTGTGGAGAAACACTGAACTTGCATCATCACGAGCTTCTTTACGATCAACTTCGGTCGTATTTTTCTGGCTTCAAGCATTTTTAACATCCAAGGAGATAATTTGTTACATGCATGCAGGTATTTTTATACACGCAAGGACGGAAGGATTTAAGAAATGGATTTAGCATTTATGCATTTTTAAAGGATGTTTGAAAACATTTTTACATGCAATGGTTTTTGTACATGTTATATATATATATACGCAATACAAGCTTGATATTAAAAATTCAACAATACGTCATCTTAATCTCCAACACTAGCTCAACCAACGGTTACCATGCATGCTTTCTGTTTTAGTGGCATCATGCAGACGCACGATCTGCATATCATTGTAGTGATCACCTGAATGTATTTGCCCCACGATATATTCTGCGGTTATCATCATTGTCATTTAAATGTTTATTATATTCACTAGACCGCACACAATTGTTCCACTCCACATATGAACATCGTAGTTCAACTACCGCCAAGCCTTTGACCTGACATCACATGAATTTGACCTCTGATTTGACCCTTGTCACACTGACATCAAATTAACCAGCCCGCGCAGTGGGTTGATGCAAACCCCTGAAGTTGTCACGACCACAAACGGCGTGTGCCAGAGCG
This sequence comes from Ashinkailepas kermadecensis, assembly GCA_034440615.1. Classification (NCBI taxonomy): domain Eukaryota; kingdom Metazoa; phylum Arthropoda; class Thecostraca; family Neolepadidae; genus Ashinkailepas; species Ashinkailepas kermadecensis. Next base: position 214,454 of record JAOTOM010004538.1, on the reverse strand, counting down.
CCTCCACTCGAAGTGTCTGGTAGGACATTCTTTGCCGACCTTATGGTTAAAAAGGAAGAAAATGTTCTGTCAGGCAGCTGTGCTGAAGCGTCATGAGACGGGAATGTTCGTCGTGTTTCGCCGAAATCGTGCAAATTATCGGCAATTAATATCGCTTGTTGAGACAAATGCCTCTAACTCAGCTACCCTCCTTGCATGGAACATTAACCTTTCCAGTGTTATTCAAAGTCATTGACCCAGCTTGACTTCAGATGATATTGTTTAGCTTCGGAGTTACTCTTAGGTTACCTGTACTGCATTCGACGCCATTTGTATTCACACGCATCAGACTATTTATAAGCATGTCCATGACTATTTCTAAAGTTTTCAAAATTAGATCGAGCATCGATATCATCGGACTGTTGACATATGGGTTAAACTGCAACAAATGTAGCATCGTTTGTGTCCAACGACAATGAGGAGTATCATGTTGAAGCTGTCAAGCGCGAATATGTTACTGTGTTTGCGCAAGGAACTATTTAAGGCGAACACTGTAGATTTTTCGAACATTTGAACTTCAAACTGACCTGGGGGGGGGGGGCTCAATTAGTAACCTCAATAGATGAACACGTGACACAAACCGCGGCATCTCGTCGCGCGCAATATGCCGCAGTTTTGAGGCTGGACTGGGAGCTGGGGAAGGTGGCAAAGTGTCCTGCATGGGCGACGGTTAACGCATGCCCAAGTATAATCTAAACCAAGCGCTACTCAGTACCTATGCTTCGAACCATTGCGAGTAGTAGTGCAGTGCGGCACCCCGGTATCTCGGTTGGTTAGAGCGCTGGCCTGAACGTCTCCCCTGTCCTGGCAAGACAGGGTTCGGGTCGCTTCGCGCGCTCGCATTCAGCCTCCGGCTGGGAGGGTCAGTTGGATACTGGCCCAATGAGGCCCCGAGATGATCTACCGGGGCGACTATGCCGGTGCGTTGATGTCAAGCTCTCTGCAAAAATTGTACCGTTTTAATGGAATTCATGGATCTGGTGGTGGGGCCAGGATTCACTTTACAAGCTCTGCTCAGCAATTGAGGACTCTGGTTCATGAAGCCATCCCAGCAAGAATTCTGAGTAAATTTCTATTCATTTGTTTTAAGTGTTCCAATTTCGTGGCAAACATGAAGAAGATGTGCTTATGGACATTTAGTTAGCTGAGCGTGATGGGGAGCTGTTGTCGTGGATAAGCAGATGTGCTTCGGTGAACACCGTGCCTTACGCCATGCCGTGCCATTTGTTGCGATTTTTGTCGCAGTTGAGGGCTTGTAGACTGTTTTGGTGCCTTAATTTCGGCACTCAGCTCCTAACTTCGTGAATGATTTTCCTAATTCCGTGATACAACACAAGTACCGTGATTAACTACGGTAGTTCTTTGCTGACTTAATACAAACTTGACAGCCAGTGCTTACAAACATTTCTGAGTCCCTTGGCTTTGCCGGGGCAAGATGATTGAGGTGGACATTGAAGTTTCTAGGTGCACTCTTTCCATGACATAGACCTGGCGCTAAGTTTCAAACTTATGGGCTATGCATTCCCCTCAACCATAATAGTGGCGGGGCCCCATGGTCTAGGTCATGTTCCATTTATTATCGGAACGAATGCGCATTCGTTGATCAGGTATGAACCAAAGCACCCATTATCTCAATGCATTTGCCTTCTTTAGAAGAACGAAATGCCATTTAACCCAAGCAGCTTCTGTATGAGGGGAGGGGAGGGGAGGGGAGGGGAGGGGAGGGGGATAAGGGTATAGTTGGGATGTGATGAGAATACCAGTCCTTGGAGACCTCCTCTGCCCCTGGAGGTGCAGTCGGGCCGTGAATAGTGGCTTGCCCTGCGGTTCCAGGAGGCCTCCTCTTCCCCGGGGCCTCCATGTGCAGGCAAGCTTAGGTGAGGCATCTTCTGATATCCCCTGGTTTTGACCATGACATTACTCCAATTATTTTCACCTAGGTATGTAATACCAAACGCTCGAAGACGCATAACTTGATGGATGAATATCTACAGCCCCTTAGCCTCACCCCGGCGCAGCCCTCTGCTTTGGACCCACCCTGTAGCTGCCATCTTCACCAAGCGACGACACCACGTTTCATGAGAAACCTTGCACATCATTTGTAGCTGACGCCAAACTCAGTGCACCGTGGTAAGTGGCACTCCGTGCACCGTGGTGAGTGGCACTCGACAAAGGACACTGAGCTTACTGGCGTAAAAAAACTGCTACGTAGCTTGAATCCATGCGGCGAAATGCCCTGCCGTAGCAGATCATGGTGTGTGAAGAATAGCGGAATATCTATAGTGGAACACAGTGAAATAGCGTCCTCTGAAATCAATCGTGGAGGGGCACCATAGATGACTAGAAAGATCACCGGCAGAATGACTTGGACTATGACTTGGACTATGACTTGGGCTTGGACTTGGACTATGACTTGTAAACATCTAACAGCGCGAAATACCTGTCACCTAGAGTTAATCAGTTTCAAAAAAGATCTAAGTACGATTATGACTAAAGTTATCCAAACAAATTCTCCAAAAATTACGTCACAGGGCGGTCGGCTAATATGATAGAAAATAAATACCAAATTGTTTGCAAAGTATGCATGATATGCTATGTCAAGCGGTGCAGTCTGGGATAACTGACGGTCAACATGGCAACTGAAATGCCACTCACAACTATTTTCAACGTGATGTGTGGTGCCATTGCGCCAGCAGATGTCTGGAGCACACCAGAGAACGGTGTTGGTGGAAATTTGCCCACAGTTTGACGCAGTAGCAAACACACAAAGTTCGACAACATTACTCACGCAAAACAGAGCGATGCAAATGAGCACAAATATCGGAGTTTGACGACTGGGCAAGGCAAAACGCATTCTAAAAACCCGGGCAGATGAGATGTGGCGCCACAGCTCAGAACATTCTCGTTGCCTTAAGCAATTCAAGAAGTCATGACACTGTTCACAACATACCATGTTTGATGAAAAAATAGGTCATGATGATATTCCTTCAACTTTTTGGCGCGTCCAAGTTCCAGTAAGTTTTTTTAAAATATAAAATTGCACAGCAGCGCACAACCAGAGACCAATGCCGAAAAGAGCGACCCCATGATAATGTGCGTCGTAAGCTTCAGCTGCTCCAAGCTGCGCCTACATAGTGATCAATGCTGGCAGGCCGGGGCGGCCCGGGGCAGTCCAAGGAAGGTCGGGGCAGTCCGGGTGGGCCGGGGCAGTCCGGGTGGGCCGGGGCAGTCCAAGGAAGGTCGGGACAGTCCGGGCGGCCCGGGGCAGTCCGGGCGGCCTGGGGCAGTCCGGGTGTCCCGGGGCAGCCCAAGGAAGGTCGGGGCAGTCCGGGTGGCCCGGGGCAGTCCGGGGAATCCCAGACATCCCAGCGCCGCGACGCACTCGCTCGCGGAATGTTTTGGCCGCCGACATCCGATCCAGCGGTCGCTATGCAAACAAACTCGCCGTAAGGCTGCCGAGTCGAGATAGGTGAAGTGCTGAACGTGGCGGCCGCAGCAGCGCACCACAGCGATCATGTGCCGCTGCGCGCCATTTCCCGGCGGTTCCCGCCATTTCTCGGCGGTCTCGGCAGAACCGCTCGGGGGATTGGGGGTGGAGAGGAGGAGATTGCATCCACCCCTCATTGGAGGAGGGCTAAGTGCAAATTGAACTCTGCCTGCAGCTGCCTTTGCAGAGTGGCGCCGTTTTGCCAGCGGCAGTAGTTGCTCAGCGCAAACAAAGCTGAACAAAAAGACAATTACTGCACTTCACTTCCCGCGATCTCCCCTGTTCTGCTGTAGTTCAAATGCAAGTCGCCGAGGGCGACGCAGAGACTGTTTGTTCTGCACTAAATGACGACGACGCTGAAAGATCGGATATGTTTCAGCACAGTTGAGCCCAAGTTTCCATTACTCCGTAGAGCCCAAGCTTCCATTGTTCCGTTGAGCCCAAGTTTTCATTATTCCTGTTTGCAGTGCGAATACGAAAATACTGAAAATCAACCAGTATTAAGATTCAACATCAATGGGAGCGTCCTGGCATGGCGGCACGGTAAAAACTTCACCTTGTTCCGACTAATTTGCAGTGGGAAGGAGTGTGTAGGGGGGGGGGGGGATCTCGCAGTGTGCCGGGTGGTCTACCGACGCCGCCGGTCGCCGCACCAGGCGATGCTGACCGTGCTCGGCGATCGAAGAGTCACGACTAATGACCCAGTGACCAGTGACGAACGACCGACCAATGGCCAGCGAAGTGACGACCCCGGCCGGGGTCGAGGGTGGGCGCGTGATGACGGGCGCGCGCGCCCCCGGACTTCGTGCTCGCGTTCGACACCGGCGGGCGGCCGACTTTGCCCGGGCGCATTGCCGCGGCCGGTCCGTGTGACTGTCTGTGCGATCGCTTGCGAACATCTCGGTGGGCGTTGTTCGACTGCCGGTCGACACCTGAGGCGCCGTGAACGGCTGCTCGTGCCGGATCCGTGCCGGTGTCGTGCCGTCCGGCTTTGGTACGTGTGTGGCACAAAGCGATAGTGGTCCGCCAGTGGTCGGCCAGTGGTCCGCCAGTGGTCCGTCAGTGGTCCACAGTGGTCCGCCAGTGGTCCGCCAGTGGTCCGCCAGTGGTCCGCCAGTGGTCCGCCAGTGGTCCGCCAGTGGTCCGCCAGTGGTCCGACAGTGGTCCGACAGTGGTCCACAGTGGTCCGACAGTGGTCCGCAGTGGTCCGTCAGTGGTTCGCCAGTGGTCCGTCAGTGGTCCGCCAGTGGTCCGACAGTGGTCCAACAGTGGTCCGCCAGTGGTCCGACAGTGGTCCGCCAGTGGTCCGCCAGTGGTCCGCCAGTGGTCCGCCAGTGGTCCGACAGTGGTCCGGCTGTGGTCCGCCAGTGGTCGGCCAGTGGTCGGCCAGTGGTCGGCCAGTGGTCTGACAGTGGTCCGACAGTGGTCCGTCAGTGGTCCGCCAGTGGTCCGCCAGTGGTCCGACAGTGGTCCGACAGTGGTCCGACAGTGGTCCGACAGTGGTCCGCCAGTGGTCCGACAGTGGTCCGCCAGTGGTCCGCCAGTGGTCCGACAGTGGTCCGACAGTGGTCCGACAGTGGTCCGCCAGTGGTCCGTCAGTGGTCGGCCAGTGGTCGGCCAGTGGTCCCCAGTGGTCCGCCAGTGGTCGGCCAGTGGTCGGCCAGTGGTCCGACAGTGGTCCGCCAGTGGTCCGCCAGTGGTCGGCCATTGTACTGATGCCAGTGTCCGGAGGAGCTCCGTCAGCGATATGCTCTCTCTTGTGATACGCTGACACGCTGACACACTGAGACGCATTGCAGATACAATTGTTGGGACGACATATTGGCGAAAATAGCGTCCTGTTCGGCTTGAATGTGAAAATGGATCAACTGCGCCAAGCTGTTGCTTCAAATTATGTCGATGGTTTCTAGTTTTAGATAGTATGTTGTTGCAATCACTTCAATTCCAGGTTGAAGTCTATCATTTCAATTTCCGTTCCGTGCCCATAGCATCTCCATTTGTAACCACAATATCACAACTCTTCACACGACTCAGTACTTGATATCCTTCTGACATAGACCGTATAACACCAATGCGTTCCCAAAGGTATCATTAGTTTTCGCTCACTCGGTTAGTATTTTGATTCACCAGCACGACGTGCTGGGCGGTAGAGCTCCTGAATAATGTTCCAGAATGGTTCAGAAGATAAATCATTGTGACATTCCACTGAATTTTCTGAATTAATTATACTGATGATTTGAACTGAATACGCTGGACTTCTATATAAGTTCACCTCACCACATCATTGGTGATATGAACTCAACGACACATTGTACCTTTAACTTAGAGCAACCTGTTGACACTTTACTTGTATTTGTCCTGTGCAAATGCAATATTCCGGGTCAGGTTGCCTGTATTTTGGACCTCAATTTGACCTGGACGGGTTGAAGAAAATTATCGTCGGTTGGTCTTGGGAAAGTCACCGGCCTAGTTGGGCACGATTTGATTGTCGTCGGGAAGCATGGTGCCATATTAACACGCGCACTGGACTGGGGGGGGGGGGGGGGGGTGGCGAACTCCGCCCAACCCTCCGGTTTTTGGTTAATATCTCCCGATTTTACAGGTAGATATACGCCATTTGTGTGTATCTGCTTAGACATGTCCGGCGCGTCGCTTAAAATAAGAAAAACTCAAATCGGCCGAAAATAAGTCGAGTTAGAAGCCGTCGAAGTCGAAAGATTTCATAGCGCCAGACCACAAAAATCGGCGCTGATGCGCTTCCCGTATATATGCAAAAGGCAAGTGTTCTTGGCGAGACTAGCGACTTATTTGGTGTATATTGTTATGCTATATTGTTTCAAGGCCATGCTAGGTCACCAAGGTCACGTCAGGTCAAGTTCATGACAGGTCAATGGAACCAAAGTTGGTCAACTGGAAGGTTGTCATAAACACAAATGACTGTCATACGATCCATATCATTTTGAATGTTACTCCCTACACATCCTGAAAACTATTGTTTTTGCCATTGTGAACGTAAGTACATACTTCATTAATGTACTTCAGCCCTGTTTTCGTGAAGCCGATTGCGCCGGGCCGCCCACCGGTGCGGCAGGTTCCGGTAACTGGAACCGGTAACTGACACGATAAAGCGCTGATATATAGATGACCTGAGGTTAAATACCGCATATATCATCTGTATTGCATCATTAGTCATATCCAAAGCATCATTGATGCCCATTTTGGAGCAATTTAAACACAATCGCAGCGATCCATACCAATGTCAAGCCAAGCCACACAAAACAAGCAAATATGGCATATGTGACTTCATTTGACCTTGAAAATATGGACCTAAAGTCATTAAATTTGTGCATAATAGAGATCAACACCATGCCCTTCTACCCTGAAAAAAATTGTTTTACTCTAGCTCTAATAGGAGCCGAGATCTTAGGGAGCGGAATCCGCTCACCCCCTCCCCCTCTCCAGTGCGCGCAATTTTCAAAGGGCCACCAGGGCGCATGTTAAGCATTGTGAGTTAGGCTTGGGATTACAAATTGGGACTAGTATTAGAGAAGCATTGCATTTTGGAGCCTCCATTGCAGAACACGGATGACAAGACTGCAGGAAGATATAAGGCGAAATGTACTAACAAGATCTTCCATTTACAGACTTAACAGGATGGGCCCTTCTGGCTCTTATTAAGTCAAAACACTTCGTGACTTTATCATGTCACGACGATATATGCGTCGCCCCTCCTATCCCGCTTCGGACCGGTCGGAGCGGAGTCCGGTGCGTCGGACAAGTCAGCCCCCCTCCCCCTTGGACCAGACGGGTCAGCAGCCTCCCCTGGACCAGACCGGTCAGTGGTCTCCCCTAGACCAGACGGGTCAGACCGGCCAGCGCCCCCCCCACCCCCCCCCCACCCCCTGGACCGTACAGGTCAGGCGGATCAGCGACCTTCCCTAGACCAGACGGTTCGGTGGCTGCCCAGACTAAAATATATCACAGGACAGGTGCATAGTTATCGACGGGTCAGTGACCTGTCATTCTTTATTTCTCGCTCTTTTTCCTTTTGCCTTTGTTTTCCCCGTTTCACTTTCTTTTCGCTTTTGTAACATGTCTTCAGAATTCCCATGATATATCGCTCAATTTCAGTGACATCAGCAAAAAGGAAATTCGCACAAACGATCAGTCGCCTGAGATGGAAACATCCTTTCTCGTCTCCATTTGCCCCCCCCCCGTCCCCTAGCAGATACCAGTAGGTTCCACACAAACCTGCCAGTTCAGTTTCAAAAGTCGTAATTTGCTTCTATTTGGAGAAGAAAGTAATGCGATATATTAACATCATGCACAACTGAACAGACACCGCGATGACATTTTCGGAACTTGTTGTCATCTTACAGTACTTACTTAAGAAGCCTTAATACTGTTATAATCACATTTGCAAATTACGTTCGAAACTATTATTCCTCAGGTGCGAGGTTTCCTGGACTCAAAACTTTAAAGAGTAGCTCAGGTCCCAAAGGAAGGCGATATGGTACAAAATACGAGTTCGTCCTGAATGTATTCCTACTCCAACGCGTCCAATGGACGTGAAGGAGTGCCGTGGAAGGTGGTGTATGCAGCTCATCGACGAAACTGCACGTGAGACCTTCTAACTTGTCGGCTGCTTCCCTGCATGTTTGAACCGAGATCAATCACTGAGGTGAACCGACGCAAATCCATCCTCCATCGGCTATTCCCGGTAGATGCACGATTAGAATGAAGCTTCTAACTTGGCGAACTGGGTGTCTGATCTTCCCCTCCCGCAGTAAAGGTTAGCGACCTCCCCTGAGTCAAACAGATAAGTGGTCTCTTCTGAGTTAGACGTGTCAGTGACCTTGGCTGATTCAGGCAGGTCGGTGGCCTGCTTTTGGCCAGACTGATCAGTGATTCCCGAACAGACTGGTCAGTGATCTCCGGCCATGTCCCGACCAGACTGGTCAGTGATCGCCGGCCATGCTGGTCAGTCAGCGATCTCCGGCCAGACGAGTGTATCCCCCTCCCCCATCTCTGACTGGCGAAATGGTGTTTGCTTCCAAGAGGTCGTTGACCTGCCCTGTGATTGTCATCTCAGGTAAAACTGTCCCCTAGGCTAGATAGATTAATCATGTTCACCGTTTCTAACCGATCAGTCCTGCCCATACTGTGCTAGCTGAAGTGTCAACTCTTGATGCATACGCCCAGGTGACCTCTGCGTCGAGATAGCGTACTTTTGACCTCTTGGTGATATCTGTGCTCCCCAGAGGAAGCAATTATGACCACAGGTAGCGTCGTCTCTCTATTTCTCATTGAGAGTTATCTCTCAGTCATGTCAATCACTAGTCGTCTGTATATCTCTGTCATATCCACCCCAATGGAGCTTCACCAGGATGGTGACATTTTCCGACCACCTCGAGTGATTTCTTTGTATCGCAGATAACCCGACCAGTGTTCTTCGCTGATTCGGGCTGTCTCAGGTAGCCGCCGTTGACCCGTGACCTCCGTGGGAGGGCGGGTGCACAGGTCTGACCGGGCGGGGGGGCGGCCGGCGTTGCCCCTGACCTTCTTTTTGGGGAAGGGGGGTGGGGGAGGGGGGGGGGGGCCGGGGGGGCGGGGGGGGGCCGTTTGTCCCGGGCCCCCCGTGTCGGACAGGCCGGGTGCAGCAGGTGGACGTGACCGGCAGGTCGGACGGCCGCCGTTGACCCGTGACCTCCGTGTCGGACAGGCCGGGTGCAGCAGGTGGACGTGACCGGCAGGTCGGACGGCCGGTGCGGCTGCCGTGCCGCGTGGACGAGGCGCACTGCGGCCCCATTCACAACATTCAGTGGTACCGCGGCGACGGCGACACGCGCGTCTTCATCTTCTCCGAGCTGGCCGCCGTCCAGACGGACGAGAACATGCTCCAGGGCAGGTGGGTGGCGCCCGCTCGGTGTGACGTGCCGTGCGGATCGCTGCGCCGTTCCGTGGTCACGCTCTCGGACATAGGTGAGGTCATTGGCGCGCGCGGAGTACTGTCTTAAAGCACACAGGAGACTGCTGCTTCCAGCAGTATCCAGATACAGGTAGTTCGCACGACAAACAGTGTCCAGGTACCACGTAGGAGGCTCGACAACAACACCAGGAATGTGCAGAGACTCGCAGTGCTTGATTGTAAAATCCATTGTATTTTGCTCAAGTGGTGCCTGGTTTTCACCTCATGACTCGGAGCCCACTAGTAGGCAGCTGTGGGTGAACTTAATTTGGGCTAGAGGTTATCGAAACAGGAGCAAACCGTGTCACAACTACGAAGCGACTATTCCGACTCTGGGTTTGTACTGAATAATTGCTTCAAGTTTCGACGTCTACCAGTTGAGTCTGACTCAGTGCTACAGAACCATCATCAAATAGCTCAGTTTATAATTATCCACAGAAAACTATGGTCGGGCCAGGGCCGACTCAATTAAGAAGTTCGAGAGAAACTTGGACATACGGAACCTCGGGCGGCGGGCGACGCCCGAATGTTTCTGCAATATGATGAGATAAACGAAAAGTTTTGTGTCGGGCTTAAAGGGATCTTTTGGTTAATTAATCTCGATCGCCAGACGATGGCGAGAAACGCTTCCCAGAGCTTTCTGAAAAGTGGCATTGCTTGCGATCGTACTCGATAGCGATGTTGCTGCGAGACTTTCGGCCGTTCTAAGGCTGAAATGTATCCTGTCGACGACTGGTATTAGCCAAATGATTTTCATACTATGATACGGCGATGCGTGCTGTCCTGGAAAACACATTGTGTAATAGGTAAATTTGTTCAGAAAAAGCTCATTCCAATTAACCCGACTTTGACTGCGGTACCTAGGAAGCGTCATTGCCGGGGGCGGGGACGTCGCCTGTATATCCAAACAAATATCACACGGGTTGGTCTGATTCAAAGGAAAAGCGGTGGTCAGTGACTGCAAATCTTTGATGAGCATGTTTTGCTCCTTGGTGTGATGAATGACGCAACAGAATCGGTTGGGCATAATTTTTTTTAACTTTGGAAACGATTACTAATGGGATTAGCCTCCCATACATTTTAGCAAAGAAATCACAAGTGAGATGGATGGAGTCTGCGATCGTCAATCGTAAACCTTGCGAGCTCGATAATTATAGCGTGGACCTTTGTCTTGCTTGTTAGTGATTATCCTTTAATGCCGTACACACACTAATACTGTATATATAATGGTTATGATGCCATTCTCATTTGCGACTCATCATACAATGTTCATAATTTGCCCATACAATATCCATGTGAAGCCATCAAAGCATCTCGTACTACAATAACATTTTGCCTTGATCACCATTACAATTCGACGGCTTTTAGCGATTTCAACATAGTTGTAAAGCTACTAAGTTGCATTACTTCAGATCGGAAGCTTTATATCAGAGCTATTATGAGATAAAAAGAAATGGTGTGTCATTCGGTTTAGCCGGAATGGGTAAGACTACTGTCTTCTGCTGGATCAGTCACATTGGGCTAGCTGGAAATGAAGCTGCCGACATGGCTGCAAAGGCCGCTATCAGCAGTGGTCGCACCGTTTCTCTACCACTTCCTCCAAGATATCTCTACCCATATATATCATCATTTATACGATCAGAATGGCAGCGAGTCTGGAGTTCGAAGTGTAGCAAACTAAGTGTCCTGAAGCCGACACTAGGGCGGTGGTGGTCCTCGCATCGGGTAAATCGATGGGAAGAAGTTGCGCTCTGCCGTCTGAGAATAGGACATACCTTAGCCACACACCGCTACTTAGTGTCTGGAGGTGACCGACACTTATGCCCCCGCTGTTCTGCCTTGCTTACTGTATACCATGTCATTGTAGCGTGTTCAACACTGGAACCTCTACGCCGTCAGTACTTTGGAAGAGCGAGCACCGACTCCTGACGTATGCTTCTGGGTGACGACTCGGATGTCGTGACGTCCGGTAACATCTTTACTTTTCTTCGACACGCAAACTTTGATGTGATATATCGTCCTTGAGAACCAATATTCTACCTCCACTAATGATGATTTGAAGGACATACCGTTTTAGTTTCTCTCTAACCATTGTTATGGGCACAAAATGACCTTGCTGTCGACGTGCCCCTAAACATCAATTCATCATCATCATCGGTAAAAAAAAATCACCATAATTTGCTTGTTTCCGCAACAGTACACGTTTAGTCTTGCAACTTGTGACACTTTGTCCCACTGATCCCACATTGCAATTAACCTATGACAGCTTAGTAACCGGCAGAAAGTGGCATCTTTGCGTTGGCCTTTCGGATTTTAGTTAGAAATATTGAAATTCTACAGTTGTATCCTATCAACCAGAACTGAACCGTGCTCCTGCCATCAGCTAAACGGTAGCACGGAGTTCCGAAAACATCACGGCTGGGTGGAGGACATCCTGGATAAGCAGCGATAACAGAATCATGGCACTTATATGAGGTTTATCGCGCCGGCTCAATGTTGGAGTAATCTAAAGTTGACAGCATGAACCCGCGCGAAGTGTCGTTCATAAGCGGCTCACTGGCGCTTCTTGCACTGTGGAACACTTCTCAGACGAGGAGTGGGCGTCCACAATGCACTTCGGTCCGGAATGTCTGGTGTGCGCCATGGCCTTAATGCTAAGTTTGCTTCTAGCGCGGGTCAACCTCTGGAGTCTCCATCCCCCTCCAGGAGTCACCATCATCCTCTTGGAGTCATCACCCTCCAGGAGGCTCCATCCCCCAGGAGGCTCCATCCCCCAGGAGGCTCCATCTCCAGAAGTCTCCATCCCCGAAAGTCTCCGTCACCAGAAGTCTCCATCCCCCAGGAGTCTCCCCTCCCCCATGAATCTCCATCCCCCAGGTGTTTTCATCCCTCCAGGAGTCTCCATCCATCCCCCAGGAGTCTCCATCCATCCCCCAGGAGTCTCCATCCATCCTCCAGGAGTCTCCATACCCCCAGGAGTCGACATCCACCAGGAGTCTCCATCCCTCCAGGAGTCTCCATCCATCCCCACTAGCAGTCTCCATCCATCCACACTAGGAGTCTCCATCCCCAAGGAGTCTCCACCCCCTCCCATACCAGGAGTCTCCATCCCACAGGAGTCTTCATTCCCTCAGGAATCTCTATCCCCAGGTTTCTCCATCCATCCTACAAGATTCTCCATCCCTTCTCCAAGAGTCCCCAGCCCCACATAAGTCTCTATCCCTCCCTCCCCCACCCCCCAGGAGTCTCCATCATCCCGGGAGTGTCCAGCCCCCAGGGGTCTCCATCCCCCGAGTAGTCTCCATCACCACAGGAGTCTCCATCCCCCAGGAGTCTTCATCCCAATGCCTGACGGCAGCCCGCCTGACATCACTACTGCCTGACACTGCGCTCTGCGCAGTGGCGGCAGGTCAGTGCACACCTCCGTGCGCCGGCGCCTGCGTGACTTGGTATTCGGATTTTGGTGGCGCCCACCACACATCAGAGGAGCCGTCGCACTCGTCAGAGGTCGATCCAGGAATTTTGACCGCAGGGGGGGCTGTCTAGCGGGGCGCTATTTCACCGGAGAGACGTCACTGAATGAGAAGATTGCAAGGAAGGTAGGTACACTAGTAGGGTGGGTCATACTTTTTTGTTTGTTGTAAATCAATTGCGAGGGGTGTTCAAATAATGTAGTTTTGTGTGTAGAACACAAATCTGACTGTGATTTTTAATTCTGACAACCCTAGCCTACATCGTTTTGCAGTTGAATATTGTAAAATTTGGGATTATCTTGCTATTTTTCCCGGATGAATTGAATTTGATTTCTTGTCCCATCTAGCTCAGCAATAATCATAATATGGGTCATTTGAGGAGGTTTATCGCGTGAAAATCGAACTTGAATTGACTTAGCCTATTACATTTTTTAAGTGACGCTGGCGACGCTCTCAGGCGCAGTAAATTCTTGGCTAACAAATTATAAGTGGTGCGGGGATATTTGTGGCGCAATATACAAGTGAAGTCACTACGCGTCGCTCTGTGTGGTCTGTGGTTTGGGGAGCGGAGTCCAGTCCGACATTTTGTTCCAGGAGGGAAGGGATGGAATAAGTGCGAATTGCATTAGCATTTCATAATATATTATGTTGAGTTATCAACTGGTTAAATAAATATTTCATGTCAGAACATGGAAGACATCAAGTTCTCATCTGATAAATCTTTGTGGCAACGGGTGGAAGTTATTCGTTTCTGAACCGCCAACTGGGAGAGATATCCTGGGGTATCGCATATAATTGAGGGAAACACTTGAGGGTGAAGATTACAGGAGAACTACCCAGAGGACCAGGCTGTGAGTGACATCTACCTGGTCTGATTTATCAGTGGGGCAAAGCTAATGCTCTTTTCAGGCCACCTGTTATCAATGAAAATGTGATCATCATGTCCAAGTTCATTGAGGTCTGGAATTCGACAGTGCAGTGTTCTCTTGGGAAAGGGAAACTTGATGCCATAGAGAGGTCCGTAGTCAAGTTATACATGGTATTTGATATTTTGACTTGCAAGTGTCAAATTACCAGTTATGTCATCCACGCCCACATTAACTGCTCCTGTAGTAGAGAGAAGGGTTTCCTGTGAGAGATCTTGCCTTCATCAAGGGGAAAAAAGAGAAGGCTGAACATAAAGGATCCCACCAAATGGGAAGCCATGATCTGTCAGGGATGGGATCTGGGATTGGAGCGAAGTGGTGCTGAGGATGGCTTTGTCCCTGAAGTTGGGCTTATCCCTGAAATTGCCCGTGAGCCTGCAGCGAAGGTACAGAACAACTGTGATGAGATTCCAATCCTGCATCCTCATTAATGGGTAGATTGATCTGACCAGTGTGGTGATGGATTTGATGGAAGCTGAGGGCAGAGACCAATCTTTTCCTGCATAGATCAGATGAGAACACTATTATGTTGCTAGTGAACCTGGCAGCTATTATCTGCTCCACTTTACCTCAGAGAAAGGAACTAAAGAGGAGTCACATGCTGAATAGATTGCCAAGGTTCTGTTTTCATGCCTGAAAGACAGAGGTTTTGATAAGACCTTGTGGGCCATTGGAGGAGACTCAACAAATGTGAACACTGGTGTGAATGTTGAAGTAATGCGGAAGCTGGAGCTGCACATGTGGAGAAAGCTGATCTGGTTGGTGTGCAGCCTGCACTGTTGAACTTCCCTTGCGTCGTCTCGTTGTTGACCTTGATGCCCATACTCTGTCAAACAACACATTTTCCAAGCCAATTAGAAAGCTCCTTGCTTCTGCTACATACTTGGATATCAATAAAAACTTCCCCGGATCTCTGCTGGCCCTTCACGGATCAAGTTGCCTACCAAGATTCCAGATATCTCAACTGATCAACACTATGGCTCTAAGATTGTGCAGTCAGGGATAGAGTGATTCCTGCACGATTGGCCCTGTTGGAGATTGGACCAGTGAACCACAGCTATTGGTTCATTACAACGAGCAGACTTCTCAGGCTCTGGGTGTCAAAGGACGGACGTGAAGGAAAGAACTTAAAGAATCTGCAATTCATTGTGCAATTCATCATTGGACTACACTATCCATGTTGGTTCACTGTGAAGATCAAGCACTCCTGGGTCGAAGGGCCTAGACACATCATGTTTTAGCTGGACTGCCTCAAGTCCCAAGGGAAGGAGGTGCTGGACCTTATGATGCCGACCGTGAGAGTATCTGCTTGGCATGCCCACAGTGAAGCCATCATCCAAACACTGCTTTGCTCTGAGGATCAAAAGGAGAGGATTGAGGGGGTGGAGAGGGTCGCCATCAGGGGAGAGGAGGACCCAGACACTCAGCTGAGGGACCTCTATGTCACAACCAGAAGGGCACCTGACATCGATCGTGATGCTTTCAGCATTGTCGACGTGATCAGCTGGTCAGATTTTGTGTCAGAGCCACCTTTCATCTGCTCCCTAAGTAACTCAGTGATGAAGAACTTCATCAACACCCCCATGGAGGTGCTCAGCTGTCATTGCCACACACGACTTATTAAGAGTTGTTGATATGGTCACTGATGCTTTTGCTAAGTATTTCGCAGAGAAAGAGTGGTATGGAGGGATCAGGGCTCAAGAGACCAGCAGGAGGCTGATGTCCAAGAATGAGTCAAAGCAAAACTTGTGCAACCTGGCAAAGTTCAGGAAGTCACGAATTGTGCCTCGTAATTGTATCCAGTGATATGCATGCAGTTCACCTGTTAATAAAGATGTAAACTTGATTTGACTTTGTCAATATACATGAGTTCCAATATGTCTTTAAATATCTTCAAAAGGGGCTCGGAAGGGTAAAATTTGCTATTTAACACTACATGATTGATGTAGGTTAGAGTTATCATATCAAAAAAAAATAAACTCATATTTGAATTCCTTGTGAAAAGCTACATCATTTAGACACCCCTCATGTTAAAATTTCCTTCAAATTCATTTTGGCACCGAAGTATGACCCGCCCTAGTGCACTAGAGTCCCTTTACCGGTTCCTTTTCTCCTCTGAGAGTCGCCTTCGGATGATAATTCCAAGTGACGAATTCCAAGTGAGAGCACTAGAACTCCACTGGGTTTCTCTTTCTAATCAGAGGGCGTCGTCTTCCGATGTGGGTTGGAGAAGGTGGGTGCGTGCTCCCTGTACCCCAATGGATCCGCCCCCGGCACACGTATGGTGATGGCAGCGAACTACCCCCTTCATCTCGGATCGTCCAGAAGCCGTGGACGACTACGAGCGACGGCGGTCGACGACCGGCGGCCGGTGTCGATCGACGCTCGTCGCGGTCACTGCTCGCTCAATGCTCCTTCCTGTCCACCGGCGCGGCCGTTCGACGCGTCGATTTTGCGCACGTCCTGTGTCGCATTTCGCCCTGCGGCGCGCCACTGTCATTGCGGGAGTGCGATGGACGTGGACTCTCGGCGTCCACCAGCCCCGGCAACGTCCACCGCCGGCGGCGGACGTGGCGTCCCGCCAACGGTGCCGGGATTTCGACGGCGCTTCTGTGTGGCAGCATCGCTCGAGGGTGGGACGGAAGATGGAAATGGCGGGGTTCAAAGCCGACGAGCGCCGCTCTAGTGTGTTCGCATTTCCACGGGCGGCGCGATGCAGCTCAATTTGTTCTTCTTTCTCTGATCGTGCGCTGATAGCGCCGCCTGGGACTGGTTGCAGGCCGTTGAGTTTGTGCACTCGGCCGAACGCGAAGGAGTTCTCCCGAAGGGCGAAGCTCTCGTTCGCCGACGAAAAAGATCAACCTGTCAAATCCATAAACGGTGCTGGCTGCTCTCTGCAGAGCTAAGAGATCAGGCGAAATTGCTTTGAATTGAGTAGAGGTCACACACATGAAAGCGATGGCGACGGTTATGCTGATATAAGTGGCAATGCCGATATAAAACAAGGGGCAGGAAAAGGAAGAGAAAAACAGCGGGAGAGAAAGAGAGAGATGCATAGAAGCAGAGAGAGAGAGAGAGAGAGAGAGAGAGAGAGAGAGAGAGCGAGATAGCGAGAGAGCGAGATAGCGATAGAGCGAGAGAGCGAGAGAGCGAGAGAGCGAGAGAGCGAAAGAGAGGAAAGAACAGAAGAACAAGAGAGCAAGAGAGCAATAGAGCAAGGGAGGAGAGGAAGGGAGCAGAGGAGAAGGGGGAAAGTGGGAGAGGCATTAACGATGAACCAATGTTAATTATGGCAATCTGTTCGTTTATCTCGCTTCCTAACTTGACAAATGCCACCTTCCGTTCCCTTCCGTTTTTCGTCGCTCAAATTATAATAATGCAACAACAAATTATATAATGCTAATGCAATCTTCTCCTACCTTATTCTGCTTCTCATTTCCATGCTTCCCTGATCTGCTGCTTTATCGTAAGACCCTGAAGGCTATCATATCAATATTAAGGCGTTCTCTGTATTCTAAGACCGTCAGGAGATGTACCTTACCCGGTTGAAACTGAGGGGGATGGCTTATTAGGCATGTTAACCAAAAGGCAGTTCACCTATAGTCGTAATTGTGTATCTCCGTAGATATAAGTTGTATCCCAAAAACATGTATCAGGACCAATGACTACACAATTTCCAACATTGTTTGTTGCCAACCAGGCCAGCTTTCGGGCACACAGCTCACAAATCCGACTAACAACCGACGATTAATGATACTGAGTGCATTATTGAGCATTATTAATGTAACAGGCATTAATTCATGCAGCTATATAATCCCAACGATGAATCGTCCGTGTATATGTTTTTCGACTCTCCCGACTTAACATGAGCAGTAGGCTATTTATTTGTATTAATACTTGCAACAACCGAACGGACGGTTTGCAAGAGTAGGAACAATCAGCGTGCTACAGTGTGCCCTTCGTATTGCAGGGGTCACTTTCATTACACCAGTGGCTCGCCGTTGACCCAGCTGGAGATTCGACCGCTGACGGCTGAAGACGAGAGCATCTACAAGTGCGAGCTGACCTACCTGGAAGTCAGGGAATCGTGCGCCGTCATCCAGTTTGTGAACCTCACGACCCTAGGTGAGTGGAGGTCGGTCACGCCACTCACTAGTCCACATACCGTGTGCTGGAACTGTGGCTTGTGATAGTCTCGCTATTATACATTTTCTTGGTCAATTTTAGGCATGCATTTTAGGGTAGTGTCGTCCGTACCGGACGAACCACTTTTCGCACCACGCACCACGCACCACGCACCATTTTTATCAGTTTGGAATGCGCCATACATTCATTGCTCAATGCCGGACGTGTGCCATATATTGAATCCCGCATGCTAATGCTGCTATTAACTTCATCGTATTTAAATTCAGGTCCCTTGGATAATTTTGACGCATCATTTGTATTCGTTCTCAATCATCTGTCCTTTGAAAATTGCATAGACGGGGTAAGGCTTTCTCATTGTAGCATGATCATGACAAAGTACGTTGCCACCAACGGTTGACGTGTTCATACCGCCCCGGACCAGAGTCGCACCAGATTACCATCGCAGGGAGTGTACATATATCATTCAGCTCCACATGTATCAAGCCACTGTATGCTATTGCGTCAGCACATGTATATATACGTATAGCCGTGCATATATGTACATGGAGAATAGTTTCTCTTTGGCTATCGCTTCCTATATGTTCAAATAATATAACTTTTTGTACTATTGGTGACTTTCCACGACTATTTTACGAACTTCGAAGGTATTTTCACATATTCTGTGGTATATGTGGAAGGATGAAGGTTACTATACCTGATAGAATATATCGGCAATCTAAGCACCATCATTTGTGATTTTCCTCTACATTTACCATGACGATATGCATCGACAAACCGATGTTATCGTAGGTGTAGACAACCACATAGGAATAGAAAAGGGGGAGCATGGACGTGGTCAAGATTTGGCGCCGAGCTCACCGCGTCCCACCGGCGAAACAGTGTGGGCGGCGCCATCAGCCATGCTCGTGCATAAAGTGCGTCGACAGCCACCCAATAAACAAGCAAACAAACCAGCGCTGAGCTCAAATTGATAGGCATAATCGTCCCGGCTGTTTCTAACAGCCTCATGCGATATCCTGGCACTGCCAGGATATCCGTCCGTAGCTGCGCTGACCATCGGCGCACCTACGGACGTTAAAACAGTGGGAGGGGCGGGGGGGGGGGGGGGGAGATCATTTGATAGGCATGACAATCCCTGCCGATCCTGATTATCCTGCACGACATGTTGGCATAGACGCACCACAAAGTGTCTTATGTGGGGGACTCGACCAGCCCAAGTCAGCGTGGAACGAGGGCCGTAAATTAAACGTGGTAATTATACAGTCTACAGACACCTGCTCCTCTCCCTGCGCTCATGGGACGCACCTGTTCCGTACGTATCCTGGCCAGTCCCCCTCCCCAATGTGTTTGGTGTTTCTACTTATATTTATCAGTTTTTTTTAGAGAAAAGTGAAAAGCCACCTGACAAATTTGCAAACCTAAAAGACTAAAAATTGTCAATGGGATTTCGTAACGAGATTATCTTCCATTCCTAGATGTGTTTTGACAATGCCCAAGGGTAGGGTAGGAAGGCCACGGCCGTCATGAAGAGATCTTCCAAGAATTCTGGATGCAGATTCCCAATGCTTAGGGACAGAGTCAGCAATTCCTATGGGAAGGAAGCTCCTTTTTGGGGGAGAGGGCGGGGGTTGCTTCACCCCAGTTGGGCCGGAATGCGAGTTTCGGTGCTACGTTGAGTGTGGAGGGCGGAGGGCGGAGGGGACACGCCGAAACTTCAAGGGGCGCGAAGCACGTGAGTAGGGTGCCTCTAGCATCGAAAGAGCGATATTTGTTGTTCGTTGCTTGGGGGGGGGGGGGCAGGGGGAGGTGACTGAAGGAGATAAACTTCGGCTATTCCAGAGGCACAAAGCTACCTGAAGGGATTTCTTCTAGTCTCTAGAGTGTGAGCTGGGTTGTTGTCTGGAAAGTAGGGAGGGGATGCTCTCCGACATTTCAAAGTGACGCCAAGCCACACGAGAGGGACACCTTCAACTTGATTCCTGAAGCAGAAAGAATGCACGAGTCCCCTGGTGCATTCTTTCTCTTGCAGACCCTCCCCTCGTGTCCAGCACTCAGCTAACCCATTCCCGCGGCCAGCAGGATGGAAAAATAAGAGGCCATGGGCAATAAGCATGGACAATCGGCAATTCTGACCTATTTTTTGCTGCATGCATGGTAGGATACTTTGTTTTTCACTTTACACTTACACTCGTGCACTTCATCTATTTTGCCTAACTTGCAGGCACCTGTTTACCTGGAGAATGGTGATATATGGGACCTGTCTGGGCCGCGCAGGTACCATGGACATTTCTCAAGGGTCTGCAAGATAAACATCGTTTATCCGTGCGTATAAGCAGTGTGATGTTTGACGGACATATTTGCAGTGAAAATGAGTTAAAATATATCCCCTCAGTATATAAATATATCAAGCAAAGTGTTTCTTCGCTTAGCCTGACGCTTTATTTTACAAATGATAAAATGGAATCCAACAGAAGAAAAGCCATGATGCAGCTTGTGTACCTCGCTGACTTAAAAAAAAACACCTAGATTGTCGGTTTTCTTAATAAACAAGCATAATAAGCCAACATAATGCTACTAAAGTCCACCGAAACATTCCAGATTTGGTGCTTAGACAACCAAAATCTGTAGCTGATTTAGTGTCCGGCAAAAACAACAACAGGTAATCGGACTGTGCGGGTGGGGGCACGGCCTCCTACGGGTACGGTGCTGTTTGAGAACGATTGTGTGTGTAGTTGGGAGGGGGAGGGGAGAATGTTGAGTTCACTGATGAGAAATGGGGCTATCAGGTTGTTGGTAATTCTCGCTGCGTTTCCCGAGGAAGTCTCTGTTCAGTAAGAAAGGAGGGCGGAGAGATGAGATAAAACTGCCCGTGTCAGCTATGCTTGTTCTGACGCGTGTTATGTATATGTATGTATATATATATATATATATATATATATATATATATATATATATATATATATATGTGTGTGTGTGTGTGTGTGTGTGTGTGTGTGTGTGTGTGTGTGTGTGTGTGTAAATAGCCGGTGGATGTGCTCTGCTTGGATTAAAAGGATGCAAATTGTAAATTCATACGGACCAAGCTGACTCAAAGAGATGCAAGAGAGCATGTAAGTTGAACAGGCGTCCCACGGAGCCCTTCATGACAACAGTTTCACGAACGGCAAATTAGCTTGGACCTGCAATCTGCTGACCGCAATTGCAGGTCCTTTAGCATACAGGAATGTACGTTTCAACTGAAACGTCGTCCGCAAAAAAATCACATGCGTTCTGTTTGCCGCTGTCCCCTAATCGAACGCGCCCTCGTGCCCAGGTTGGTCTTTTCCGTCTGCGAACGAGAGCTCCGCCCTTCGGGAGAGCTCCTTCGCGTTCGGCCGAGTGCACAAACTCAACATGCTGGTGCAGCTCGAAGCCAATGACCCCCCTGAGCTGTGACCAGCGGCTCTTCTTCGCACAGCGCGTCCCAGCAGTCTGAAGATCCGCTTGGAGGACGGCACGGAGGTGCGCCACAAGTCGCGCATCGGCCCGTACGACGAGGGCGCCACGCTGACGCTGACCTGCGAGGCGTCGGGGGGCAAGCCTCCGGCCCAGGTCACGTGGTGGAACAACACGGTCAACATGGGAGGTGAGTCCAGGGCAGGCCGCCGGCCGCCGTCGTGTGCTGGACACATTCCGCTGTCGTGCGATCCAACCAACTGCACGGCGATTGGCCAATTCGTCAGGAACGCCAGCTGGTTTGTGCATGTTTCCGGGCAGAAATTCAGCGGGCAAATACACGCTGCTGGGTGTCTCTGCAGCTCTTACTCTATGACTATGTATTCAGCTGCTATGGATGTAGTCGCCGCTCGGGTGTTTTTTTACCGTGGTTATTGGAGTGGCAGTTGCAGATGTTGGAGTGATAATCGAAAGAACCCGATGGCTTTAGCCGGGTAAGCCGCTGGTGTAAGTGAGTAGGTGGCAAGTGAGTGGGTGGCAGGTGAGTGGTAAGTTGCATTGAGTGGTACCAATGGCTGGAGTGATATGTAGTGATTGCCATTGTGGCTGGTGTGTTCGATATGTTGCAGCGATCTCGGAGAGTGGCTCAGTGTTTATAGCACTTTATATTTCCCGTTTTCGTGACTTGTCTGAATTATAATACATGTATCATATACATGGAACTACTATCTTTACCTACCATGTTTCACCGGTAAATATGTATTTACAGGAAGCAGGGCTGTGCAAATACGATGCACGCGTGCTGTGTTCTGTCTCTTGTCTTTCTCATTCCAAATTTGGCGTGGTGGTTGATTCTGTGAAAATCCATGGGTCAGATGGTGTTTGGTACATACCACTACCATTGTACTCGTAGTTCTGCTTAGCGGTGCGTTCTGCCTTGTAATCGTGCGAAGCTTTAGAGATCTGCATGAAAAGTATATTTGGATAGTAAAGTTAATCACATCTGAAACTTTGTATACTTTTATCATATGAACATTGTAGTGCTAATAATTCCGCCACGCTCAGTTTTGACACGGTGCTTGAGAATGGGCTTGCAGCTTGTCTGCGCAGTGCGTGTATTGGGGTACGCTGTATGGGGTTATGCTGTATGGACGCAGAATCTTTGACGCAACCAAAAGCATGCTATGAATCACTTACAGCTAGCTTTCAGAAAGGATTGGAGACATTTGTGTGGTGTTTGGGAATGCATTCTAAGAATAATATTTCAACGGGGATTGCGAAGCGGAATGACTAGTCATCTCAGCACAGCCTAACAAGTCAACATAATCGCAGTACATTCCACAAACCCAGGCCGTTGTGCTCCAGTTCCGTGTCGTAACGTAAGATACCAATCTGGCATGCTGGCCACCGCATTAACCACGCGCACAAGCCACGGGGCATTTGATTAAGTGACCGATCATGGGTGTTACGTCCGGCCGTCGGCGTTTGTATTCCCCGAACGTGGGCGAGACAGAGAGCACGAACGTGCGTCGGTTTTGCATCGCCGATGAGCCTTTGAGTCGGACAGCAGTTGGTCCAGCGGTGAAGATCGGTGGCCCAGCTCAGTGGCCGAGCTCAGTAGCTCAAGCTCAGTGGGATAACTCAGTCGTTCAGCTCAGTGGCGTGGCTCAGTGGCTTAGCTCAGTGGTCTAGTTCAGTGGTCTTACTCAGTGATTTAGCTCAGTGGTCTAACTTAGTGATCTAGCTCAGTGATCTAGCTCAGTGGTCTAACTCAGTGGTCTAACCCAGTGGTCTAGCTGAGTACCCTAGCTTAGCTCATTGGCCTAGCACAATGGCCTAGCACATTGGTCTAGCTCAGTAGTCTAACTCAGTGGTCTAACTCAGTTGTCTAATTTAGTGGTCTGGCTCAGTGATCTAGCTCAGTGGTCTAACTCAGTGGTCTAACTCAGTGGTCTAACTCAGTGGTCTAGCTGAGTACCCTATCTTAGCTCATTGGCCTAGCACAATGGCCTAGCACATTGGCCTAGCACAATGGCCTAGCACATTGGTCTAGCTCAGTAGTCTAACTCAGTGGTCTAGCTCAGTTGTCTAACTCAGTTGTCTAACTTAGTGGTCTAGCTCAATGGTCTAGCTCAATGGTCTAGCTCAGTGGTTTAACCCAGTGGTCTAGCTGGGTACCCTAGCTTAGCTCATTGGCCTAGCACCATGGCCTAGCACATTGGTCTAGCTCAGTGGTCTAGCTCAGCAGCCTAGCTCAGCGGCCTGACGGGCTAAGTGGCTATAGCTCAGTGGCTGTGAAGTCCCCGTGTGCCTCAGCCCGCCGGCTGCCGGCATATTCCAACATCGGGTTCGGTGGTCGCAGAGTTATTGATGTGATGTGATGCAGAGTTATTTTCCCGGTGACACCGCGGCGTGGCAAATGGCGCTCAGCCTTGAATAGAGATGAGCCGAAATTGCTGCGTACAGCACTTGTCGCGATAGTGGGGATATAAAGGAGGCGGACGTGGCAAACCCAAGTTTGAGGTGCGAAAACGTGCTGCCAATTTGGGCGTGAATGGAGGGCTTGTTCAAGATCGCTGAAAGCCTTCCACACAAGCTCCACTCACACTTCAGGAACATGTGTTGCTGCATCACGTTCTGAAATGGTAAGCTTATGTTAAAATTTAATTAGCGTGCTTCAAAGGAAGGTATACTCAGGGTAAACAGGGTGAACTCCAGACTCACTAAAATCATAACATGAGAGCGAGTTGACTGAAAATGATTTTTTAATAAATGCTCAGTAATTTCTAAAGCCCACTATTAATCTGAAAAGACAATACATCCCTTTTCCAAAATGGGTACCAGTCACAAATGCAGCGAAGCATACATGACCAATATCCCGTCCTATTGTTGACTTTGAATATTGAAGAAATTTGCGCGATGCTTCAACTTGACTTATTGATGCGTCAAAAGAAAGTGCATTCGCTTGGCACGCACAGTACGTGGTTACCTTTCCGGTCGCATATCTTACATGAGCAGAGGTGCAGCCAAGGCTCCCTTAACAACCAAGAAGACTAGAAAAAAATGCGATTTTCGTCTGTCAAAATCAGAAGTTTTCGGCGCGCTTCTTACGCCGGAAGCTGTTTCACCAAATTTTTCCTTCGTCGGGCCCCCTTTAGAAAATCCTGGCTGCGCCGCTGTACAGAAGGGGACAGCGGGGGGGGAGGGCAGTTACGATTATGTCTCCTGAGATATGGGTGCTATTACAGGCAGATATGAACACGTCACTTTTTATTTCCTTCTGAACTTAGTCAGGATGTTTGATCAGGTGGCTTTATGGATCATGGTCCCACGCTAATCAGTGTGTATGGTGTGAACCATGACGCCACCGCCTGATCTGGAAATTCCACCGGTCGAACAGCAGAATTTGGCAGACAGCTTAATGTTCCACCGATTCCACACGGCGGCGACCTGCCGTGTCCCCGACCTCACCGACCCAGTTGTCAGCTGATCCTCCCGGTCGAGGGCCATACGAGCGCGTCAAGCGACTCCGAGCTCTGCCTTGCCGCCCTGGGCAGAGCAGACCAATGCAGGCCGGTGCTCTCATCAGCTGAGCTGCCGGGACGGCATTCTTGGTGTTGAAGCTGTCCAGCCTGCCACCGTTGTGGTGACGCGAGCTGTTTCGTGGTGCGTTGCAGTGAAGCACTTTGTGTTTCGTTGCGTGTGCATTGCGTGCATGTGTGGGTGTCAGTTAGCTGCGAGACGAGTTGAGACTCGATGTGGCTCGAGACAAGACGAGGCACGCCGAGGTGAGGCGAAGCTAAAACGAGCTGAAGATGGATGATAGAAGAGTCGGCCGTGGGTGGCGTGTTAGTAGTTGTGAAAAGACAGTCCTGATTGTGCCTGTTGATGGGGTGGTATGCTGGGCGCGTGACGGTATTGGTTCCTCGCAGCATGTCCCCATTTAACATTGCAATGCATGATGCATGCAATCACGCATCGTACATCACGGTACTTCGTTTTCCCTCTTCTTATGTTGTAATATTTTTACCTCTTTTTAATGTATCATTTATTTATCTTCTGAAATTTGTTTATTTAACTTTTCAGGTTACCTTTGTCCGTTCCAATTTTTTACTTGTGGGTCTCAAATGGGATAAGTGACAGAAAGAAAATGGGAAAAGATGTTCGTGCAGTACTGGTGACATTGTTGAAGAACGTGGTGATGTGGAATATGATGTTTGCCTTGTAGCAAGTAGTAACGGTTGGTTTTCTGGTGCTGATATATATCGCGCAGTATGTTGTAGCATGTTTGATTGTGACCGTTCGGAGGCATGCGGTACACTGGCGTTGTGGTTGATAAGTCAGCAGCGATGAATTGGTGAGCTATGTGCGTCTGAAGCAAAGACCGGTGAGTTATGTGCGTCTGATGCGAAGACCGGTGAGCGCGCATTCTCGGTGTCTTGTACTTTTCTAAATTGTGAGCCAGTGTTCGTATTTTGTGGCGTGTTTCATGTTATGTAGCACATCGTAAATCTATATACCCACCCACTCAGTAAACCCGTACTATGTAGCATGTCAGCAAGATCACAGGCCTAATGTCATGCAATGTTAATTGATGTCAAACAGAGGAAATTGTGTAATTAGTGATTGCTTTGATCCGGTCTCGTCTCTTTTGTCTGGTGTGGTTCTCAATATTCAGAAAGATTTCTGACACACCGAAGAGTATGCACCACTTTTTCAAGCGAGCGGAAACTAATGGTTGCCTTGAGCAATTCGGCACTTTTTTATTTTGATTCTTCTTCAAACTTCTTCAACCTTGATTTGTCTGAATCTGTAATGATTTAATGTGTTCAGTGATCTCAATGTCCTGTCGCAAGTTGTCTGCTCAGTCTGTGCAAAAAAATCTGGTGGTTGACCATTTTTTTACTGCATCTGACGCACTATTTAGCATATTGATGCAGGTAACTTAGTCCCTTTGTGCTGATTGGCTTAAGCCCTCTATCGTGAGAGAGGGAGAAAAGGAGCGAGAGGAGGAATCCCTCACTTTTCTGCACTCTCTCGCGTGTTATGTGCTCGTGTTTCATTTAAGGATTTAACTTAGAAATACCATGGTATGTACAATGTACCACCAGTACCATCGTGCAGAAAGTTTCACATATAGAAATGTTTCGAATGTAGACTACGTACTCATGACGCTGATTGTAATGCAGATGAGAGATAATTTGCTGTATGTCATCTCACACTAGTTATCTGTCCCTCGCTTTTGAAACCCCTACAGTATATTGAGATGTGCATATTAATGATGGCATTGCACTATGACTGCTTCCACTTGAGTGCATTTGTGATATAGCCGAAATGATGTTGCAACTCTTGTTTTGAATTATAAGCAGTCTGCAAAAATTAACACCATGGGCCGCTTTGTACTGCACTTGTCTTTAAAGGTTATGCAAGCGACCCTTCTAGTTACATAAGCCATCTTAGTCGTTATTGTTTCAGCTATGCATTTATGGATTAATATGGACTGCATGTAGGGTACCTTGGTAGTCACACTGATCATGGTGGCAAAGATGAACTAAAAAGTGGTTAGAGTGATGGAACAAGCATAAGTGAGTGATTGTCGTTGTTTACCGGCTGGTGTCATCCTTGAGAGGAAAATAAAAACTGGTAGCCTGCTTTGTTTACATGTCTTGGTTATCATTTCCTTATTACGCCTTATTTTCCTTCATTAATTTCCCATCACGTCATTTTCCGACCTCACAGAGCAATGCTGTTGTTAAGGTTAATATGGGTATATTCATCCTGTATTTGTTAATCAGCCATACCATTAGATTGCCCAGCGACAATGCGCTGTCTGTGTCAATTCAAGTTGTTTGATTGAAGTAAACGCTTGGGCAAATAAAAAAAAGCTACTCGTTGCTCCTCGTAGAGCGTGTGATCATTGTTCAGCACTTGCAAGCGTATGCTTTTCGCAAATGCGTACATACAAGGACATCGCTTTAGATATTCTGCGTCGCAGCAACACCCATCAAAATACTGTTTCCGTAAAACGGCGATGTGTTATTACTATGAGTAAGTGAACATTTGTTAATTCTTTTGGTTTCCGAACAACTCGTCCTTGGAACTGAGGCTGGCCCTGTTCTGGAATGGCGCGGAAGTTGAGCATAGCAATTTAGATTGCAATCAAAGTACTCAATCCGATGTCTGATGGACTTCGATTCCCAGGTTATCAAAGAAGTATTCTCAGTAGCCTTTAATGAACACTCATAGACATTGGCTTAATCTGGGAAAAATTGTGGCGCATGACCTCAACGAATCTTTTTTCCTGGAACATATAATTAACTCTGTCGGTCGTTGGCGGATTGTTGTGACATCCATCGGTAATACAAACGATACAAGAGGCATCAGGGACGTCCCGCGTTGCTGCGTAATCTCTACAATTTAACAATGTCCTCAAAGTGCCCAGTTGGTTAGAGCGCTGGCCTGCACTGGTCTCCCTTGTCCTGGCAACACAGGGTTCGAGTCGCTTCACGCGCTCACATTTAGCCCCCGGCTGGGAGGGTCAGTTGGCAGCTGGCCCGAAAAGGCCGGGGACGAGCTACCGGGCGGCCGTGTCGTTGCATTGACGGCACGTTAAACTTTCGGTCAAAATTCTGCCGTTGAACTGGAATTCATGGATCGGGTGGTGGGCCCAGGGTTGACGCAACAAGCTCTGCTTAGCAATAGGACCCTGGCTCATAAAGCCACCCTAGCAGGAACTCGGATTAAATGTATTAAAAAGAAGAAAATGTGGCGGCAGTTGAAGCATCGGTCCGCTGACCGACTTCCCGACTTCCACGAATACAACGCACCCTTCGCGGCGACCACCACGGCCCGACAGCGAGCGCAGTCAGCTCAGCCTCGCCTCTCCGTTGCAGGCGACCCGAGCCGGTCAGGTCAGGGCGCCGCCCCGGGCGTGGCGACCAGCAGCCTGCGGCTGCACCTGACCCGCCACGACCTGGGCGCCAATCTGGAGTGTCAGGCGACCAGCGCGGCCGTCAGCTCACCGCTGCGCACCGCCGTCCGACTGGACATGCACGGTGAGCGGGCCGAGCGGGCCGCCCCACCCACTCACCCCACTCACCCGTGGCCGGAACTCACCCAACAGGCCTCGGTTTGTCCACGCACACGTCAGGTCTCGGCCAACGGACAACGGCCCGTGTGCCCGTCCGGTGTGGGGTGTGGGTGTGGAGTGTGGAGTGGAGTGGGGTGGGGTGGGGTGTGGAGTGTAGAGTGTGGTGTGTGGTGGGATGTGGATTGTGGAGTGTGGAGTGTGGGGTGGAGTGTGGAGTGTGGAGTGGGGTGGGGTGTGGAGTGTGGAGTGGAGTGGGGTGAGGTGTGGAGGGGGGGGGGGCTGGCATGTCACCGGTGGAACATCAAAGCATTCCGCGAAGCGATGGCATCGCCAGAATATCACACCCGGGGAGCGAATGCAAGCGGCTGGAGAGACGCAGTGCAGACGGCGTAAGTAATTCAGACGCATGCTTAACTTGGCACGGAGTGAGCGGCCGAACCTCCAGGGTTGCCTCTGGCATTTGCTCACCTCTGCCCGTTTATCCTTCTGCCATACCCTGCCATACAGGGTATCCTTCTGCCATACCCTGGCGAGGTGACGCCCCTGCTACCAACCGCTGAATATTTCAGACTTATAACCCAAGTAGTCCATTCCACTGGCAGTCACGTGTGAGGATTGGCGCCGTCACTGGCGCCACTGTTGTCATATCCACCGCGGGACAGACCTCGTGGTTTGTTCGCTTTGTGTTGCAAGCAGGCAGGGCTTCACGACGCATTAGCTGCAGTGCTCATGCACGTGCTTCCCCCAGATTGGCGGGCTGTGCATCCTGGAAAGGCGCCTGCTTTCCAACCGTACCCGGGTGGCGATCACTATCGCAATGGCGAAGTAGCGTAGCGCATAACATTATGCAAATAAGTAGATTTACACGTCCACGATTCAATGAATTGTCCATAGCGCTTGAAGCAGTCGTTGGATTTCGCCACCACCGTCTCAAACTCTGCATCAATAATATACACAATAGAAGCAGCACAACGGCAAAACGCGCATGTGTGCACTCTGGTGCACACAGGCGCACGTAGTGGACACCCTGGTGCACGTGGTGGACACCCTGGTGCACGTGGTGGACATCCTGGTGCACGTGGTTGACACCCTGGTGCACGTGGCCGACACGATCTGTGCTGGCCGACACACTCGGACCTCTCATGGCCGCACGTGTCACCAGCCACGGACCACAGCCAAACCAGGCTCGTGCGACAGCCAGCAGGCCGCGCGTGCACGCTTATTGGCCCGGGTGTCGGTGCGAGCAATGCCACTCGGAACCCTGTTGGAACGGGCCGAGCGTGCTCAGACCGGCTTAGCGGTCACGCGACCGCCACCTGCGGTCGAGCCGACGGCGAGCCGTGTTGTGCCGCTGTGTGGCCTGGTGTGCGGTGGCTGAGGGACGACGTGTGACTAGGGGACGACGCGTGACGGCAGCAGCTCTCAGTTTTGTCAGCACCAATGTGCGTCTGACGGTCATGTATGTACCTGACTTGCCTTGTGGCTGACCTCGTACCTGGCTGTGTGGTGTCGCTCCCGTGCAGTTTCGCGTCACCTCGTCGGCCGACAAAACACGGCGCCGTGTTTTGTCATAGCGCTGTGTTTTGTCACAGCGCTCGGTGTCCATTGGATCGCGGGGCTCGGCTCGACGCGACGGCTGACAAAAAGCAGCACGGCGACGAACATCAAACAGCTCCCTGAGAAGGACCGTGGTGGTTGTGTGCTTCACACCCAATCTGAGGAACTCGGCCCTATTCTGGATGTTTGTTACTCAGAACATTATGTTCTCCAGAAAAATAGCCGCTCCCATTTCGCCACCAGATTGAATGGAGTTGTTCGTAAACAACTGCAAACTTGTTGCTGTTTGATAGACGCGCCCGAAGTTGACCGGAAGGTGCCAAACGTTGCTGATGCTGTCAGAAACAAGAACCAAATAGCATCCTCCCCGGACATGAATGCCCCAAAATTTCCCTCTCCAAATCCGGAATTGGAAAACATCAATCCAGCCGTGACCCAGAGTCTGTTGCCGCACGTTGACGCGTTTCGTGTGACGACAGTGCGGCCCAGCGGGGTGCGGCTCACCGGACCAACCCGACCGGTGGCGGCCGGCAGCCGGGTGACCTTGACCTGCGCGGTCAGCGGGTCACGGCCGGCTGCCAACGTCACGTGGTGGATGGACGACCGCCGCCTCTCGGAGGCCGTCACCACTCGCCATCGTGTGCAGGTGAGTCCGGGAGGTGAGGTCAGGCCAGATCATGTGAGGTCAGGTGAGATGAGGTCAAGTCAGGTCAAGTCAGGTCAAGTCAGGTCAAGTCAGGTCAAGTCAGGTCAAGTCAGGTCAAGTCAGGTAAAGTCAGGTAAAGTCAGGTAAAGTCAGGTAAAGTCAGGTAAAGTCAGGTCAAGTCAGGTCAAGTCAGGTCAAGTCAGGTCAAGTCAGGTCAAGTCAGGTCAAGTCAGGCCAAGTCAGGTGTGGGGATGTGAGGTGAGGTGAGGTGAGGTGAGGTGAGGTGAGTTGAGGTGAGGTGAGGTGAGTTGAGGTGAGGTGAGGTGAGGTGAGGTGAGGTGAGGTGAGGTGAGTTGAGGTGAGGTGAGGTGTGGTGAGGTGAGGTGAGGTGAGGTGAGATGAGGTGAGGTCATGTGAGGTGAGGTGAGATGAGGTGAGATGAGGTGAGGTGAGACGAGGTCAGGTGTGGCCAGGCCAGGTCAGGTTATGTCCCTTCAGGTGAGCTGCGGAGTGGATCGCGAACTATGAAGAAGGCGTACAGAAAAGCCAGTGTTAGAAGCATATTTACAAAGTATGTGTAGATTCATGATGGTGGAGTGTATGTACGATGCAAAGTAAAAGTGTCGATCCCGGTTAACAATGACAGCTTTGCGTTCGGATTTCATTCACAATGCGACATGAGCACACAGTTTTTGCTAATTTTATCTTTGATGTAAAATCGATATCCTTTCAAAGTTGTTTTCAAGTTAATATAAAGCATTCCGTCTTGTGTTGGTGTCGGCGATTTGCTGCTCCTGAGCATAATCTGTCCTGAAAACTGTCGAGTTCAAAATGTATGCCACGTATCACATATGTCCTCGTGCTTGATCTGGACCTGATCGGTGGCCTTGGCCTTGGTTTGTTCCGGTGCTGCACTAAGTCTTGGATTTGCATGCCATTGATAATGAACCACGAAGCGATCTTTTCACGGCCAGGGTCTGGAATCTACATCGACGATCTGCTGCACAACTGCACGCCGACATTCACCTATTTCATCTGATCTCGGAGGTCAACCAAGAGAGACTGAGACAAAAATGTTTTGATTAACTCCAACAGTTCATGGGTGGAGTTCAAAGGAAATTCGTCAATTCAATGAGATTCCCCACCACTTGTCGCATCCGCACGGAACAAAAGCCAATCGAGGGTAGGATTAAATCCAACCACAATCTGACGGGCAGAGTCAGAGTGTGGTTTTTTTTTAAGAAATCCGCCACAATGTCCGGGTCGCGGCTGTTTTTTTTTAAATACCAGACGGATGCCTCACACCCAGTCCTGCCGATGCATTATTGCCTTAGGTGGGACATTTTGCATGAAGACTGCGTGCCTCGCCTGTGGCGTGTGGAAGCCCCGTGTCACACACGATGTAAGCATCACACGCGCCGCACCGTTCATCGTCTCCTCTGTCTGGCCCGCCACCGCCGCCGCCTCTCCGCTTCTGGACAGCAATGCCTGGCCATGCAGTCGTAACGTTGGATCCGCAGAACCGACGCGCCGTGCCGCCGCCGAGCCGGGGTGATTTGCCAGCGCCAAAGATTGCACGACATTTCGGAGGAACGTCGGCGGCTTGGCCGTGATTCGCCACCGTCGGGACACGGAGAGCGTTTCGGGCGAGCACCTACGGTGCTAGATTAAGCCGGCTGTGGCCATAGAGCTCGATCATTTCCAGCTCCAGGGTGGTCGTCGTTCACATCAGGCTGAAAGCTGTCCAGATAGCTTAGTATCCCGCTGGAAGATGTGTTTGATTGAGGGGTCGCGGGTCATTGTGGTCCAGCCGCCCATGCAGGCCCAGGTGGCTCCAGTGACCGGTGGGCCCAGTGTCGGATGAGGCCCAGGTGGCTCCAGTGATCGGTGGGCCCAGTGTCGGATGAGGCCCGGGTGGCTCCAGTGGCCGGTTAGTCATGCTGACCCCGCGTCCGGGTGAGGTTCCGATGAAATCGGTGTTCAGTTGAGGTCAGAATTACCTCAGCGTTAGAGTTATGGGTGAGGCTGTTCTGAGCAAGGCCCACGCGCGAGCGAGTCTACTCCCGTTTGCGTAAGAGAAGTGCCTATGCGAGTGATTAGACCCGATCCGACCTGGCCCGACCGGACTTAACCTGAAATGCACGCTTTTAAGAACTCTTTGTTTCGGCGTTTCAAACCTGAATTATTGTACTGAGAAATGCCTTTATTTGCGTTTGATTTTATCAGCTTTCACTTTCGTATGTCCACTGGAGTGCCCACCATCTCTGCTCAAAGACATATTTCACGGCTCCACCTGTAGTGCTGCGCACACAGGTAGCTGGGTGACTGCACACAGGTAGCTGGGTGACTGCAGTCACCGGCTGCGTGGTTACATCACGTCAGGTGACCATGTCGTCATGTCACGTCACCGGCATGTCACGTTACCGGCCGGTAGACCGGCGGGTCGGTCGCCGGGGCGGTCGGATGAGGCCGGCGGCTCATCATGGGGGACGCCTCTGTGTACGGTTCTGTGCATCGCAATCGGAGCGATAGTCTGTGAGGCATAGGAACCTCAGCACACCGTGGCGCCTGATGTGATTTCGACAAATTGGCACAGCGTTTGTAAGCTCGAGACATGCGCGTCATATTTGACAGGTGAGCCAGATTCCGGCAAGAGCGCAGCCAATTTCCGTTGAAGCGGATCATTTTTCAATTCGCGTATTCTGAAACTGAAGGCGCTGTCCCCGAAATTGAGCTTCCCTCCACTGGAGCATGCATCCCAACTTTGAATGCACCGTGTCGAAGTGCAAAATATGTTTTTCTTATTTCCGAAATGCCTGCGCATCCGCGGAAATTGGGCGCAATACGATATACGTATCCAGCGGCTGCCGCCGGAGAACGGACGGCGGTTGCGGTCGATCTGTAAGCTTTCTTCCGCGGCATAATTATGGTGCCGGATCCTGTGCGGGCAGTGCGGGGCCTCATACTCCCCCCCCCTGCTCTTGCTTCCGCTCGTCCAGTGCCCCCAATGGCGACTTATATCAGTTCCATTTCGGTAGTGTAATTGCGTGCGAAGTGCGCAGAGTACTGGCTGATTTGACCATATGTCCGTGTGTTTGCTGCGACACGGGGAATTATAAATATCATTGGAATGCAGGCCAGCATCCCTGTTCAGTTCATTCATGCATAATATTTGTGAAATAATTGCTAGCGCAGCTCACCCTAGGGCAAACAAAGATGTCATAGAGGGACGCCTTTCACACTCAGTGACAAACGTACGCCCGAAATATATTTGCGGCCACAAAAGTCGTACCCTGCTGAGTTAATTATGCTGATGTGTGCCCTACTCTAACGCACACTTACAATTTAAGTTGAACACATATTCCGTGGCAATGCTAAAGCCGCCGACAAATCCACAACGTATGCAGTCGTCTTCTCTGCGTCGCCAACACACACATGCAGTTTCCGGCTGACATTTTGGATAAATAGCAACTCTGACCGCCTTCGCAGACCGACATACCACCGTTCTGAATCCTAGCAAGCAAGGCATCGTCCGACAAATGTAGACGAATTGTACTACCCCTCTGACGTACAGAATCTAGTCCTCGCAGTTTATTAGTGACTTCGATGCTGCCGGCGGAAGAGATTTACTCCAAGTAGAAAATGTTTAAATTGGTCGCTCCGCCGGCT
This sequence comes from Ashinkailepas kermadecensis, assembly GCA_034440615.1. Classification (NCBI taxonomy): domain Eukaryota; kingdom Metazoa; phylum Arthropoda; class Thecostraca; family Neolepadidae; genus Ashinkailepas; species Ashinkailepas kermadecensis. The sequence goes on along the minus strand of JAOTOM010004538.1, from coordinate 180,018 downwards.
GCGATGGCAGCTGTCTTTACAGACCATTAACCGAGCAGCACGTCGCAAGCGGGTATACACGACACTTGACACTGCGGCTGGTGCGATAGCATAGTGAATTTGCCGAGATGCTGTGAAGCTACGCGGCGCCGGCACGCAAAGCCAGACAACGCCGCGTGCGTTCTGGAGGCAAGGCTTTGTTGGACTAGTTCCAGCACATGCTGAGAACATGCTCGCTTCTTGCACCAAGGCTTCCCTGTTCTGCGTTTGTCCTGAGAATGATTTGAAGTAGAATGGGAGAACTGTGGTCAGCAATATATGACTTTATTTCGGTCGGTTTATGACTTTATCAAGGGTGTAACCGTGATATCCTGCTTGCCATAAGCCCTTGGCTAGGACATTGATAACTTAGTCTTTCCAGTTCAGAGCTGGTTATTCCTTAACCCCCAAGCTCCCCACCAGCTCCACTTTGATATGACGTATTATCGATGCACTGCAATAATCTATAAACATGGAATAACCGTGTAGATATCGATGTGAAATAACTTGCACCACATTTCCTAAATATCAATATGACATCAATATTTACTTCTAGGATTGCCGCGTTTATCTTCACCTCGTGACAGGTCTGAAAAACAACCAGCAATGCTTCTAACCTCGTGTCACCCGTCCGCAGCAGCACTGCCGCGTAATTTGCCCAGAATGCATCATGTGTTGATGGCCGTAACGCAGGATACATGCCGTCCTGAGATTTGTACACCCAGATTCGCCACTAATTGGTATAAGGGCGTAATCTTCATTCACCAAGTAATAGCGCCTTATGTCCACATAACTCACCACGCCCATAGCGTCGAATAATTAGATGACCGTCCAAATTAGTGATAATTGTAACATGGTCTGGATCCAAGCAATTAGGTCGCAGCCGGCACACCTCATCCTGGATACTCAAGTCGGTTCTGGATCCTGGAGGATCTTTCAATGAATCGTCGTGCAACGTCTAAATGATCGAACCAGGTCGATGCATCCTAAAACTCAAAGAACCACCCAACCAGCCAACAATGAATCGTCGTTCGGCTTCTGGATTCCGAAAGATCCTTCGTCGAAGTTGAAACCTATGTGCTGGATGTCGAAGAGTCCTCTGGCAAAAGGGGGCCGCAGTAGCTCAGTTGGTAGAGCGTCGGACTCTTGAACGCAAGATTGTAGGTTCGAATCTCACAACCGACGGCATTACCGAGTCCACCCCCGACCAATCGGCGTGAGAGGTTGGCGACGCTATATGACCTAGCGGTTGGATGCGTCGTAAAAGAGCCCAAGGTTCTTGTTCTTCCTCTGGCCGAAGAAGTAAAAGATGGGAAGTTACAGGAAGGTTCTAAATCCTGTGGATTTTTTTTTGTTAAGGTGAGAAATAAGCTCTGGATCCTTTTGTTAGCTCTTTATTTCGTCATGACTCATGAGTCCTATTGGTCGTTGGAGTACCGTATCGATGATTTTGGGCCGCAGTCGGTTAACCAGGAACAATTTCAAGTTTGACACACATGTCTAGCATCAAGGGGCACGTGGAAGTAGACGGTGTGAGTGGAAAAGAACTCGCTACATTGTTATTTTTCCGGCTGGGCTAGCCACGAACCAATTTCAGGGCCAAGGCAGGCCATCAAGGATGTGAATGGCTTTTTTATGCTCAATCTAGCAATGAAAAGGAGTTCCTCCGAGGCCGTCAAATGAAGAAATGACGAAGATTGAATAGAGGTATTCAGATGCCAGACGGGGAAAATGGCTGTGCATGTCCATGTACCTCGAGATAGCCCTCAGACGCGTGCCCTTTCAGACCCCCACCCTCCACTCTGCTCTGCATTGAGACAAGCTCTGCGCCACTGCTGCATAACCTTCAATTGTAAGTGAAGGGACACCACACCTCTGGATTTCCCGCTTCTCGCCGCGGCTGCTCCCATAATATCGTCGATTGGTGCGGACACAGGTGTGCCGTAACAAGTGGTCATTGCCAAGAGCAGGCTAGCGAAACCGAAGTGCGAGATATTAGCATGAGATGAAAGCATGCATTTTCCTGCATTGTTTTCTGTCGTCAAGAAACCACAACGTGGAGTAAAAGCACAGGCGACCACAAATGTATCCAAGGCTACCAAATGTAGCTTTGTGTTTTCCTGCGCGACGATGATTGAATAGCTCACTTGTTGATGTCGCCAGAAGTAAGGTGATCTCATTGACCATGCAATTTTTGGGCTCTTTGAAGCCTGAGTTTATCTTTTCGGGTAAAACTGTTTTCAGCCGAGCCAGTTCATGGTGTGACTTCAACTGGTGTCGAAAACGCATTGCGCAAGTGCAGGTGCGCTTCTTTTTAGAAGCACCTTCATTGTCTTCAACACGCGCCCTGGAGGGCCTCTGAAAATTACGAGCACTGGGGGGGGGCGGATTCCGCCCCCCTTAAGATCTCGGCTCCTATTAAAGCTGGTGTAACTAAATTCACAGGGTGGATGGGTACGGTAGTGAACTCTATCATGTACAAATTTCATGGCCTTAGGTCAATATCTTCAAGGTCAAATGAGGTCACATATGTCAAAATTTTCTTGTTTTGCGTGGCTTGGCTTACCATTGTTATGGATCGCTGTGATTGTGTTTAAATGATCCAAAATTGGCATCAATGATGTTTTGGACATTACGAATGTGCAATACAGATGCTAGACCCGGAATTTGATCTCAGGTCACCTATATAGCAGCACTTTATCAGGTAAGTTGCCTATTCCAATTACCGGAACCGGGCCGCCCGCCCGACTGCTCCGTCGGGCAGCTCGGCGCAATCGGCTTCGAGAAGAAAGGAGTGAAGTACATGAATAAAGTATGGAAACGCTTACGTACACATTGACAAACAGTAGTTTTCAGGATGTGTAGGGAGTAACATGCAAAGCGACATCAATCGCATGACAGTCATTTGCATTTATGACAACATTCCAGTTGAACAAGTTTAGTTCCATTAACCTGTCATGAACTTGACCTGACTTGACCTCGATGACCTAACATGACCTTGTAACTATATAGCATAACAATATACATCAAACAAGTCGCTAGTGTTGCCAAGAACACTTCCCTTTTGCCAATATACGGGAAGCGCATCAGCGCCGAATTTTGTTTGTCTGGCGCTACGAAATGTTTTGACTTTAACGGCCCCTAACTCGAAAAAAAAGCCGATTTCCGTTTTCCTGCTTTAAACGACGCGTCAGACATTCATAAGCAGGTACGCAAAAATGGCGTATATCGACCGGTAAAATCTGGAGTTATGTACGAAAAACCGGAGGGGTGGGCGGATTTTGCCCCCCCCCCCCTCCAGTACGCGTGTTAAGCTAGCCGGGGAAATCAATTTGCGCGGCCAGAACGCTTTCAGGAATTTGACGGTTTGCAGCGACTTGCCCTGGAATCACGGAATTAGCACATGCATCTAGTCGCGGTCGCTATCTGTTGCACCGTCTTAGTTGTGCGGTTCTGTGCTGCCAAACTTCGTCAATTACCACTATATTTTACTTGTGTTCTCGGGTTTCGTTGCTTGTGTTCCTATCCAATAATGTCCTTTAACCTCGATATCTCCAGGTAGATGCATACAAATTGCGTCTGGCATTGTATTACTAGTTCTTCTTGGAAGATACGGTGTAAAGAAATTGTATTAATTAATGTATCTGCTTGAACTATATGGGGTCATTTAATAGGCCGCTTTGCTTCCCACGCCTGAAAATGATTATCACATTCGGTGCGACATGTCTCAAGGCGAGCGAAAACATAAGCAAACCAAGATCGGCACCTTTCCAAACCGGAAATGACTCAAGCTCCGCCGTCATCCGTCCAACAAGACATTCTACTGCCTAAATGCGTTGCTACGTTGCAATTTGTTCGAACAATTCCATGTAAAGTGATACCACCAGCACCGCGTCATGTATATTTTGAAAAAAGTAGCTTGCGTAAAATGGCAATTGTTTCCTCCATTCCCATCCAATCATGTCAGCTCTCGTGTGTGGCGTTGCGTGAAAATCTCCTCACGCAAGTCGTCGGTTCATATGCATTTTAAGCGTGTCTGGAATTTCATTTGGCGAACTCGGGACAGTCTCCCAGAGCAGTTAAATCAGACGCTGAGTGCGGCGCGAGATGATTGGTCCGCCGGCCGACTGCTGATGCTGCGCCGGCTAGCCCCACCTCAGCCAAACGGATGGGCCTAGTGAGAACCATTCATCACAGGTCGCGGGCGCCCTGCGGAACTGCCGAGTTCCAATGCGGCATGATAATTAGCGGAGCTGGCTGTGAATGACGAGTCTGTTTAATCGCCATTGTGATACATTGGCTGATGCGTTTGTTTCAGCGCCCACCGTGACAAATGCCTGTTAAGAGTCATGGATCGGCCTGAGCTGATATGGAGATATTCGGACATGTTTTCATCTCTAGTCGATAATGGGTGCTGACAATGCTACATGTCTATTGCTCTCATGGGATGCTCCGCTTGCCTGTGACTTCTTCGGCCATTGACCACGCCCATGCACAAGTGCTTCCCCAGCGAACTGACCGTTAACTGAATCTCCCGACATTTGAGCGGAAGTGATTGTCTTGGTACATACCTGCCCGCCGTGATGACGGGCCCACACATACACACACGCCACACATATTCACACACGTGACACAGAGTGCGCGTGGATGGTGGATTTAACATTCATATATAAGTATCAAAGTTTAAGCGTTTCTGAGCAAAATGAACTTGTGATGGCTGATTTACGAATGATGTGCTACAGCCGGTTATAAACAGTTGCGAGAAATGTATGCAAATATAATGCACGTAAACACACGCGCGAATGCTCCGTTGTTCCGAGAGGAACTTCAGTGCAAATAAACGGACCGGATTATTTCGACATTTCACGCAGCATAAAGCGGTAGCCTGATGAACACGAGTGGAATGTGCGGCCGCTAATTCTCGAACAATGTGAATAGTTGGAAGGGACTTATCTAAGTTCCGCCTTCGTTTCAAGATCACCTTCAAACGGTTTTCGAAGTAGGATATAAAACAGTCTTTGTGTACAACGCCCGCTGTATGCTTTTCAATATACTCGAAAATTCGCTTTTAAAACAAGAGTAAGCTGTGAGAGGGTAACAATGACCATTTCAGTTGCTGCAGCACATGATCTCACCCTGGCAATCGTCAAAAGAGTTGCGGATGCTGCAGACAGACAACGCCAGTGCACGAAACGGATCCACGGAACAAGTGGCACGCCAGTGCACGAAACGGATCCACGGAACAAGTCCGACGTCAGTGCAGGATGCAGATCCACAGAACGAGTGCCACGACAATGTGCCTGACAGAGACCGCTGTACGGTGGTTCAGGTTCATCTGTCTAGCAAAGTATCCATGTTTCAGCTGGACGCATGCAACTATCCCCTTCACAATGCCAACAATGTTAGCCGGATACCTGGCCATTATACTACGGCGTTGGAATTCGGCACGATTCAGAACCAGTGGCTGCATGAACGCCCATGACGTCACTGTTGCCAGGCTGGCGACCAGCCATTTGTGCATACACTCTTCCCACGATTATCCTAGAGAAGGGCTAATGGGCAGCGCAGGTGGTTTATTTTGTTTGGTATCCTCAGATCAGCTAAGGCGAGGAAGCTGAGGTTGCCGGTCGTATTAGTTTTGCACCAATTTGTGGGGGACTGCTCATATTTGAACTACACATTACTCCTTCTTAACCACATGCTTGCTAATGATGTTTGCGTGAGCATGCGTATGCCATGAAGATTATGTGCCAAACAATCGGCAGGGCACATCCTATCCTCTAAGCCCGCCGACTATGCACTACGGCGCGCCATGTTCCCCTGGTCGCAGGAGAACCGCCTGCGAATGGCACCCAGTCCCTCGACTGGCAAATGGGTCAGTCTCGGGCGCTCGCTGTCAGACTGTATCTTTATTTGTATTTGTATTTACCATTATTGGGAAATCCTCTATTGTAGTGGCTATTACTGTCCCTAGTCAGACATGGGTAAATGTTTGCAGAATAAAATCACGCGTACACACACAAGTAAGCACAAGATGAAGAAAACACACAAACAAACGCTACGGGATTTAACACGCGCCCTGGAGGGCCTCTGAAAATCACGCGCACTGGAGGTGGGGGGGGATTCCGCACCCCCCCCCCCCTTAAGATCTCGGCTTCTATTAAAGCTGGAAGAACGAAATTCGCAGGGTGGATGGGTACGTTAGTGATCTCTATTGTGTGCAAATTTCATGACTAGGTCAATATCTTCAAGGTCAAATGAGGTCAAATTTGTCAAAATTGTCTTGTTTTGCATGGCTTGGCTTGTCATTGTTATTGATCGCTGTGATTGTGTTCAAATGCTCCGAAATGGGCATCAATGATGTTTTGGACATTATTAATGACGCAATACAGATGCTAGACCCGACATTTGACCTCAGGTTACCTATATAGCAGCACTTTATCAGGTCAGTTACCTGTTCCAGTTACCGGAACCGGGCCGCCAGCCCGACTGCTCCATCGGGCAGCTCGGCGCAATCGGCTTCGCGAAGAAAGGAGTGAAGTACATGAATAAAGTATGGAAACGCAATGACAAACAGTACAAATGACAAACAGTAGTGCATTTATGACAACATTCCAGTTGATCAAGTTTGGTTCCATTAACCTGTCATGAACTTGACCTGACTTGACCTCGGTGACCTAACATGACCTTGAAACTACATAGCATATCAATATACATCAAACAAGTCCCTAGTGTTGCCAAGAACACTTACCTTTTGCGAATATACGGGAAGCGCATCAGCGCCGATTTTTGTGGTCTGGCGCTATACATTTTTGTTGATTTTAACGGCCTCTAACCTGAAATTTTTTTCAGCCGATTTCCATTTTTCTTGCTTTAAACGCGCGCCGGTCATTTCTAAGCAGGTACGCAGAAAATCGCGTATATCGACCGGTAAAATCTGCAGTTATGTACGAAAAACCGGAGGGGTGGGCGGATTTCGATCCCCCCTCCAGTGCATGTGTTAAAGCGTGTATATCAAAGGTGGGTTATGTATCCCATTCTGCTGTACATTTGAATATAAACATGCAATGTCCCGAAGTCGATTCATAATTTGCCACCATATGATGTTTATATGCGCGTTCTTTTTTGGAGTATAAGCACACGTAAGATGTAAGTTCGTTGTCAGACGGTATAAGTTGATCGCCAGGCGGTGATTTTCAAGCAGCAACGTTTAACACCGGCAGCATTACTGAGTCCCGTACCTATGGACTGCGTTGCTGCTACTGCGATCGGTCGAAAGTTTCGCCCACCTTCCCACGGGCGTGGGAAGCAGGCAGCCGGCCTTATAAACGCAAAGCTGATATATGCTGATGAGCGGGAGAATCATGCGTTATGTTGTCGTTAGTGGAAGCAAATAACCACCCGACTAAACGCGACATGTCGTAGGCAAAGCGTGTTGGTGCCTTCAGTGCCGTTGAAGAGACGGCGGCTCCCAGAGGCTAGTCGCCCGAAAATAATCGTGAGTGCGACTCGCCCGTCACCCTGGTCTGCGTTCTGCATGTCTGGCGACCAACAGCCGCGCCGAGCACTTCTCCCACTCGTCTGCGCCACGCTGCAGGAGTACGGAACGACGGGCGCCGTCAGCGGGCTGACACTCGTCGGTGCCACGCCGCAGGAGGACGGGACGACGGGCACCGTCAGCGGGCTGACACTCGTCTGTGCCACGCCGCAGGAGGACGGGACGACGGGCGCCGTCAGCGGGCTGACACTCGTCTGTGCCACGCCGCAGGAGGACGGGACGACGGGCGCCGTCAGCGGGCTGACACTCTGTGCCACGCCGCAGAGGACGGCGACGGGCGCCGTCAGCGGGCTGACACTCGGTGCCACGCCGCAGGAGGACGGGACGACGGGCGCCGTCAGCGGGCTGACACTCGTCTGTGCCACGCCGCAGGAGGACGGGACGACGGCTACCATCAGCCGGCTGACATTGGTGGCCGTCCCGGCGGCGAACGGCCGCCAGCTGCGCTGTGCCGCCTCCAACCGCGTGGTGCGGGCCAGGGCGGAGCCGCCTCTGACTGCCTCCACTCGCCTACACGTCATCTGTGAGACACTGCCGCCAGGGCGGCGCTGTCGGCACTCATAGGACATATATCAGAAGCATAGCTATGGTTTATTATACAGAGAGTAAATGATATATCGTAAAGTATTTATATATATATATAATGTTTATCATAATTATATTTAGTATTAATATATAATAAGATCAGCTTATAATAAAGAGTGTTCTCATGTTTTTCTCATGTCCGTGAATTTCTATTGGTATGCACTACTATAGATAAAAGAGATGATGGGCTGAGGGTTGATTCAGTTCTATGCTTGTTTGCAGTGCAGCCTCTTGTTGTTGCATTCTTTGTACGTGTTGTAAGTGAAGAATCATTAGAAATTGCAACGCTAGTTTCACAACTATTCAACAAATGTGTTGACCATTGCAAACTTGCAGGCTGTGGTGGCTATGGTGACTAAGGCTGCGTTTCCTTCATAATAGCATAGGATCATCATCTAGCATAAACAATTTGCTGTCGGTGGATATATTTGTCCTGAAGGTTCCGATTCCTAACCGAATGGTCATGTAGCACAGATGTGCTTCACTTGAAGAAATTCGACAGCTTGAGTTTTCTTTGACCGGCCAGCTGGGCTGGAAAATGAAGCAGGCCAAGTGACCACTGCGGAAGTGATGGGGTACCAGGGAGTGACTTTTCCCACTCGTGTCTCTGATCCACAGACGCTCCCGTTGTGAGCGTGGCGCCCGACAGCATCGCTGCCAACGAGTCCACCGACATCTTGCTCTTCTGCTCATACGACGCCAACCCGCCAAACATCACCGCCGCCACGTGGTAGGTCTTCCGCTGATACGACGCCAACAAGCCAAACATCACCGCCGCCACGTGGTAGGTCTTCCGTTGGTGCGACGCCAACAAGCCAAACGTCACCATCACCACGTGGTAGGTGGCGCAGCCACCCACGAATCCTGATCAAGCGACGGGACGGTCACTCCTCCCTCCCTCCCCATCTCCGAAAACTTGTCACCAAATACAAATTCTAAGTTGCATTCAAGTAATTGATTTGTTCGAACACGTGTGTACTTATGTAAAACACTTATTGAGTCATGTTGCATTCATGTTGGCAAGTATTTCGTTAATAACATGGCTTAGATTGTCACGCCATGGGACTGTTACCATGTCTCTAAGTGTGATTGCCTGGAGCACTTTGTGACACGTCGTGTGATTAGCCGGAGCACTTCGTGACGCGTCGTGACGACTTGTGCACTCTCAGTGGATTACCGTACTGGCCAGTCTCGTGTCGGGAGACAGTGTCGTCCCTTCACACCCGTTCCAGACGCCATCACAGAACGTCCCAAGTGGAAGGGGTTAGATTGGGAAAGGTGAGTGTCGCGTGGCCGCCGCCAGAGCTGCATCTTGCCAGCGGTTACGACGCCGTCTGCCATCGGGCATGGCAGCTGCCAATTGCCATACCGCTGGCAGCGGTAACAACTGCCGTATGGGTCAGTGTCGCAACCGTGCAAAGTATGTGAGTTATGTCTATTGCAGCGGTGGAATGCCACTATATTTTGTATGATGTGTTACATACGGCATTATCTACCCCGGATATTCATCTCCGAATTATTCAGCAGTTGGCAAGGCTGTAGTATTTTGTACGTATTTCTTTGAAAGCAATGCCGTATGGTCAATTTGAAGCTTGCCGAATTCCCGTAGGGTAGCCCTTCCTCCCACCCACATCGACCTTTTGATTTAGCAACCATGTTCCAGGCGCAGCAATGGATTATATATTAGTGTGAACAAGCACAGATGTAGAATATATGACGCCACATACCAGCGCAGCGATAGAAGATGTAGTGCTACCTCCTGGCAAGGCGGTGCAATACGTAATGCCACCTCCCAGAACAGCGGCAGCGCATGTCGCACCCCCTGCCAGCGCGGCGCTACAACCGGCGACACCGCCGTCCGTTGCGACGATGCAGTATCTGTCGCAGCGGAGGGTGATGCAAAAGCTGTCGCAGCGGACGGTGATGCAATATCTGTCGCAGCGGACGGTGATGCAATATCTGTCGCAGCGCCTCCCGGCTTGTGGCAAAAATAAATCCGGCTCTGTTGTCGCTCGCCAGTTCCCTGGTGCCGTTTGTGAGCGAAGAGGCCGCGCCGCAATTTACGAGTCAACAGGCGCTGCCGTCGCGCAGGCTGCAGTCGGGATCGGCAGAGATTCGCCGACGACGCACAAGCCCCGTGAGACGGCTGGCACTTGTCGAGTTCACCGGCGAATCCGCCGGCGCCGTTTCCGACGGCGACCGCCCGCGGCGGACCGGCGGCCACACGTGCACTCCGACGATTGCTTCAATCTCCTTATGAACGAGTTATGTCCGTTTTAGGGCCGGCCGACGTGTGCTCTGCGAACAAACTTCATTAGCCGGCCGGCTCGGCACGTCGCGCAAGGCCGTTCGACGCCGTACGCCGACGGCCGGGCCGACTTCGATCGACGCAGGAAAATATGGATTGCTGTGTTAAGCGCAGTACCGGCCGTCTTTGTCAGCTCCTCGGACGAGTTGTAAAACGCGCACTCTCAACATAAACAGCGTTGTAAACCCTGGGATAGCGAGGTAAACAGCGTGCTGCAGTGGGCTTGCTCAGAGCACAGGTGAAGAGGATTTTCATGCTTTGTATCATACCAGAGATCAATGTTTAATATTACCCTCGTTTGGTAGTAAATGTGGAATTGAAATAGCATTTCACAATTGATCGACTCATGCTTGTGTTTGATCTTGCAACTTGCACCTTACTTTGTACAGCAGCAGTAAACATCGTTTAAACAGAAATCACGAGCAAGAAAAGAAGACAAAGACGCACTTATGCAAGACAGGATGACAAGCTCCATGACAAAATCTGGGTGTGCAAATTACTACCGCGTCAGCGTCCAGAGATCATAACCAAGGAACTGTGGTTGTGAAAATAAAGCTTGGCATAGTACGGTGAAGTTAGTTGAGAAATGTCTTAATTTCCATGATAAGTTCATGATGGTGAACATTATGTACAAACCAAGTATACCGTTCTCTTTCATTGACTAGGAAATATAAATGTAGCAAAATAACACCTTGTACGTGTTATTAACGTGTTATTGCGCTCTATTTCTCGTTGTTTCAGTCAATCAAGGCCAACTTTATATACTTCTACCTAATTTTCACCACCATGAACTATATGAGGGTTTGTCAATGTCATGTTTTTTTCAGAGCGAAAAGTACTAAAAATATTGTAATGTATCAGTTGGCAAAAATACATATGATAATCAATTTTCTCTACAAAATTTGATTCCATCCTGCGCCAGTGATTTAAATATTTATCCTTGGAACAGTGCTGCCATCTTGCTGCAAATCATTAAATATATTCCTTGTGTGAATTCGTTTTATAGTACCATTTTAGGATACCTCTCAGTGAGACGTATTGAGTATATTTAGTATCTAGTATATGACATCGTATAGTATATGACAGTCTAGTATATGACAGTAGTATATTAAGTCTAAACGCTTTATAACTTTATATAGGGTGTACCTAGCATTGGATTCAGCACCTTCCTTTGGGATGTGATACTGATGAGATTGTCTATGGTAGCACAATGGGTATGATGGCAGGAGTTTGTAATTGTTGAGTGTGTTATGCAATAGGAAGTGAGTCTCTTATTAAGTCTAAACGCTTTATAACTTTATATAGGGTGTACCTAGCAGTGGATTCAGCACCTTCCTTCGGGATGTGATACTGATGAGATTGTCTATGGTAGCACAATGGGAGTGTGTTATGCAATAGCAAGTGAATTGGTGCTAGATAGGCTGCGATATATAGCTTCCTAGGAACTTGAGATAAGGGATTGATTGGGGTGAGAGTATGTACATTTCTAGTATATTTTCCAGATAGGCTTAACCCAGATGGGCCCCTGTGGCTCTTATTAAGCCTTAACACTTTATGACTTTATGACTTTATGACAGATCCCTATTTGATATACGTTATCTGGAATGACCCTTTGTGAAACAGTTTCATGCGCTTTCGGAGCTCCTAGCGGCTCCGTCGTCATACGGTATATTGACGGGCAGTAACCTGGAGGGAGGGGTGGGGAAGAATTAGGGAGGTTTAAATTATATTGTTTTTCTAGTCTTTTTACCGTTTTTTACTACGTGGGAGTTCCAATTGTGATGTTTTACAACCTCTTTTCCGATTTATACTGTGTTGAAGTGCCGATTTCCTCACTGCTCGTGTCTAGTGCTTGAAAACTTTGCAAACCTTAACTGTCTTCTCTTTGAATATACCATCTAACGACGGAGCCGCTAGGAGCTCCGAAACCTCATGAATTGCTTCAGAAAGGGTCATCCCAGATACCGTTTATCAATCTGATAAACCCTGTAATATGTATCTAAAAGATCAGATCCCTGTTGCTCATAAGATGATACAGATATTGACGGAAATGTAGCTTCGCCATCCATGCGCAAGACGAGAGCCCTCCGTCTTGTGCTGCTCCGCTGTCTTCCAGACTGTCCCTCGCCTGAGGCGCAGTGCAGTGGGAGCCCTCGGTCTTGTGCTGCTCCGCTGTCCTCCAGACTGTCTCTCGCCTGAGGCGCAGTGCAGTGGGAGCCCTCGGTCTTGTGCTGCTCCGCTGTCCTCCAGACTGTCTCTCGCCTGAGGCGCAGTGCAGTGGGAGCCCTCCGTCTTGTGCTGCTTCGCTGTCCTCCAGACTGTCTCTCGCCTGAGGCGCAGCGTAGTGGGAGCCCTCGGCTGCTTCGCTGTCCTCCAGACTGTCTCTCGCCTGAGGCGCAGTGTAGTGGGAGCCCTCCGTCTTGTGCTGCTTCGCTGTCCTCCGGACTGTCTCTCGCCTGAGGCGCAGCGTAGTGGGAGCCCTCGGTCTTGTGCTGCTCGGCTGTCCTCCAGACTGTCTCTCGCCTGAGGCGCAGCGTAGTGGGAGCCCTCGGTCTTGTGCTGCTCCGCTGTCCTCCAGACTGTCTCTCGCCTGAGGCGCAGTGTAGTGGGAGCCCTCCGTCTTGTGCTGCTTCGCTGTCCTCCGGACTGTCTCTCGCCTGAGGCGCAGCGTAGTGGGAGCCCTCGGCTGCTCGGCTGTCCTCCAGACTGTCTCTCGCCTGAGGCGCAGTGTAGTGGGAGCCCTCGGCTGCTCGGCTGTCCTCCAGACTGTCTCTCGCCTGAGGCGCAGTGTAGTGGGAGCCCTCCGTCTTGTGCTGCTTCGCTGTCCTCCGGACTGTCTCTCGCCTGAGGCGCAGCGTAGTGGGAGCCCTCGGTCTTGTGCTGCTCCGCTGTCCTCCGGACTGTCTCTCGCCTGAGGCGCAGTTGCGTATTTACTGTTCTGGTGGACATATGCTCGTGCTGCTGTGTGTGTGGATAAAATAGCAACGGTGGTGCATGTCTAAAGGCGTGAGGTGGAAGAAAGGCGAAGTAAAAGTGACCATCTACTTCTTGGGCGGCCATGTTCTCTACCCAAAAGCCAACCGCCAAAGAACAAGGACGTGGTAAATGGGGTTCGATTTCGATCAGTCGGCAGCCTGACACGCCGAGAAAGGCACGGCGTCGGATGTGTGTGATGCGACAGACGATTTGTTTGCCTCTCGCTCTACCAGTACAGACAATCGTGGATGAGAGAGAGGGATAGAGGGAATATTCACCGCTCATCACCACTAGGTCAAATCCTTACATCAAATGTAAGGAAAGATAGCGGACTGCCACAAAAGATACCAGAGCGCTTAGCAAGCTCGGCAAGACAAGAAAACGGATGATGAGGTGCAAATAAAGCACAAGTCATAATGCACCGCTCTGCTTCACGCCTGCTGGTGCAGACGCAAGAGTATGGGAAGCTGCAAGTGTCCCAAAGCAAGCAAGACGCCGAGAAAGGAGTATGCCAGATGCTGGGACAGATGAGCCTATACCCACCGACGACAGTTTGATGAGCGAGGAGCCCGAACCGTGCAACTTTGGCGTGGCTTATCTTGAACAGGTCAAGAGCATATTGGAGCTCCAACAGGCAGCCTACCAGTTGGAACCAAACAAGCTTGACTTGGCCTGCTGCTACCTAGGGGCGCTGATGCCCATCCATCGGGTTGAACATATTGAGAAATCTCTGAACGTCTCTGAGCGACCTAGAATTCCATGATAGTTCAAAAGGTATCCGCAGTTCAACTATTGTTGCAAATTTCCCTAGTAGTAGTTGTTATCTCCCACCCTAGTATGCGACGTGTGCCGGAGGATTCACGGAAAGAGAGTGGCATGTTTCCAAAAGGCGGCATGAACATACCAATCGCACTATGCTATAACACTGGTATTGTTATGGCCCAGCAGGTCAGCTACATTTCCGACTCGCGCCGGTCGTAATGCCTCATTGTCAATACACGCACTATAGCGGTGCAGCATACATTCTCAGGAAAAAACAATAACTCCACAGTGCACTTGCTTCAAGCAGCGCAACTTTCCACAGCCTCTAAAACAACCGATTGCAAGGTAATTTTCCCCATCAGGATGCTTGGCTGTCCGTAGACATGTTCGCGATATTTGCCGTCGTCATCGACGCTCCACCTGTCGCGCTTTCCAGACGGCCGTTAATGCCCAAGGATTCCAACCGACGCGCGTGCGGACTTTCCTCAAAGTCACACGAAATGGATTCCAACCGACACGCGTGCGGGGGCGGACCCGTCTCACAGTCATACGACACGAATTCCAACCGACACGCGTGCGGACCTGTCTCACAGTCACACGGCACGTGTTCCAACCGACACGCGTGCGGACCTGTCTCACAGGCATACGACACGTGTTCCAACCGACACGTGTGCGGACCTTCCTCACAGGCATACGACACGTGTTCCAACCGACACGCGTGCGGACCTTCCTCACAGTCACGAACGACACGTGTCCGGTGCATGTTTAGGCATTTAATATCGTACGCACGGGCTGATGTCCGCCCACTGGCGGTCGTTCTCACGGGCTGACACGCGGTGTTCTGTGCCGAAATCTGAATCCGACCGTTGTGACACGGGTCAACAGCCGACGCGGGTGCGGTCTCCACTTGCCGTCACGTGACGTGACGACCGGCCATCCTCCGGCCAGGTACCTGAACGGGCGGCCGCTGGACACGACCGGCAGACGCTTCGACGGCGGCACGCCCCGGCAGCCGTCGCTCTTCGTCCGCAACGTCACCAGGGCCGACGCCGGCGCCTACCGCTGCCGGCTGACCAACGGCATCGGCTCGGGACTGTCCAAGAACCAGCTGACCGTGATGGTGATGTGTGAGTCGGCTGTGTGACGCCGGAGCAGCGTCACTCTGTCCCCCCCCCACCCCGCCCTCTTCCCGACTCGGCTAAAATCGGCCGGTGCTCTTGTTCAATCTTGAGTGCGTTGCTGTTTCTGCGGTATTGAGGAATGGACAGTGGGAGATTCCCCTGTACGGAATAGTCTGTTCAGGGATAAATGTGACTATTAGGTCTATGTCTATAGGTTGAGATTGTTGCCTCTTTGGATGGGCTGATGCTGAAGCTCCTCCGATGTTCGGCCGAACTTGCCCAAAAGCTTCCCATTTCAATGTAGAATGTTGTGGACAGTCCCTACATTTTGAACGCTGCCAACATTAACATTGCAAGCTCCCCTCTCCAAATATTTGATGTGTCAATATTTGTTGTTTTAGTCTTCCGTGTTCTTGCCTGGGCAAGCATTCCAAAGTAAAACGCGAACTATTCGGCTATTTGCACTTCATGGATCTTGAGCTTACACAACTCTCATGAGGATGACATGGGTCTCATCTGGTCAGTTGCCAAGAAAAAAACAATTGCCCTCGGCCTGGGGACTAGTAATTGACTTTGAATAAACTATTTCCATACCTACGATACAATTGTATCACAGCAATGCACAACAGAGTGCGATATCTTACATTTTGCTCATCACATCTGCATTTGTTGAGCTATAAAATATCGCTTTCCAACGCTGACAACATTGCACTTTACGATCCGGATGGCGGGGGACTTCGAAAGAGCACATTCAATGAGTTTCGCTGGAATCAAAATCAAGTGCACGCCACACGTCTCGCCGAATTTGGATAAATTAGTAATGTTCAATAAAAAAGGACAAGCAAAGCACTGTTTCAGATCCGAAAATCCTCCAGCTATCGGAATTTCTCGGCTCGGCGATCACGCCAGATGCGTTGTATCGGACACGTTTCACATGCACCCAAGTGACGCACTAAAACCGTGGTTGATGGCGGCACTTGAGCATCTCCGCGCGCAGGCAATACTTTCTGTGATCCGATCGTTTCCGGCGCCGTTCAGTAGACATTAATTGGCGGGGCGGGCGGCGGCAGGCCGCCCACACGGCCGCCCACACAGCCGCCCGACTCGCTCCACCGCCCGCGACGGCGCGCCATTTCTGTGTCGAAAATTGGCGCCCGAGCGGCGCGCCACCGCTGACCGCGCGCTCTTCTCCCAGTCGCGCCGTCCGTCTCGATTTCCGTCACGCCGGCGCTCGTGCTGGAGCAGGACCGGCGTGACGTCACGCTGCGCTGTGACGTCACCGACGGCAGCCCGGCGCGGCTGACGGAGGTCGCCTGGTACCGGGACGGCCGGCTGGTGCGCCGGCTGGCCGCCTTCAACTGCACCGGCGCCGGTCAGTTCGGACAGACTGGTCGGTACTCGTACCAGACACCCTGGCACTGGTGCATGCAAGAATGCTTATGCCTACATCTGGTGCTTGT
This sequence comes from Ashinkailepas kermadecensis, assembly GCA_034440615.1. Taxonomy (NCBI): domain Eukaryota; kingdom Metazoa; phylum Arthropoda; class Thecostraca; family Neolepadidae; genus Ashinkailepas; species Ashinkailepas kermadecensis. The sequence goes on along the minus strand of JAOTOM010004538.1, from coordinate 163,230 downwards.
ACGTGTACTGGTACAAGGGTGTTTATGCCTCCATTGGGTGCTTGTACTTGTTCTGGTTGGTGATTGTACTTATGCTGGTTGGTGCTTGTACTAGAGCACGTGGACAGCTAAATTCCGAAGGTGCTCCTGCACGGAAACCTCGATCCTGGCAGCACCCTAACGCAAAGCGGTTTCTCAGGACGAAAGCTGCTTAGGCAGCTGTCAGCTTAGCAGGCAACCGCTCACAGAAAAGTCAGCTTCGGAGACTGACGGCTGCTGTGTGTGCAACTATCAGCCTCGGGGACTGACGGCTGCTGTGTGTGCAACTGTCAGCCTGTGGGACTGACGGCTGCTGTATGTGCAACTGTCAGCCTCTTGTACAGATGCGTGCTTCAATGTCCGCCCGGCACACAACTTCTTCCGCAGTGGACAGCCCGCCAGACAGCTACACCCGCGCCGGTCGCCCATGCAGACCGTCCATGTCCGAAGAACGGTGTGAGCGTGCCCAAATAACGCCGGACAGTTGAGTTGAGTTCTGAGTCGCGACTAGCTGTATCCGACCCGTCGGGGCCAGGCACCGTGGCGAGTCACACAGGTATTGCACATCTAGTGCCCCTCAGGCTCTCAGCGCAACTGATGGGCGTCGTGGTGCAACAGTGGTGAAGCTGAGAGTCTGGCACGCCAGATGTACGGGGTTCGATTCCCCGCGATGCCCGCCCTTCCTGCCAGGGTGAGAGGCAGGCGATGCCATATGGCCTCAGCTGCTGAGTGCGTCGTAAAGCCACAACCCAGCCAACCAATCGGCGCAATTGATGTGGGAAGCCGATACCCAGCAACAATAGGCGCGTGACTTTGACCCCTGTGTTGTGTGCAGGGTGCTCTGACCGCTGGGAACGAGGATTGTGTGTGCTCGACCTCTGTGTGACGGTGGGGCAGAATGTGGCACGGCCTGGAGTGCAGCAGGGGCAGTGGGTTACCTGACTTGACCTCTGTGGTGCAACAGAATCCATGGGACTCGTCTTCTGTTGCACAGCAGGGGCGGTGTGATCTGACCTGACCTCAGTGGTGCAACAGACTGCATGGGACTCGTCCTCTTCTGCACAGCAGGGGCAGTAGGTGACCTGACTTGACCTCTGTGGTACAACAGACTGCGTGGGACTCGTCCTCTTCTGCACAGCAGGGGCAGTGTGTGACCTGACTTGACCTCTGTGGTACAACAGACTGCGTGGGACTCGTCCTCTGTTGTACTGCGGCACAGTATGTACCCGACCTCTGAAGCTCAGCGGCACAGTATGTGTGACCTCACCTCTGTGTTGCAGATAGAGCCGCCGACAGCGACACAGTGTGTGACCTCACCTCTGTGTTGCAGACACAGACGCCGACAGCAGCACAGTGTGTGACCTGACCTCTGTGTTGCAGATGTTGCAGACACAGCCGCCGACAGCGGCTCGGTGTGTGACCTGACCTCTGTGTTGCAGACAGAGCCGCCGACAGCGGCTCGGTGTGTGACCTGACCTCTGTGTTGCAGACAGAGCCGCCGACAGCGGCTCGGTATGTGACCTGACCTCTGTGTTGCAGACACAGCCGCCGACAGCGGCTCGGTGTGTGACCTGACGAGTGCCCGGTGGCGTTTGACCCGGGTGGACCGGTCACACCTGGCCAATTACAGCTGCGCAGGCCTGACGCAGGCCGGCTGGGGCGCCCCGTCTCGGCCCCGTCCGCTCAGCGTCTACTGTAAGACTACGGTGCCGGGCACTGCACTGACCCACACAACGCGGACCGAGTGGTTAAGGTGTTGAGCTCCGGGTACCAAAGGTCCCGGGTTCAACGCTCGCACCGCTCGGGACATTTCCCAATCCCGCGGCCCACCGGCGATACAGTGTGGGCGGCGTCATTAGGCGTGAATGTGCATCAAATGCGTCGTGAATCACCCAATAAACATAAGCATAACCCGGAGCACGGCACCCTGGTAGTCGGTGTTCTGTGTATCTGTGTGTGTATGTGGGAGAGCAAAAGTATCACCTCTTGACAGTATGTTTTTGTTGCGTTTTACGATGTAAATTCTGACCTGTTCGTCACCGAAGGTTTGTGGCAGATGGGAGCCGTCCATTGCGCACAATGCTCCTGGCCTCACACAGGCGCAGAAGTACAACCGTGCTAAGCGTCACGTGTGAAATCGAGAGGGATGTCCATGCTTAGCTCGGGCACAACTGATGTTTTCGCCTTGGTGTCTTGAGGTTCTTTCTGACATTAAATCTCACCTTTCACATATAGGAGGTTATTAAAAGGTATTTCGTCCTGGGCGTACCTGTGATTGTGCATAGCGCGAGTTGACTCCTCGAGTTTGCAAAAAAAACGCTCCGAAGCTGTATTGCCATTGAGTGGGACGCCGAACTGTTGCATTGCCGGCCAATGACTGCATTAAATGTGTATCTGTATACAGATGGAACTATAGTTCCATTTATATGCCGGGGAATCTTACGCAGAGCCCGAGTGGCGCTTGTTTTCGGGACGTGTACACCCTAATTTCTGATCAATGTACACAAGGCTCAAATTTACATCTTGATGCTTTGCGGAGGCAGAATTTTGGCATGCAAGAAACTTGCAGAATTGGTAGTAAAAACGCAGTTATTACACTGACGGTTCGAATGACTGCACAATGATTTCGACACCTCAGCCCTATGACAATTGCCTGATGTGCCGGGAACCTGATCGTATAACTCCGAAGGACACTTGTCTCGCCATCAGGATTGTATATTTTTTACACCAGAAATCGTCTATTCATCGAATACATAGCCGTAGGAATGTGTGTGGACGGGGTCGGGGGAGGAGGGAGGGGTGTGTGAAGTGGTTCCTACCATCAACTTTTAGCGATCTTAGCTACTGGCCTTGTGAGACAAAATGACGCTGACCTTCCCACCTTTCAAAGATGTTATCTAGGTCGTGATCGCATCCTAGTGCAGCATTGCTTAATGACATAGTAATTGGGTCTTTAATTAAATGATACTCAGATGTGCTATGTTGTACTTTGTAGTGCACCATCACACCACAAACTAGTGCAAATACATAGTTGACTGGCCTAAGGTTGCCAGTGCTGAAATCCAGGATGAGGTGCTCAATCACCGTTAACTAGATGTATGAAGCACGAGCCATACATCATTGTATAAGTCGTGTCGTCTAAGTGCTGTCAAAACGTCAAACTTCACCTGCTCGGGAGTCGGTTTGCTTTCATTGAGCTGGTGGCTTTTCTACTCTTAGGATGGCATATTTGGCTGATGGTGTATGGTAATTATTTACAAAAATCAACATTTTCATCCCAATGATTTTCTGACAACTCGATCCCTGGCCTGACGTGCCATGCGCACGCACACGCGCACACACACACACAAACACACACATAGTTCGTCTGTGTTTCAGATCCGCCGCACCGTTCCTCCCTGGTGCATGAACCAGCTGCCGCAGTGAAGGGATCACCGCTGACCTTGACCTGCGAGCTGGATGACCCCGGATACCCTCCCACCAGCAGGGTGCGTTTGCCCTTATGCTATGTCCAGAACATCGGGCACACGGAAATCAGGCGTGATGCTAGGTGTCGGCATGTGTGCATTTGCCCGTTCGCTACACCAGGTCGAAAAGTGACTTTGGCTTGATAAAGCTAAGACTTAACATGCCACATTTCGCCCAGAAGTTGAAAGTGAATTTGCTGGTGCATTTGGTGAAGTTCATGTAGCAGCAGCTTGTACCTGTATGCTGCCGCGGGCCCTGCCTCTCACAAGATCACCATCACGTGACCAGCTCGTGCCGGCGCCGTGTCGCGTCACGTGACCCGTCCGTCGGCAGTACATCTGGATGCGCGGCAACCACGTGTTCACGGACGTAACGTCACGATCTTGGCACATCGCGTCCGTGACGCTGCAGGACAACGCCACCTTCACGTGCGTGGCGGCAAACCGGGCCGGCAACAGCGCCGCTGCCCGCTCGTCCGTCACCGTCATGGGTCAGTGGGACGTGCGTTACTGTCATGGGTCAGTGGGGCGTGCGTCACCGGCATGGGTCAGTGGGACGTCCGTGGTGGGTCAGTGTCAGTAGGACATGCGTTACTGTCATGGGTTAGTGTCAGTGGGACGTGCGTTACCGTCATAGGTCAGTGGGGCGTGCGTCATCGGCATGGGTCAGTGGGACGTCCGTGGTGGGTCAGTGTCAGTTGGACATGCGTTACTGTCATGGGTCAGTGTCAGTGGGACGTGCGTTACCGTCATGGGTCAGTGGGGCGTGCGTCGCCGGCATGGATCAGTGGGACGTCCGTGGTGGGTCAGTGTCAGTGGGACATGCGTTACTGTCATGGGTCAGTGGAACGCCCGTCACCGTCATGGGCTAGTGGGACGCTCGGCATCGTCGTGGGTCAGTGGGACGCCCGTCACTTGCATTGGTCAGTGGGACGCTCGTTATGGGTCAGTGTCAGTGGGACATCTGTCACCGTCATGGGTCAGTGGGACGCTCGGCATCGTTATGGGTCAGTGGGACGCTCGGTATCGTCATGGGTCAGTGGGACGCTCGGCATCATTGTGGGTCAGTGGGACGCCCATCATCGGGATGCCCAATCACTTTGCGGAGTGTTTTAGTTCCTTAACTGGCACAATTGAAAGCGAAGTAACCGTCTTTTAAAGTGTCAATGGGGACAACGGTAGCGAGCGCGCAGCCCATTTGCTGGTGACGTCACGGCCGAGGCCGCCGGGCGCCAACAGTTCCGGCACGGTGGGGAAGCCGAGGAAGCCGCTGAATAGGGCGACGTACGGCCGGCGGACAGCACATTTCCGGTCTGACGGCTGTGTGAGCCGAGCTTAAGATGATCGTCAGTCGTGTGACCGTCTGACCGTCTGAACGTCTGAACGTCTGACCGTCTGACCGTCTGACCGTCTGGCCGTCTGACCGTCTGACCGTCTGACCGTCTGATCGTCTAACCGTTTGATCATCTGACCGTCTGACCGTCTGACCGTCTGATCGTCTGAACGTCTGACCGTCTGACCGTCTGACCGTCTGACCGTCTGACCGTCTGACCGTCTGACCGTCTGAACGTCTGACCGTCTGACCGTCTGACCGTCTGACCGTCTGACCGTCTGACCGTCTGACCGTCTGACCGTCTGACCGTCTGAACGTCTGAACGTCTGAACGTCTGACCGTCTGATCGTCTGATCGTCTACCCGTTTGATCATCTGACCGTCTGATCGTCTGAACGTCTGACCGTCTGACCGTTTGACCGTCTGACCGTCTGACCGTCTGACCGTCTGACCGTCTGAACGTCTGCCCGTCTGACCGTTTGATCGTCTGACCGTCTGACCGTCTGATCGTCTAACCGTCTGATCATCTGACCGTCTGATCGTTTGACTGTCTGACCGTCTGACCGTCTGATCGTCTGACCGTCTGACCGTCTGACCGTCTGATCGTCTAACCGTCTGCTCGTCTGACCGTCTGACGATCAGACGATCGTCTGACCGTCTGATCGTTTGACTGTCTGACCGTCTGACCGTCTAACCGCCTGACCATCTGACCGTCTGACCGTCTGACCGTCTGACCGGCTGACCGTCTGACCATCTGACCGTCTGATCGTCTGATCGTCAGACCGTCTACCGTCACGTTTGACTCTACCCAGTCTACCGTCTGACCGTCTGACCGTCTGACCGCCTGACCGTCTGACCGCCTGACCGCCTGACCGTCTGACCGTCTGACCGTCTGACCGTCTGACCTACGTCTGACAGTGTGACCATCTGACCGCCTAACCGTCTGACCGTCTGACCGTCTGACCGTCTGACCGTCTGACCGTCAGACCGTCTGACCGTCTGACGTCTGACCGTCTGACCGTCTGACCGTCTGACCGTCTGACCGTCTGACCGTCTGACCGTCTGACCGTCTGACCGTCTGACCGTCTGACCGTCTGACCGTCTGACCGTCTGACCGTCTGACCGTCTGACCGTCTGACCGTCTGACGTCTGACCGTCTGACCGTCTGACCGTCTGACCGTCTGATCGTCTGACCGTCTGACCGTCTGACCGTCTGACCGTCTGACCGTCTGACCGTCTGACCGTCTGACCGTCTGACCGTCTGATCGTCTGACCGTCTGACCGTCTGACCGTCTGACCGTCTGACCGTCTGACCGTCTGACCGTCTGACCGTCTGACCGTCTGACCGTCTGACCGTCTGACCGTCTGACCGTCTGACCGTCTGACCGTCTGACCGTCTGACCGTCTGACCGCCTGACCGCCTGACCGTCTGACCGCCTGACTATCTGACCGTCTGACCGTCTGACCGTCTGACCGTCTGACCGTCAGACCGCCTGACCGTCTGACTGTATGATCGTCTGGCCGTCTGACCGTCTGACCGTCTGACCGTCAGACCGTCGGACCGTTTGACCGTCTGACCGTCTGACCGTCTGACGGTCTGACTGTCTGATCGTCTTACCGTCTGACCGTCAGACCGTCAGACCGTCTGAGCGTCTGACCGTCTGATCGTCTGACCGTCTGACCGCCTGCCCGCCTGACCACCTGACCGTCTGAGCGCCTGACCGCCTGACCGTCTGACCGCCTGACCGTCTGACCGTCTGACCGCCTGACCGTCTGACCGTCTGGTCGTCTGATCGTCAGACCGTCTGACCGTGTGACCGTCTGACCGTCAGACCGTCTGACCGTCTGACTGTCTGATCGTCTGACCGTCTGACCGTCTGACCGTCTGACCGTCAGACCGTCAGACCGTCAGACCGTCTGAGCGTCTGACCGATGTGCCGTGCCAGGCAGCCAGTATACGGGAAGATGGGCCGCGCTGCGTTGACGCATGCCTCTGCTGGACATGTGGACCTGCGCTGCGCTGACGCGTGCCTCTGTTGAACATGTGGACCTGCGCTGCGCATGCCTTTGTTGGACATGTGGACCTGCGCTGCGCTGACGCATGCCTCCGTTGGACAGGTGAGCCGCGATTTATCCAGGGTCTTCCGCGTCACCTGGCGACCCCGGTGAACTCGTCACTGGTCTCGCTCACCTGTCGAGTGGAGTGCTCACCACTCTGCCGTCTGGAGTGGCTGCGAGATGGGATGGTGAGTTAGCATCAGTGCAGCCTCAACCAGTGATAAGCCTGGCCGTCTGTGGTGTCTCTCCCGGGTCTTCTACCTATTCTACCTTGACGCCGAGTTCGGCTCTACTCATCTAATTCGTCTGTCGTTGCTCTGGCCCTGGGCCCCACCTTCGTCGTCGAGTCTGTCTTCACTGTGTTATAAATAAAGATATACAGAAATAAATGTTGGATTATAAGCATGCTATATATAGTAGGGTTTGATTTATGAAGGGTCATGAAAGGAAAGTAAGTCAACACAACTAAGCGCATAATGGTAAATTATGTGTGGTGATAAAGTAGTCAAGAATGAAGTAATCTATATATATATATATATATATATATATATATATATATATATATATATATATATATATATATATATATATATGTTTTATAAAAAACACACACAACACACACACATAACACATATATTAACTATGTGTGTGTGTTTTTTTTTTGTTTGGGTTTTGGTGTTGGTGTTGTTGGGGGGGGGGGGTTGGGTTTGGTTTGTGTGTGTGTGTGTGTGTGTGTGTTTGTGTTTGTGTGTGTGTTTATTTACAACGAGGGACTACAAAGTTAATTTAAACTACGCGTCGGTGGAGGGCCTCTGAGAATTACGCGACGGGGCGGATTCCGCCCCCCTAAGATCCGCTCCTAGTAAAGCTGGAGGAACGAAATTCGCAGGGTGGATGGGCACGGTAGTGAACACTATTGATTTCGTGACCTTACATCAATATCTTCAAGGTCAAATGAGGTCAGATTGGCAAAATTTTCCGGTTATGTGTGTGCTTGGCTTGTCATCGTTATGGATCCCTGTGATTGTGTTTAAATGCTCAAAAATGGGCATGAATGATGTCTTGGACATTACTAATGATGCAATGCAGATGCTAGCCCCTTTTCCCGCCCCCAACGTGTGCGCGTGCGCGCTGCTCCATCGTGCAGTCTCGGACAATCGGCTTCGTGAAGAAGGGAGTGAAGTACATGAATAAAGTATGGAAACGCAATGACAAACAGTACAAATGACAACCAGTAGTGCATTTACGTGTGCATGTGTGCTGTGTGATCAAGTGTGTGTGTAGTGTTGCTGTGTGCTGTGTGTGTGTATTTAAGCGCACCACGAGTGGTTTGGCGACTACAAAGTTTTTTAATTTAAACTAAAATCGAGTCGAAATTCCCCTCTCCAGTGCGCGTGGCTTAAAGGAATTATTTCTGATACCGGCGCGAGCGGTGTAATTCATGTATCCCACGCAACAATAAAATACAAAATGGGAACGAAAACATAACTTCACTCACTTGGATGATCTTTGCCTGTGGATTAACAAAATGTTAATCTTCACATAGTGATTATTTTCTGTTAATCGACTGAGCTTTAAACACGTCTTCAGCACGCGAGTCTATGTGAACAGCTTCAGTGCGGGATGGATATATCCCATGGACTGGAAATGGCGTAAAAGATGAAGCGGTGTAAACTAACTGTCGCCATATATTCAGCAGTGGTCGTTCCCGCCAGGCGAGACCAGGTGGGCGCCAACCGGGCGACATCGTAGTCGGCAGAGGCGCGCTGAGCTAATAGAGCAAATAGAGTCCGACGAATGCTGCTACTGGCTCCAGAAGGCTACGACCGCCAGTGGTGTTGCTCGGACATGCTTCGCGTACTCCTCCCGTTGCAGTTTTCCACATCGTGCGATCCACATTTACTGCGATGTGGAATAATGGATAATCCAGGTATAACGAGGCTGCTTTGATGGCCGTTTACAGGGTGCAGAAATAATTTCCCATCGATCTGAACTATTGATTAGGAGCGGGCAACAAATTGGCATGTTGATCATCAGCTGTGATATATGCGACGTTTGTTTTCGTAAGCATCCCGCACGAACATGTTTTCGAAAAAAGAAATGCCGATCACACACACAGTTTTCGGATGTCATTGGAACACCCAGACATAGGACCGATTATATTTTTGTCCTCATGGCGTTTAAGCAAGTCTTCCCGCACCTTCACGGCCGGGGCTGGATATTCGTAGGCTATTAATTGGCAGCGTTCCTTGCGTTCTGAGCATCGTCATAACCACGATATAGCAAGTGTCCTCAATACACGTGACTACCTGGCAAAAAATTGCATATCGGCCAAGACTTCGGTTCATTTCAGCCAAGACGTCACCGATGTGGGCGTCATCTTGGCTGAAACCCGGTCGCGGTCAGGCGGCCGTTTCTCCGTTTCGGAGGGATTACCAAGGATAAGGAGCCTCTAGCATTGGGGCCTCTCGCACGATCGACACTGCTCTCCGGGCGAAGCGGGCACACCGACCCTTGATATTGTGCAGCGGTGCGAGTGCTCAGGATGTGTTGAAAATAATGTGAAGCATGTCTGGAAACAATGAAACCTCTCATGCCCACACAGCGATTTCACATTCATTTCAGTTATGCGTCGGATGTAGATGGAAACCCCAGGTTTTTAACATGAATGATTCAAAGAATTCGCCAAAATATGTAGAAACAATATCCATAAAAGTGAATAATCCAATTTCTGGTCAATCTAATACCCAACAGCGATACAAAATTAGGATCTAAGGAAGATACCACTAAGCGCGCTTTACATATCAATGTGATGCCCGGTTCATGTGTGCCGGTGAAAGCTGCGATTCACAGACAATTATTTAGTTCGCGGTGTGGTTTTTATTTATCCGGTATCACCTCGTTTTTCGCTCAACTTTTCCAATTCGGACGCTCTGCACCCACGCATGTGACAAAATATCCCGTGACAACCAGCCGTGACAAACAGCCGTGACAATATCCCGTGACAACCAGCCGTGTTCATCTCCGGCGCCAGTGGCAGTTCGGCTGAGATCACACCCCCGTTCCGGCCGCTGTCCATAGCCCGTCACCAACAGCAGCGGCTTCACCATCACCGCCGGCCGGATCGGCGCCGATCCTGCCGCCAACGTCCTGCAGTCGGCGACGTCCACCCTCGCGTGGAACATGTCCTCGCGGGCCGGCCACCGCCCCGGACGCGACACGGGCAACTTCACCTGTCGCAGCACCTCCAACGGGCTGGGCCCACCCGTCAGCAGCACGACGCTCTTCAATGTCGAGTGTGAGTGGCGGGGAGTGTCGGGGAGTGTCGGGGAGTGTCGGGGAGTGCTCACTTCAGAGGCCATGCATGGGGCAGAGTCGTTGCGCACGTGTCGCAGGGGGGCTGAGGTTCAGACTGCATCACGCGGTCGCCGCCGTGCTTGTCCAGTGGTGCATGTAGATACCGCCTGAAGCTGGAGCGAATTTGTCGCAGTGTTATGATGTCTGACGTTGGTCTCTGAGCATCGGAGTATCAATCGGTCTGGATGTAGGCATCGAGATGGGGAGTCTCTCGGTTGCCTTCCTCTCGCTGGCGTTTTCTGACAAACGGATCAGATTTAGTCGATGTGCTCTGAGATTTCACGTAAAATTAGTTGCATGAGATCTGACAGCTTACCCGATGGTAAGCATCAGCATAAAGTTTCATCAGTCAAATGGAGAATCACTGCGAACACATCCGGTAGCTGTGCGGCATGCAATCCGTTCCGTACCCGTTCGCCAGCTCCACCGGAAAACATCCGCGTCACAGTGCCGCGGCTGGAGGTGGTGGAGGGCGAGGTCGCGGCAAGTGTGCTCTGCACGTCTGGAGCATTCCCTGAGGCGTCTTACATCTGGAGCCGAGGTCAGTACACCTGGGATGTTGATTAGCGCGCCGGAGTCACAGATCGATCAAATGACTTGAGTGTGTGCTGAACACGCACCAAGTGAGTGGTGAGTGGTGAGCCCACTCAGTCTTGCAGCTGAAGTTGTTTTCTAGCCTTCTGATTGGGTTCCTGGAGGTGGAGGTAGGTGGTTTACATTTTGTAGTGACTTTTATGTGGATCGCGTGACAACTTGAGTGAAATGTACGTGGTCCTCTGGCAGGTGGCCGCAACGCAATTAGAAATAGAAGAGTGATTGTTTCATCATGTGCTAATTGTCGTCTGGTGTCTGAGCGACAACGTAACGTAATATGAACTTTATGACTTCTGATTGGAAGAGAATGCCTCCGCCTTTGATGGCAGGTAGCATCCATCATCCCAGGCTGTACATCAAAGGAGGTGGGTCGATGCTATTCCAAGGCGCCGTGTCTGTGAAAGTCAATGACGTAAATTTCTCATTTCGTTGAAGATCGGATCAACTTCGTAGACCTGCACCCCACTCCGTCAGTTAAATCACGAATTCTGAACGGATCACGGATCATCCCTCATGTGTGGATAAGAGCCAGCTGCTCGCTGCAAATTAACCTGAGTGACTACACACTTTAATTAAACCAATGTGCAATGAATCGTAGTTCCTTGTAGCTTCTCCATGTGCAAAAGCGTGAACACAAATTGTGGACATTTCCATTTCCAATAGTCTTCACCTATCTTCACCCTTCCGTCGCCGGCCCTCGCTTCGTCCCGGAGCCGGCAACCGCCGCGTATGTGCCGTAATCGGCATCGCCGACCATTTCAGATGACCGAGCCATCCAGACTGGCAGCGAGCTGCAGCTCGGCGGCGGCGAGCGTGGCATCCGCCGCTCGCAGACCGGCCAATACGTCTGTCGCGCGCGCAACAAACACGGACATGTCTCCACGGCCGTGTTTGTCAACGTGCTCTGTAAGCAATAACTTCCGCCGCCGCTGTCGTCAAGGCGGAGCTGGTGAAAGCGTGCCGTTGGAGCTTGAGGCGTGAAGTTTGATGTCTTTCCCGGATGGCTTTGGCCGATGTGTTGGTGCCGATTGTGCATGGAGCGAAAGTAAGGAAGATTGCCCGTGAGTTTTGCTCCTAGCTTTGCACCGCGCGTTGAAATAGCTTAATTTTAAAGGGTGCTCCATTGTGTACGTTGCCGACAGTTTTTCTTTGAGCGGTTAGTCAATGTGCTGAAGCAAACAATAATAAGTGGCACTGTGACTGCGTTTCGTGTCCAACTGAAACGTGCCAAAATATCTTGGTAGCATTTTCTTTTGCAGGTTGGGAATGGAAGGCAAAATGTTAGCAATGAAGAGCATGCAAAAGTATTGTTACAACGTCGAACATGGCAAAAAAAAACAAGATGCCCCAGCACACTCAAAGGCAATCAAAGGTGCTCCTATGTACAGGTAGCATATCCATGTTACCTGCCAAATCACATTTGATCACCTGGCAGCCACGCTGTCCCATCGCCCGACGACCGTGCCTCTCCGCCAAACGCTGCACCTAACTTCCGCACCGTACAACCGGCCTTCTCAGCGTCAGTGGTCACCGCCTGACGCCGTGTCGGCCGGCCTTCCCAGCGTCAGTCGTCACCGCCTGACGCCGTGTCCGCAGACAAGCCCGACTGCAGCCTGCGGCAGATGGCGACTGACGGCGCGCCGCTGCTCGTCTGCGAGGCGGACGGCGTGCCCAGTCGGCTGACGTACGCCTGGTGGGTCGACAACGTCACGGCGCGTGACGGCGTGACGTCCGACGGCGGCGTCAGCACGCTGGCGGTGGCCGCCGGCGGCGTCACGGTCACGTGCCGAGCCAACAACTCGGTCGGCTTCGGGGCGCCCTGCACACTGCAGGTGGCAGGTGGGTGGGCGGGACAGCGGTCTGCGTCGGGGCATCCTCCACACCACAGGTGGCCGGGACAGCGGTCTGTGTCGGGGCACCCACCACACTGCAGATGGCCGGGACAGCGGTCTGTGTCGGGGCACCCACCACACTGCAGATGGCCGGGACAGCGGTCTGTGTCGGGGCCCCCCCACCCCCCACACCAAAGGTGGCCGGGACAGGGGCCTGTGTCGGGGCACCCGCCACACTGCAGATGGCCGGGACAGGGGTCTGTGTCGGGGCACCCGCCACACTGCAGATGGCCGAGACAGCGGTCTGTGTCGGGGCACCCACCACACTGCAGATGGCCGGGACAGCGGTCTGTGTCGGGGCACCCGCCACACTGCATGTGGCCGGGACAGCGGTCTGTGTCGGGGCCCCCCGCCCCCCACACCACAGGTGGCCGGGACAGCGGTCTGTGTCGGGGCCCCCCGCCCCCCACACCACAGGTGGCCGGGACAGGGGTCTGTGTCGGGGCACCCCCCCACCCCACCACAGGTGGCCGGGACAGCGGTCTGTGTCGGGGCCCCCCGCCCCCCACACCACAGGTGGCCGGGACAGGGGTCTGTGTCGGGACACCCCCCCCCCCACCACAGGTGGCCGGGACAGGGGTCTGTGTCGGGGCACCCCCACCCCCCACACCACAGGTGGTCGGGACAGGGGTCTGTGTCGGGGCACCCGCCACACTGCAGGTGGCCGGGACAGCGGTCTGTGTCGGGGCACCCACCACACTGCAGATGGCAGTTGAGTGGCCGAGAGAGGCTGCAGGGTGGAGACCGTGACAGGTGGCTGCAGCAGGCAACATGTGGACCGCCATGGCATGTGGCAGGTGACTGGTGGCAGATTGGTGACAGGTGGCTGGTGGTAGGCGGGTAGCCGTGACTGCTACTGACGTGTGCAAGGCTGTGCCACGTGGTCTGGCAGGTACAGTGTCTGACACCTGCCGGGCTGTGTCACGTGGTCTGGCAGGTGCAGTGTCTGACACCCGCCGGGCTGTGTCACGTGGTCTGGCAAGTACAGCATATGCATTAGATTGGAATAGCCTGAAATTCATCCCCGGGTTCCTGTGATCGATTTGTTGTGAACAATCGAACCCCTTCAAAAACCATTGATAAATTATTCGCGAAATAGGATGAAATACACCACCTACTTAGCACTGAATCGGCATTCTTCCCAAAGGAGCATCGACATCGTACGAGCTCCATACCGTCTTATCTGTAATGCGGAAATGTAGATGAGTTTTGGTGCTCGCGGAGTTTCGGAATGGGGCAGGAGAGGTCCGTGCTCTCCAAATCGATATGTAAATCGATACCTATTGACGCAATACCAACTCACGTCGGAATCGTCTCTTATAATAAGTGCACGCTGGGAGGGCGTCGGTAGATCAGTGGTTGAGCTCAGCATCTAACATGCCAGAGGTACGGGGTTCGATTCCCCGCGGCGCGCGCCCTTCCTGCCGGGATGAGTGGCGGGCTTGTTTGTTTGTTTGTTTATTAGGGTTTTTGGGTGCGTCAACCACAATTTGGTTATTTTGCACCCATAACAAAATTAATTCAACTTTTCACATCAGGAGAGCAAGAAATATATGGCACTAATTCAATATCTACTCGGGTGTGTATATTATTTGGAATCCTACTTCCGCAAGGAAACGAAAAACTGCTCTATTTTGCACAAATCGCGAATTGTCACTGAGTAGGTCCACCAGCCTCAGAGTGTTCGTGTTATGTCCGAAATGGCGCCTGCGTTCCTCTGTGTAGTTCGAGCAAGATACTAACACATGGTGCACAGTCAGTGCTGCGTCACACCTCATACATTTGGGCCTTTCATCCCCGAACAGCAAATACCTATGTGTAGATAGTGTATGTCCAATTCTAAGGCGACACAGGGCCACCTCGTCCCTTCTATTCTGACTGAAGGACGACGCCATATGGGCTCAGCTGCTGAGTGCGTCGTGAAGCCACAACCGACCAACCAACTAACCAACAAGCGCGCTGGGTTTTAACGTAGCCGAAGGCAGTCTACACCTAGCTGCCTGGTGACGGACGCTGGTGCCGGGATGTTGGTCCGCCGCATCGGCCCTGCGTTGAAGGGTTTCCGTGGTCTGCCTCTGACCGATTTGTTGAGCTCTCTGATCCAACGCAATATCTCTGTGCTGGTGCTGTCATGTGCAGTGCAATTGTGTTGGAACCTCATCGTGCCTTGGCTTTGTACACCGATAAAAGTGTATATCTTTGTGGGCGGCTGTCCACCCTGGACGTTAAAGAGGAACCACTATGGAATTGCTATGAATGAGCAGCCGTCTGCATCTATTTCACTCTCGAACTATGACATACGAAACCACTCCAGGTCCTCTTTCTGATTATTCACGCTTGGCTATGTGCCTGCATTCTTGGACCCGTTGTGCCAAGACGGGGAGACCTTCGCAGACCAGCGCTCTATTCGCCGAGCTAACCAGGCGGCGTTCTAATCCTTTCTCCATTACCTTCCGTCCAAAGACGCGGTCCCGTCGCTTAGTAGAGAGAGACCAAAGCACCTCATACATCCCACTCAGCGCAGGCTGCTGAGATTACAATAGACATCGTGCATAATTTCAGGAGTCGACGGCTGGGCGGAGCTGCTGCGAGGCAACACGCTTCCGCTGACTGTGGCCGGTGTCGGCGCTGCGCTCCTGCTCCTGCTCCTGGTCGGCTGCGGCACCCTGTTCGTCTGCCGCAGGAGCCGCGCCAACAGCAAGCGTAAGTCTGGGGACTGTCACCACGCCAGACGTCTAGTTCCACAGCGTGCCACCAGCATAACGGCCGGCTGTAGACCGAATCAGCTCGCTACTCACGGGTGTCTTCAGTCAAGTACCATTTGTCAGCTAAGTTGTCTACTTTGAACGGGCTATGTGTATGCCTGCCGGCGCCCACTCGCAATTGCTCCCAGACACCGCGTGAAGATCACTCCCAACTGAGCGACGCTGGCCCGGATATGATGAGTTCTGCGGCGAAGTTGCACGAAACTGCGGCGAAGTTGCACGGCGTTGCACGGAAGTTGGCGCTCCCAGTTGCCAATTGTCTGTGGGCGAAGTTCTACGGGCTCGTCCGGTCTAGGTGTTGGGGCGCCAAATGACCATGTAGTCGGCGCGCCCTTAAGCCCAAATAATCAATCAATCAATCAATCAATCAGGGTTTGATGTTTGGCGCTGAACTATTGTTGCGAAAGTTGCCGCTGGTCGTTCTATTGGCCTGCTCAGCGCTCCGCTGGTCCTTCCATTGGCCTGCTCAGCGCTCCGCTGGTCCTTCTATTGGCCTGCTCAGCGCTCCGCTGGTCCTTCCATTGGCGTGCTCAGCGCGGTTAGCTTGGTCTTCATTGGCTGGTTTTGATGTTTGAACTCATTTTGTTTGTTTTTCTGTCGATATGGTTTCTGATTCATTCTAGGAGGTGGATTAACGAAAGTGTTCATTCAAAGTGTCGAGTGCTGTACATCGTGTTGCGCCAAGGAACGATTATTTTTTTTTAAAAACATTCTACTGAAATTTAATAAGCTCATGTGCATGACAGTCAAGTATTATATTAAACGGAGAACATGATTTTGATCTGTCACAAATGCATGCTGAATGAACCCTCTGAGGTAATCAAGAGAGGACCTGAGACGGACTTCCAAATGAATGCATCAATGCATTTTGTGCAATCTAGACCATAGGTCTTTTGGTTGTCTGTGCTCTTACATAGACTACCATCTTCTGATGCCTTGCCATCCTTACAGATGGTGTGACTGGAACCTTGGATGAACGAGAAACGTAAGTATTGCATTTTTTGTATTGGCGACTTCCAATCGCTGTGACTGACCTCCTTTCGGAATCCGACTCGTGTGTTTCATTCAATAATTAATCGGAATGTGTTTGAATTGGTAGATATTGTGAATTTCATGCGGAAAATAACAGCTATGGTACAAGCACTGGCACCTGGAACTGATGTAGTGTCCATGGTGTTGCGGACGTCATTACCAAGCTCTAATGTTCTAGGCCCGCATAATCTCACGAGAATGCGTACCTTTTGTTTGTTCTCTGAACATGAATGGCGGCACACTCCTTGTTATGTGTCTACTATGTGACTACGAATCGAGTTCCTTTTTGTGAGCGCAGGGGCAACGCTTAAATTCATATACTGTTATCACCACATACAAGTATAACATGGCGCCGTTGACCGGGAGAAACCCAGACCTCCTCACAGTAACACATCAGACCAGTAACCTTAACCCGTGGCGCCGCTGACCGGGAGGAACACAGACCTACTCACAGTAACACATCAGGCCGGTAACCTTAGCCCATTGCGCCGTTGACTGGGATAAATACAGACCCCTTGCCACACCAGACCAGCGGACACTTCAGCCTATGGCGCCGCTGGCCGTGGGGGGGGGGAGCGCAGCCCATCTGAGGCGCACGAGACCAGCAAACACTTTGATCCGTGACGCCGCTGACCGGGAGGAACGCAGACCACCTGACACACGGACCGGACTCGGAGCTACCAGCTGTCGCCTGTGTCTGACACCCGCCCCACCCGGCTAGTCTGTACCAGCACGAGGGCGGCACACCGGTCAGGCCGGCGCTGCTGCCCGGAACTGGAGCAGGCACCCTCGGCGGCCGCCGGGCAGGTAGCGTCAGCACTGGCCCGCTGTCTGACCACTGTCTGTTGGCCTGCTGTCTGTACTGCCTACCGCCTGCTGTCTGCACTGCCTGTTGGCCTGCTGTCTGACCACTGTCTGTTGGCCTGCTGTCTGACCACTGTCTGTTGGCCTGCTGTCTGACCACTGTCTGTTGGCCTGTCTGTACTGCCTACCGCCTGCTGTCTGTACTGCCTGCCGCCTGCTGTCTGTACTGCCTGTCGCCCGCTGTCTGTACTGCCTACCGCCTGCTGTCTGTACTGCCTACCGCCTGCTGTCTGTACTGTCTGCCGCCTGTCTGTACTGTCTGCCGCCTGCTGTCTGTACTGCCTGCTGTCTGTACTGCCTGTCGCCCGCTGTCTGTACTGCCTGTCGGCCTGCTGTCTGACCACTGTCTGTCGGCCTGTCTGTACTGTCTGTTGGCCTGCTGTCTGTACTGTCTGTTGGCCTGCTGTCTGCACTGCCTGCCGGCCTTTTTTCTTTTCTCCCTCCCCCCCGCTGTCTGTACTGTCTGTCGTCCTGCTGTCTGTACTGTCTGTTGGCCCGCTGTCTGCACTGCCTGCCGCCCGCTGTCTTACTGCCTGTCGGCCTGCTGTCTGACCACTGTCTGTTGGCCTGCTGTCTGACCACTGTCTGTTGGCCTGCTGTCTGACCACTGTCTGTTGGCCTGCTGTCTGACCACTGTCTGTTGGCCTGCTGTCTGACCACTGTCTGTCGGCCTGCTGTCTGACCACTGTCTGTTGGCCTGCTGTCTGACCACTGTCTGTTGGCCTGCTGTCTGTACTGCCTGTCGGCCTGCTGTCTGTACTGTCTGTCGGCCTACTGTCTGACCACTGTCTGTTGGCCTGCTGTCTGTACTGCTTGTCGGCCTGCTGTCTGTACTGTCTGTCGGCCTGCTGTCTGACCACTGTCTGTTGGCCTGCTGTCTGACCACTGTCTGTTGGCCTGCCGTCTGCACTGTATGTCGGCCTGTCTGTACTGTCTGTTGGCCCGCTGTCTGCACTGTCTGTTGGCCTGCTGTCTGCACTGCCTGTTGGCCTGCTGTCTGCACTGTCTGTTGGCCCGCTGTCTGACCACTGTCTGTCGGCCTGTCTGCACTGTATGTCGGCCTGTCTGCACTGCCTGTTGGCCTGCTGTCTGCACTGTCTGTTGGCCCGCTGTCTGACCACTGTCTGTTGGCCTGCCGTCTGCACTGTATGTCGGCCTGTCTGTACTGTCTGTTGGCCCGCTGTCTGTACTGTCTGTTGGCCCGCTGTCTGCACTGTCTGTTGGCCTGCTGTCTGCATTGCCTGTTGGCCCGCTGTCTGCACTGTCTGTTGGCCCGCTGTCTGACCACTGTCTGTCGGCCTGTCTGCACTGTCTGTCGGCCTGCTGTCTGACCGCTGTGCTGGCGTCTGGACCGCTGTTGCTGGCGTCTGGACCGCTGTGCTGGCGTCTGGACCGCTGTGCTGGCGTCTGGACCGCTGTGCTGGCGTCTGGACCGCCGTGCTGGCGTCTGGACCGCTGTGCTGGCGTCTGGACCGCTGTTGCTGGCGTCTGGACCGCTGTGCTGGCGTCTGGACCGCTGTGCTGGCGTCTGGACCGCTGTGCTGGCGTCTGGACCGCTGTGCTGGCGTCTGGACCGCTGTACTGGCGTCTGGACCGCCTTACTGGCGTCTGGACCGCTGTGCTGGCGTCTAGAACCGCTGTGCTGGCGTCTGGACCGCTGTGCTGGCGTCTGGACCGCTGTACTGGCGTCTGGACCGCCGTACTGGCGTCTGGACCGCTGTGCTGGCGTCTGGACCGCTGTGCTGGCGTCTGGACCGCTGTGCTGGCGTCTGGACCGCTGTGCTGGCGTCTGGACCGCCGTACTGGCGTCTGGACCGCCGTGCTGGCGTCTGGACCGCCGTGCTGGCGTCTGGACCGCTGTGCTGGCGTCTGGACCGCTGTGCTGGCGTCGTGTGCCATTTGAACGGCTCTGTTCTGACCGCAGAACGGCTCTGTTCTGACCGCAGAACGGCTGTTCGATCTGCGCTAGTCCGATCGATGTGTGGTCTGTCTGCATGGTTGCGTATGTGTGTCGAGTCTGTGATGTTTGGCGTTGCCTTGTCTGGTTTTCTCTCCCCTTCCTGAGCTGTGCTCACCTGCCCGGCTAGTATTTTCCTGTCTGGTCTTTGTTACCCTTCCCGGCCTGCTCCCACCTGATGCCACTCATCGGCCTGATCTGCTATCTGCCTGTTTTGCCAACCAACTAGCCGGTCACCTGCCTGCTATGTCGCCTGCCTGATCTGTCACCTGCCTGTTGCTGTACGTGTTTGTTCTGTCACCTGCCTGCTATGTCACCTGCCTGATCTGTCACCTGCCTGTTGCTGTACGTGTTTGTTCTGTCACCTGCCTGCTATGTCGCCTGCCTGATCTGTCACCTGCCTGTTGCTGTACGTGTTTGTTCGGTCACCTGCCTGCTATGTCACCTGCCTGATCTGTCACCTGCCTGTTGCTGTACGTGTTTGTTCTGTCACCTGCCTGCTATGTCACCTGCCTGATCTGTCACCTGCCTGTTGCTGTACGTGTTTGTTCTGTCACCTGCCTGCTATGTCACCTGCCTGATCTGTCACCTGCCTGTTGCTGTACGTGTTTGTTCTGTCACCTGCCTGCTATGTCACCTGCCTGATCTGTCACCTGCCTGTTGCTGTACGTGTTTGTTCTGTCACCTGCCTGCTATGTCACCTGCCTGTTGCTGTACGTGTTTGTTCTGTCACCTGCCTGCTATGTCACCTGCCTGATCTGTCACCTGCCTGCTATGTCACCTGCCTGATCTGTCACCTGCCTGCTATGTCACCTGCCTGATCTGTCACCTGCCTGTTGCTGTACGTGTTTGTTCTGTCACCTGCCTGCTATGTCGCCTGCCTGATCTGTCACCTGCCTGTTGCTGTACGTGTTTGTTCTGTCACCTGCCTGCTATGTCACCTGCCTGATCTGTCACCTGCCTGCTATGTCACCTGCCTGATCTGTCACCTGCCTGATCTGTCACCTGCCTGCTATGTCGCCTGCCTGATCTGTCACCTGCCTGTTGCTGTACGTGTTTGTTCTGTCACCTGCCTGCCCCTTGCTGTACGTGTTTGATCTGTCACCTGCCTGCTATGTCACCTGCCTGATCTGTCACCTGCCTGTTGCTGTACGTGTTTGTTCTGTCACCTGTCTTTAACTGCCTTATTTTTCTGTCACCTGCCTGCTATGTCACTGCCTGTCACCTGCCTGCTATGTCACCTGCCTGATCTGTCACCTGCCTGATCTGTCACCTGCCTGATCTGTCACCTGCCTGTTGCTGTACGTGTTTGTTCTGTCACCTGCCTGCTATGTCGCCTGCCTGATCTGTCACCTGCCTGTTGCTGTACGTGTTTGTTCTGTCACCTGCCTGCTATGTCACCTGCCTGATCTGTCACCTGCCTGCTATGTCACCTGCCTGATCTGTCACCTGCCTGCTATGTCACCTGCCTGATCTGTCACCTGCCTGTTGCTGTACGTGTTTGTTCTGTCACCTGCCTGCTATGTCGCCTGCCTGATCTGTCACCTGCCTGTTGCTGTACGTGTTTGTTCTGTCACCTGCCTGCTATGTCACCTGCCTGATCTGTCACCTGCCTGTTGCTGTACGTGTTTGATCTGTCACCTGCCTGCTATGTCACCTGCCTGATCTGTCACCTGCCTGTTGCTGTACGTGTTTGTTCTGTCACCTGCCTGCTATGTCACCTGCCTGTTCTGTCACCTGCCTGCTGCTGTACGTGCCTGGTGTGTCCTCACAGCCCGGACGGCTCGAGCGGAGGTGAGCCGGCGCCGCCCGCCGCCGTCGTGCCGACGGCGCACAAGTGGCCGGTGCGGCCCGGCGTGCGGGTGCACGTGACCAGCGCCGAGTCGCTCAGCAAGCTGGGCGAGCTGGCCGCCGGCCACCTGTCGCCTCGCGTCGCCGCCACCGACAAAGGTGCCGCCCTCCGCGGCCGCAAACGCGCGCCGCGTCGGCCGGGCTGTGTGTTCGCGGCTCAGGCGAGACCGGGGTCGCTCGGTCCGGGGTCGCTGATCAGACCGGGGTCGCTCGGTCCGGGGTCGCTGATCAGACCGGGCGCCGCTCGGTCCGGGGTCGCTGATCAGACCGGGCGCCGCTCGGTCCGGGGTCGCTGATCAGACCGGGCGCCCCGCGGTCTGGGGTCGCTGATCAGACCGGGCGCGGCTCGGTCCGGGGTCGCTGATCAGACCGGGCGCCGCTCGGTCCGGGGTCGCTGATCAGACCGGGCGCCGCTCGGTCCGGGGTCGCTGATCAGACCGGGCGCCGCTCGGTCCGGGGTCGCTGATCAGACCGGGCGCCGCTCGGTCTGGGGTCGCTGATCAGACCGGGCGCCGCGCGGTCCGGGGTCGCTGATCAGACCGGGCGCCGCGCGGTCCGGGGTCGCTGATCAGACCGGGCGCCGCTCGGTCCGGGGTCGCTGATCAGACCGGGCGCGGCTCGGTCCGGGGTCGCTGATCAGACCGGGCGCGGCTCGGTCCGGGGTCGCTGATCAGACCGGGCGCCGCTCGGTCCGGGGTCGCGATCCGCGTCCACCGGCAGCGTCCGCACGCTGCGGTGTGATGTGTGTGGACGGGCCAGCGCAGTAGCGGAGCAATTCGGAACGCCTGACGATGTTCCCAAACTGTGTGAGGCATGCGCTCTGCATCTGCGGCGTTGTGTATGTGTGGACGAGTCAGCTCGGCAGTGGGACCATGTGGGTGTAGCTGACAATGGTCCCAAACTGTGGGAAGCATGCTCTGTATTGGCATGCTGTTCGCTGTGCACTCGATATGTGTAGCCAGGCCTTCGACGTCTGATGGAAAGTCGATGTTTTTTCTTGGATTTCTCACAGTTTTTGCTCCAAAATCCGAAAGGCTTGAGGATTTAAACCGCAATGTTTCGAGGTGGGGACAACTTCTCCTGGTGCCCCCTCCCCCCCCACCGCGTGATGACGCCCATGGGTGGGTGGGATAATGTCGCATTGTCACTGTGTGCTGGAAGCGTGGATGGAATGAAAGGCGAGAGCTGACGACTATTTTTCAGTCAGTTATTTTGTAAGAACCATGAGTGTTTTACTGAGGTATTTGTGCGACCCAAAGTTTAGTCGTAACAACTTTGCGAAGGTTGGACTTCTGAGTTGTCAAGCGCCTTGAAAAGTTGCTCTAGCTCTTCACGCTGCTATTCACCTTGGTTGTTTATCTTTGATTACTTTATGAATGATGGTTTGGATTTGTCCTGCTTTCCTTTGTAGCGGTTTTACTCCAGTGATTTCTGGGGAATCGCTTCCGTGGCGACAGCGATATGCGGAATGTGGTTTTTGCTGCTATTGTGTTTGCTTCAATCGATACCTGACCGTTCTCACATTGGCTGGCCTCTTGCAGTGGTCACCCTAAGAAGAATAGAAAATGGTTCATTCTCAAAGGACGACACTATTGCCCAAGGTGCGTGCTTTTTGAACATTTTCAGCCAGCCCAGCTGTTAATCTTTGTCTTAATCTGAGCGCCAGATCGCCTCTCTCTCGGTACGCTCCTAATCCCCAATAAGAAGGCAACCAACGCTCTTAATCCTGTTTCGGTTATTAGTAGATATTTCCCGGGACAGATTTATTGGCCGTCATATAAGTTAACGCAAGCATGAAGTTCGGTGTGGAAACTTCGGTAGCGTCCAAGAGTTAATGCCGTTGTTCGAAGCGCTATGATACATTGATAGTGGTCAACTATCATAATGATGAGAGAATGGTGCTACGAAAATGTATTTGCTTAATCAGGAAGGCGATTCCAGAGCTGGGCCAAACGGGATGTTCATGTTACTTTAATTGCCTGAACGCTGTAAATTATTTGTGTGAACCATATCCATGCTTGTAAGAGACACTCACCCCGCAGCGAGAAGCTGAGCGAGAAGTACAGAGGTCTTGGATGCATTCTTTCTTCGCTGCGCTCATGAGCGTAAATTCAACTTCAAGAATAATGGATGAAACATCTCTCTTGCCCAGTAGCGAAAACACGTATCTGGCACAGCCCGTGTCTGCATAGAAATCATTGAATCGGAGACAGAAAGCAGACAATTGTAAATGCCTGCCCAAAGTCCCTTAACATATCCCGGTAGGCGGTATCTGGAATCAGATGAGCCGAAAATCGATCAAGCAAACCCGATTTTTTCCGCAAAAATAGTTACCCAGGATTTCAACGTTCAAGAAACCCAAAAGAATAAAGCATATCATCACGCCCTCTGCATGCGATTCCGTGGTAGTCAACACCGAGTAGTGAACACAACCAACCGAGCCGCGTAACAATTCATGCAGACGACCGGAAATGTACTTATCACCATTAAAATGACGATTTGCTTTGTGTCCGTCCTGAAATAATGATTTAGGATTTTCTGCCGTGCCATCCATGTTGTAGACATAGACATCTTTTGACCCTTTGGTGTCCAGAGTTATCAGACCAATATGTTCGTCGCGACACGATGTTCCTGGCGTGGCTTTACCTCCGCTGTATAACGCATTGCCATCTGATTATCTTGATCACATTTCATTAAGGAAGACGCGTCCATTCCCTGAGCACACGACAGGCAGCCTGTGCAGTGTGTGTCCTCACGCCGCCTATTGCTGTGTGAGAGAGCCCCTGCACCGGCTCCGGTGGCCCACTGAGTGTCTCGTGTGCCGCAGACCCGGTCGCCGGCAGGACCGTGACACCGCACGGCGGCTACAGCCTCGCCGACGTGCGGCTGGCTGGCGAGAGCGCCGCCGCTCACCACGGCAGCCCTGTGGCGGCCGTCAAGGTGAGGTGACCACGGCGGGTCAACGCCGGCCGACCGTGTCATGTCTGCTCACCACGGCAGCCCTGTGGCGGCCGTCAAGGTGAGGTGACCACGACGGGTCAACGCCGGCCGACCGTGTCATGTCTGCTCACCACGGCAGCCCTGTGGCGGCCGTCAAGGTGAGGTGACCACGACGGGTCAACGCCGGCCGACCGTGTCATGTCTGCTCACCACGGCAGCCCTGTGGCGGCCGTCAAGGTGAGGTGACCACGGCGGGTCAACGCCGGCCGACCGTGTCATGTCTGCTCACCACGGCAGCCCTGTGGCGGCCGTCAAGGTGAGGTGACCACGGCGGGTCAACGCCGGCCGACCGTGTCATGTCTGCTCACCACGGCAGCCCTGTGGCGGCCGTCAAGGTGAGGTGACCACGACGGGTCAACGCCGGCCGACCGTGTCATGTCGTGTCGTGTCATGTCTGCTCACCACAGCAGCCCTGTGGCGGCCGTCAAGGTGAGGTGACCACGGCGGGTCAACGCCGGCCGACCGTGTCATGTCTGCTCACCACGGCAGCCCTGTGGCGGCCGTCAAGGTGAGGTGACCACGGCGGGTCAACGCCGGCCGACCGTGTCATGTCGTGTCGTGTCATGTCTGCTCACCACGGCAGCCCTGTGGCGGCCGTCAAGGTGAGGTGACCACGGCGGGTCAACGCCGGCCGACCGTGTCATGTCTGCTCACCACAGCAGCCCTGTGGCGGCCGTCAAGGTGAGGTGACCACGGCGGGTCAACGCCGGCCGACCGTGTCATGTCTGCTCACCACAGCAGCCCTGTGGCGGCCGTCAAGGTGAGGTGACCACGACGGGTCAACGCCGGCCGACCGTGTCATGTCTGCTCACCACAGCAGCCCTGTGGCGGCCGTCAAGGTGAGGTGACCACGACGGGTCAACGTCGGCCGACCGTGTCATGTCTGCTCACCACGGCAGCCCTGTGGCGGCCGTCAAGGTGAGGTGACCACGGCGGGTCAACGCCGGCCGACCGTGTCATGTCTGCTCACCACGGCAGCCCTGTGGCGGCCGTCAAGGTGAGGTGACCACGACGGGTCAACGCCGGCCGACCGTGTCATGTCTGCTCACCACAGCAGCCCTGTGGCGGCCGTCAAGGTGAGGTGACCACGACGGGTCAACGTCGGCCGACCGTGTCATGTCTGCTCACCACAGCAGCCCTGTGGCGGCCGTCAAGGTAAGGTGACCACGACGGGTCAACGCCGGCCGACCGTGTCATGTCTGCTCACCACAGCAGCCCTGTGGCGGCCGTCAAGGTGAGGTAACCACGACGGGTCAACGCCGGCCGACCGTATCATGTCGTGTCGTGTCATGTCTGCTCACCACGGCAGCCCTGTGGCGGCCGTCAAGGTGAGGTGACCACGGCGGGTCAACGCCGGCCGACCGTGTCATGTCTGCTCACCACGGCAGCCCTGTGGCGGCCGTCAAGGTGAGGTGACCACGACGGGTCAACGCCGGCCGACCGTATCATGTCGTGTCGTGTCATGTCTGCTCACCACGGCAGCCCTGTGGCGGCCGTCAAGGTGAGGTAACCACGACGGGTCAACGCCGGCCGACCGTGTCATGTCGTGTCGTGTCATGTCTGCTCACCACAGCAGCCCTGTGGCGGCCGTCAAGGTGAGGTGACCACGACGGGTCAACGCCGGCCGACCGTGTCATGTCTGCTCACCACAGCAGCCCTGTGGCGGCCGTCAAGGTGAGGTGACCGCGACGGGTCAACGCCGGCCGACCGTGTCATGTCTGCTCACCACGGCAGCCCTGTGGCGGCCGTCAAGGTGATGTAACCACGACGGGTCAACGCCGGCCGACCGTGTCATGTCTGCTCACCACGGCAGCCCTGTGGCGGCCGTCAAGGTGAGGTAACCACGACGGGTCAACGCCGGCCGACCGTATCATGTCGTGTCATGTCATGTCATGTCGTGTCATGTCCTGTCTGCCCACCACACTGTGTGAAGGTTAACGCACCACGCCATTTCGAGGTTAGCTCGCTAAGTTGTGTTGGTGTTAGTTCTGTGCATCATGTGAAGGTTAGCTCATCCCACCATGTCAGGGTTAGCTCACCGAGCCATGTTGAGGTTAGTTCTTTACACCATCTGGAGGTTAGCTCACCACACCATGTTGAAGGTAGCTTACCTCGCCGCTAGGTAAGATGCTCGTCTCACAATCGAAAGGTTGTGGTTCGAATCTCACCTGTCCTACTCTTCCGACCAATCGCTGAGATTGGCGACGCTACATGACTCAACGGTCGACGTGTCGTAAAACCAATAACCAACCAACCTCGCCGACTTCACAGGACGCTGTCGTACTGCGTGTTGAAGCTGAGCTGCGAGTCCACATCCGTCCAACACGCTATTGGGCGCTAATTAGCGTTTTGCCACCAATATAAACCTACGCCGAGGGGTTGGGCACGCCGTAAACCGCTCCAAAATGCTCATCGGACGGAACAACAGAACAATTTGCCGGTGTTTATTGAGCTATATGCTCTTCTCGGCAGTGCGTCGGCCAGCGTGAGTCTCCGACTCTCTTTCTGCCAGTGTTCACAGCTGTCCATATGCTGTCCGGAAATATGTCGTCTATAAGCGGACAGGGGGGGGGGGGGGTCCTGAGTGTCAACAAGTCCACCCCAGTCCCACATTTGCAGGACTCTCCGTAAGCCGAGTGGAGTCTCTTCGCCGCCAGTTGCATGTGCTGCACTGTTGAATTAAGTAGGAATGGCGCCGGAAGTGTGCGCGAGCAACGGCAGCCTTCCAGCTTGCGTTCTCTGGTTGAGCAATGTCTAACGAGTTCCAGCGTTTCGCAATTAATTCCGCTGCGAGGTTCAATTCCGGCGTCTCGAGCTGTGGGTTCGCCGTCAGAGTTAGTCGGCGCGACGATGAAATTACTCGGGCGTGCGTGAGTCAGGCTCATTCAGAAAACTAGCGGCAGTCGCATTCATCTCGGCCTTTTGACGCCAAGATTAACGCCAAAATTAAGCCCAGCTCACCGCTTGCAGCGGGGACCGCCGGCATCCTTCTCTTTCCGAGCCGAGCGGCACATACCGGCCATGTCTCCATACGACCGGCAACTGGGCTTTTTCGCATACGTCATACCCGAAGCTTTTTTGCGCATATTTTGACGATATCCGTAGCTTAGGTTGTCGAATGCAGTGGGCGTATCTTATTTTCTATTGTATTTTAGGACGCTTGCTGATCATTCGGTCTTGCTGCTCCATGTTATTGGTGTCTCCCAAAATCAACCTATCACGATTTGTGTACATTGAGCGCGTTTTGCTGCATTTGCACTGCTGCTGAACTCAATTTCATCGCCTATTTTTGGCCTCGCCGATGCGAGATGAAAGTGTTCCAGCGTTTCGTAGACCAACTCTGCCAAGTTGGTCTAAAGCACGCAAAATTTGACCCGCCCTGGGAGGGCACCTATGCATTTGGTGGGTTCACCGGTGGTGTCAATAAGTAGCTGTGGAGATGCGTTGCGCGGTGGCATTAGAATAGCCCAATCTGGTGTCATCAAAATGAAGGACTCAGCTTCAGTGACCGTTCCGAATGTCTTTGCTAATGAGCGCTTTGAGCACATTGATATTGACCATCATTCAGCACCAGATGGCCGATTCCAATAGTCGACGATGTATGGGGCTTTTACTTCTGCACTGTTTTAGCTCTGACATACATCAATACATATTTATAAACTGTATGCAAGATGGCCTGTAGAAAACCATCAGCTACAGAGGAGGTAATTTTTTTCCCTGTCCTACTGGATACACCAGAGACGAATTCCACCAGTTCCTGAATAGGTGTTTCGTGCCATCAAGATTGGCACGATCCGAACCGGCCCGACCACTGTGACGTAACCGCCTAATGTTCCACGGCCTGATGTCACATATCACGTCACCAGCCGCTGATCCGGTCTGCTGACGCCACCGTGTGACGTCACCAGCCCCGGGGCGGGGATGGCCGAGTGGTTCAGGTGTTTAGCTCTGGGTACCAAAGGTCCCGGGTTCAACACTCGCACCATTCAGGACATTTCCAAATCCCGCGGCCCACCGGCGAAGCAGTGTGAGCGGTGCCATTAGCCGTGATCGTGCATAAAGTGCGTCGTGAAACACCCAATAAACAAACGTCAACAGCCCCGGCTCCAGTGCTGTGACGTCACCGCATCACACGACCGACC
This sequence comes from Ashinkailepas kermadecensis, assembly GCA_034440615.1. Classification (NCBI taxonomy): domain Eukaryota; kingdom Metazoa; phylum Arthropoda; class Thecostraca; family Neolepadidae; genus Ashinkailepas; species Ashinkailepas kermadecensis. The sequence goes on along the minus strand of JAOTOM010004538.1, from coordinate 134,901 downwards.
GCCGTCGCAGGCCTCCGACGTCACTCTGAACCGTCCGCCGAGCGAGCTGAGCCAGAACGACTCGTCGGGCTACGGCAGCACCTTCTCGCGCGCCAACCCGCTGTACGGCTCGGCGCACTCCGCCTGCAGTCTGCAGTGGACGCGCCCCCTGCCGCCCGACAACTCGCCGGCGGTCCGGCAGGTGCGTGCGCCGGTGTGCGGTGTACCTCTGACCTGTCGACACCTCTACTGTGCGCCCGACACAGTAGATGTGTTTTCCCCCCCAAAAACCCCCGGGGGGGCGGGGGGGGGGGGGCGCGGGGGGGGGGGGTACCTCTGACTGTCGATGAGTAACAGTAGTTGCCGCCCGACAACTCGCCGTCGGTCCGGCAGGTGCGTGCGCCGGTGTGCGGTGTACCTCTGACCTGTCGACACCTCTACTGTGCGCCCGACACAGTAGAGGTATAGTTGCCGCCCGACAACTCGCCGTCGGTCCGGCAGGTGCGTGCGCCGGTGTGCGGTGTACCTCTGACCTGTCGACACCTCTACTGTGCGCCCGACACAGTAGAGGTATAGTTGCCGCCCGACAACTCGCCGGCGGTCCGGCAGGTGCGTGCGCCGGTGTGCGGTGCACCTCTGACCTGTCGACGCCTCTACTGTGCGTGTGGTTCTTTGTTGTGAATGTTCCTGCTGCGGCTGACTGCTGATGCTGATCAAAGTGTTGATCAACGCTGACGCTGGGTGGTCGCCGAGCGTCGATTCTGGACGGACGCGTGCCCCTGTGTGCAGTCTGCGTTTTATTCAATTTGACTGTTCGATCAAATCATTCAATTCACTTCAATTCAATTTGATTGTTTGACTGACGATGTCATGGGCGCTGCATGGCCAACGCAGTCGATGCGCCCCTAAACTCCAACGGCCAACCAACGGACGGATCGAGGCGGACGGGTGGGTAGTGGTGTGTGCACGCCCGTCTAACCGGCGCCAGCACCGCACCGGCAGCCGGCTGTGCGACTGCGTGGGGCGCTCCCGTGTCCCCTGGTCGTGTGCGCTGACTCGCCGGCGGCCTGCCCGCAGGCGCGGTCGGGAGGTCAGCTGGCGGCCGGCGGCGAGGCGGCCGCCGGGCCGGGCCGGCCGCGGCCGGCGCGCGCCGACTCGCCGCAGGCGGCCGCCGGCTGGCGCGCCGGTCCGCCGCGGCCGTCGCCGCTGGCGGCCGCGGCCGGCGGGCCCATGTCCTACCACGTGAAGAGCGGCACGGTGCACGGCGGCGGCGCGCGCCGCGCCGCCTACCGCGCCGACCGGCACGTGCTCAGCGACTGCGACGACGCGCTCGTGCTGCCGCCTGCCGGCCGGCCGAGAGACTGCGCCGACGCCGCCGTGGCGACGGCCGCCGGCAGGTTCGGAGGCTCTGGCGGTGCCCGGTCGGCGGCCCCGGCTGGGAGATGGAGGGACGACGGTGTCGATGCCTGTCGGGAGATGAACGTGTGATGCGGGCAGGTGGTCTCGGCACATTTCTGGAAACGATCTCGTGGTGGCTGATAGCCAATGTACGATGTCGTGAATAGTATTATCTGATAACGGCAGGTCTGCAGTTCTTTGAGTCGGAGACATGAATCTCCAGCATGACTGTAAGTGTCTAAGTGTCATCTGACCTAAATGTACTAACGTGGATGCGAAACTAATTCCTCATACATGCTTGTTGCATTATTTTGTTCAGGTTGTGATCCTTATTGACACGGACCTTCACGACACCCGATCAGAATGCGATATATTTCACTTTCCTATGACGATGTCGTCTGAAAACCTATCAATTCAGCCCAGCAACATCCGTATTTCATCCTGCGTGGCGAACTAATCAACGACACTCTGCCGGAGGATGTAGACTGCATTGCATCAGAAGGTTGATTGTCATCTTCAGTATAGTTCGGATGTGATAAACCAAGAACACGCCAGTTAACTTTTGAACATGGAGAAGGGCAAAAGCGAACGTGAATAAGAGATTATGTTGATCCAAATGCAACAGCGATGTTTAATACCTGCCAGCCCTGATGCATGGAAGGAGTCTCGTAATTTATTTGGTCGTTTGAACATGAAGCGAAGTCATTTACTTCCCAATAGGAACCTAAACTAGACGCTTTTAGGGAGAGCACTTCAATTTTGGTGACAGTATTTAATGTCGACGAACTTCCTATGAAATATGTTGGGCATCTATCTCTGCTCTCTTCAAGTAAGCATACTCATTCCGAACTTTAGTTTGGCCCACGAGGTACAAATGCATACGCCATTTGGTTCTCTCGTGAAAGGCAAGCCGATAGTGTGTGGAGGGAAGCCCATTCCCAAACGTTTGAGCATCAAGTATGCCAGGAACATCGCTGTTGATGTGGAGCGACATATTTCCTAAGTACCCCACCAATAACCTTTGATTTCCATGACTAATTATTTCACATACAAGCTGTTATTGAATGACTGAAGGTACACTTTTATAGGTGCACGCGTTTAAAGAATGTTCTCCAATAACTAATCTGCTAATGATCAGTGACAATTATCACTGACTGATGACCGACTGACCTGACCAGTGATAATTATCATTGACCGATCACTGAATGATAACTATAAAGCATTACGTTGCATGACTCCGTCGCTTTACATGCCTTGTTAAGCCTATTTGCCAAAGATCGTTGAAATGTGCATGAACAGGTCATTCAATTATCATTAAATAACCTGTTCATGCACATTTCAACAGTGGTGTTCCTGGCATACTTGATGCTCAAACGTTTGGGAATGGGCTTCTCTCCACACACTATCGGTTTGCCTTCCATGAGGGAAGCAAATGGCGTATGCATTTGTACCTCGTGGGCCAAAGTGAAGTTCGGAATGCGTATACTTATCTTAAGAGAGCAGAGATAGATGCCCGCCAGATTTCGTAAGAAGTTCGTCGACATTAAATACTGTCACCAAAATTGAAGTGCTCTCCCTAAAAGCGTCTCGTTTAGGTTCCTATTGGGAAATGAATGACTTCGCTTCATGTTCAAACGACCAAATAAATTACGAGACTCCTTCCATGCATCATGACTCCGTCGCTTTACATGCCTTGTCAAGCCTGTTTGCCAAAGATCGTTGAAACGTGCATGAACAGGTCATTTAAATATAATTAAATGACCTGTTCGTGCACATTTCAACGATCTTTGGCAAACAGGCTTGACAAGGCATGTAAAGCGACGGAGTCATGCAATGAAACGCTTCATAGTTTGGTGCCTCTGTTGTTTGCAGTTCACCTCGGCTGGTGAACTGCAGTTCACCTCGGCTGGTTCACCTCGGCTGGCTGGTTTGGTGCCTCTGTTGTTTGCAGTTCACCTCGGCTGGTGAAATGCAGTTCACCTCGGCTGGTTCACCTCGGCTGGTTTTTGGTGCCTCTGTTGTTTGCAGTTCACCTCGGCTCCACGTCGACGATTAACTGCAAACGATGAACCCACTCGACTGCAGCGGCGTACCTAGAATTTGCGTCAGTGACAGACAAACGGATCGGAGGCGGACCCATCTTACTGCAATCTTCTAAAGTCACGGGATTGCGGCGACTTTTTTTAAAGGGAGCACAATTTTATTAAATTTCTTTCTTTCGGACTCGCGTTTCCGACGCGTTTTGAGGTTTTTTACCAAATTTCACGTGCCGCAGAGACTTCCTGGGTTGGGATTCATTTTTCGGAGCCAGATGTGACTTTGGGGCCCCGGCGCGACCTTTTGGGGCCCAGCGTAATTATCAGGGGCCCGGCCCGACCTCAGCCCAAGCATGATTTTTAGGGGCCGGGTATCTTCTTTGAATCCCAACATTATTTTACTTGGATCAGATTTCATGTGGACCCACAGCGTGATTTTCATGAACTCCGGCACGATTTGTTGGGCCCCAGCGTGATTTGCAGGGGTCCGGCACGACTTTTGGGGTCAAAATGTTATGTTCATGGGCTCCGGCGACGTTTGGATCATTAAAAAAATCACGCTCCCCGCGTGATTTTTTTTAATCCCCAGCACAATTTTTACAAACTCCAGCGCGATTATTGGGGCCCCATAACCTCTCAAGGGGGAGCAATTGTACCCTTGCCCCTCCCCCTTCGGTACACCACTGCTCGACTACAAGACTATATTATTAAGGAAAACTGCATTGCGATTAGGGACAGTGCTAGATCTAACCCTAAGCTATTTTATAATGAAGAACATTGAATGGGTAAACATGACATATCCTATTTCAATTTCTGGCAAAATGACACCCAATAATATACATACCTTGCTCAATTGTTCCAGCAGAGTAGTTCTTATTTTCGTGCACTCACAACAATATATCTCCAGGCTGTACATCGAGACATTCGTGCATTGAGTTTGTGAAAGCATGTGTAAATACACATATCCGCATACATGTGTGCGTGTGTGTGTGTAGTGTGGCGGCACCAGTTGTGCCCAGTGATATTTGTTGTGTCGGCACGTGGCCGCTGTTTGTTGTGTCGGCTGTGGCCAGAGGTCGAAACGGCTCAAGTCTGTCTCCCACAAAAATACAACATTGGTGGTGTCTCAAGAAATATCTGCTACTTGTTGAACCCAAGGTATGATTTCAAACCAGACTGAACGTAGAACCCATCGACATGCTGCATTTCGCGCTTGCTGTGTTTGGTTGGGTGGCTACTTGTTAATTTATTTATGACACGATTATTGCTCCTGTTTAGCTGCAACATGTGTGCCTCCTTCGCGCTGCCGCCGAGCGCCATTTGTCTCCGCGTCTGTGATCAAGCGGGCGGCTTTTTCGACCTCTGGCCTTGGCTCCGCGCGCAGCGCACGGACTTCGATGTCGCGATCGTCTCGGTTCACCGGTGGAGATCCAACTACCCGTCTGATCGTGTCCGACTCGGCTGCCCGTGCCGGGGTGGGCCTCCGCGTCCGAGTCGGTGTCTGTGTGCCAGAGTGCGTGCTCGTGCGTGCTGGCGTGTGCACGGCCGCGCTCGCCCTGCCGCGCGGGGTCGGCGTGCGCCACCTCCGTGTCGGGCGTGCGCCACCTCCGTGTTGGGCGTGCGCCACGCCGCCGTCCGGCTGCGTTTTCCGTTTCTCGCTTGCGCTGTGTTGATGTGTGTGTGTGTGTATGTACACCTGCGGCCGAGAGGTGTTCGGTGTGGATCGGTGGGCAGGCGCCGATCAGCCGGCAAATCGCGGTTGTGATAATCCGTGTGCGCCCTGCAGGTGATCTACGTACGCGTTGGCTGTTGTGTACGGTTGTGTGGGAGCGCAAACTGCCGGGCACGCGTGTCGCCATCGGCGCTTCTGGCCGATCAACTTGGCGACGGGGCGCGAGGCAGGGAATTGGGGGCAACGGCAAAGTCAATTAATTTCTTTTTGTCAGAAATACAGTGTTTCCCGCGATTGTAATGCCTTGAAGCTGGAAGGAAGCAAGTCATCCACGAGTCCGTGTTTTAATCGGGTTCAGTCAGCGTGCCCGTTGGTGTGCCTGTCCGCTCCGCGTGTGTCACGAGTTCCAGTTGGCGCGTGCTATTCTGGGTGAAGTTCACGTGAAGGCGGTTTCTGTCTGGAGTGCAAATGCCTTCCGGATGACAGGGAAGCTGAACAGGTGGTTTGCTTTGCTACAAGCAGTCCTGTAGCTTGCTAGTGTTTCTTCCATACTTCGTCACACATACGGGTACTTTTAAAGAGTAGTGTGTGAGTGAGTTAGTGAGTTGCGAATGGGTGAGTGAGAGCATGAGTGGGTGAATGAATGAGTGAAATACCAAGTTGCAGAGAGAGATAGTGTGTGTGTGTGTGTGTGTGTGTGTGTGTGTGTGTGTGTGTGTGTGTATGTGTGCAAGAGGAAGACAGGAAACAAAAATAGAGGAAGAGAGAAAGAGAGAGAGAGAGAGAGAGAGAGAGAGAGAGAGAGAGAGAGAGAGAGAGAGAGAGAGAGAGAGAGAGAGAGAGAGAGAGAGAGAGAGAGAGAGAGAGAGAGAGAGAGAGAGACAGAGACAGAGACAGAGACAGAGACAGAGACAGAGACAGAGACAGAGACAGAGACAGAGACAGAGAAGAGAGAGAGAGAGAGCGAGAGAGGCGGAGACAGAACTAGAGAGCAACTGAAATGTCCAGGAACCACAACTCCTTCGTCGCCATTGCTGATCACTGTTCAGCTGTCGTCGCCTGTTTTCAACAGTGCAGACATAGATAGGATAGCAAAAAATCAGACACGGGTCAAGGGGATACAGGGATCCGCACCCGCACATATATCAGAAAACTTGGCTGTTTCGCTATGCTGCATATCCGGAATTGTCAGTCACGTTTGGTTGCTACATCCATCAGTGCCGATTCTGGATCCCCGCCTAGGAACTCCGTACCACCACAACGTAGCTCGGCAATTGAGGTGATGTGTAGATGCCATCTGTCAATTCCGATGACGAGGTCAACTGCAAAATGGAAGCTGGAGATATACAACTATGTAACTTATACATATATTTTAGCCAGACCAACTTCTTGAGATCTCACACAATTATCATGCCAGCGCCGCAGAGGGTGCTGCCTCTCATTCCTCAGCCTTCCCGGTGATTTATGCCTCAAAGGTCCCATCTCGTTCTGCCTGTGGGGGAGCCAGAAGCGGAAAAATTGTGAAATCGTGCTGTGCGTGGGGGTGTACCTATGCAATTGCCCCCAAATACTTTCAACTTTTGAAATTGAACCCTATGGAGTATGCCCTCCAGTCTAATCCATTTGGGCCCGCCAATTGCCTTCATGTAATGTGCCTCCCCGAACAATCTTCAGAAATCAACGTCCGTCTCCAGAATCCGGATGTTAAAAAAACCTGCTACGCGGCGTCCAAGTTTTGTACTTTGATCCAAGTCGGTGCCAACTTTGAGCCGGTTTAGACGCCTCCCGCAACGGTGTGCCAGCACCCTTTGAAGTTGTGCCCCGTGGTGAATGTCTATTTTAAGTACGTTACTGCCGCTGTCGACCCGACGGCGGCCCAGTATCGTCATGCCGCTATCTGTGAATTTGCCGCTGTCGGCTCAACAACGGCCCGACGTCGGCTGGCCACTATTGAGATGCCGAACTTAACTCGACATATGGCGACATTCCAGGTCGATTTGTTGATGTCCGGCCGAAAGCGGCCCGATGTCGGCATATCGCTCACGAGATGCCGAGCTTGCCCCAGCACGTGCCGACAGCGGGCCGACATCGGCATCTTTACTGGGCCACCACCCAAGTTTGCAGCACCAATTTCCTCAATGCATTCGGCCCCACTAATACTTTTCACACTTCTCCACTCACAGTTCATTGTATCGCTGCAATCGCTGGTGTGTTATCCAACATCAGCTGTTTGAATTCGGAGCAATGTGACAGCAAGCTGCCGATGTTGCATTGTAAGATGTTCATCACCGTTCATCTAAATCGGACCAGAAAACCGAGGCATCCTCTACAAAGGCATGCCTAGTGACGGGTGGTGAAAGGGTTGGGCTGGCTCCATCGTTACGGCAGGGAGAAGAAAGACGGTAGCGACGGCACAGGGTAGGGCGTGAGACGGGAGGGGGAAGGTAGAGTTCAGGGTGTTCGACGTAAGAGGCACAGCTAAGGGGAGGTTCTCCTCCTTGACCCAAAACGTTCTCGGAAAACTTTTTTTTTTCTCGAGGGTTCAGCCCCTCCCACCCTTTGGAGAATCCTCGCTGTGCTACTATTACTCGCCACTGGCGGGTCCAAAGGGGCCAACAGGACTATGTCCCCCGCCAAGATGCCGATTATTGGTGAAATTCTGCACTAAAGTGACGTTTTCTAGAAATATAAGAATATTTTATGGTGTAAACATTGTCTTAAGCTGGCCCGACACGGGTGTCACTTTATGAAAAGTTAGCTGGGGTTCCAAATGACCTTGATGGACAAAGCTTCCCCGAAAACCATTTGTATCCAGTTTATACCCATAGACCCAATGGTTAAGCTTCAGTCTGATTCTGTGTAGATGGGGGGGGGGGGACGAATCGACGATTAATGGGTTCAAATCAATAATTGGGGGAGCAATGGTCCCCTTAGCATATACAAAGTGACACCCTTAAGGCCCGATGACTGTTAGCTGTTCAAATCCGCTGAGTTTTTCGAAGTCCGATACCTTTTTTTAATTTGCGCCCCAGCCAGGTTTTGGATCCGTCCAAGGCCTATCGAGTCCGTCATTGTTTCGAGTTCTACCAAGGCCAATCGAGTCCGGGTCCGTCATTGTTCCCCGCCGACCAGGGGTGTTACTTTGTATATGCTAAGAAGGCCAGTGGCCCCCTCAATCATTGATTTGGAAGATACCTGTTATCGGTATGCATTACCAGTAAAGCTGAAGCTTAGCTATTGGGCCTATGGGCGTACACTAGATACAAATGGTTTTAGGGGCAGCTTAGTGGACATCAAAAGGGTCATTTTCCCCCTCCTCACTTCATAAAATGACACTCGGACGCCGGCATTGTACCGGTCGAGAGTTGTTGATTGGGAGTCGTCCGAGTCTGAGTGAGGCGGCTTATTGCGGGGCTTACTGGGGATTAACCCAGTATTTACTTTATCTGTATTTTAGTCTTTCCAGTCAGATCTTAGTTATTTGGGCTTTAGGGCGCTTCAACCAGAATTGATCATTCGGCCAGTCAGATCCTCACACGCCGTCTCGTGGGGGGGTATCATAAACCCCTTCTCTAATCTCGAAACTTTAAGCGTCGCACAAAATCGAAAGAGGTGTAACCGGAAACGATCAATGGGTACGGCCAGGAACCACCCCCGAATTTTATCCCTCAAAATGTAACGTCTTGGGTATGAGGTCACGATCACGTCATGTTTTGACTATGGAGAGATCATTTTGGGGAAATTTTAAAGACAAAGCTTATTTGTAATCAGAAAAGGAAGGCATAGACCATGGCTCCAAAATGTTTGGCCATCCAAAACCAATTTGCTTTCATTGAAAAAAATAAGAATTATATTATTTATTTTCTCGTTTTCTGATGTGTAGAACACAGCGAGAAGCGTTGATTCAGTTAAACCCAGCCTCAGAAAAGTGCCTAAAGCTTCGATTTTGGTCCTGATATGAATATGTGCACGACAAATAAGTCATGAAAAACGCAAAACTTTTAAAAACAAATCATCTGGTGCGCTTTGTTGCGTCTCTGAAGATAGCAAATGCTGAAAGTCGCATTCAAATATCTTTATCCGTTCAAGCGTGACGACTTGTGGAACGTTTTTGGAGGCAACCTCACTTGACCTTGACTAACTCGGTGACCGTGGATGAAGTGACCTAACAATTTCCACACAACATGTCAAATTAATGTGGGAAAAGGTATGGCAAGCTTCAACGCGCTGCTGCTCGCCCTTTTCCCAGCATCCGCGGTAAACTCACGGTTCTTGTTGCAACATACTCCGTAGCCGGGGAAAGCGGAGGTTGACACGTCGCCGCACCGTGGCATCGTGCGCAATGTATGTCATACTGAAGTCATGGATCATGTACGCCTGGATTGGAAACCAACAGCTGTTTGAGTATCGGCCCACCCAGCTGAGGGTAAGTAAAAACACGGAAACGCGGCCGGTTTTAGGCCGTGCGCCTATGGGAGTTCAGGGTACGCATTTCGTATTGTATTTTTTTAATCCAATTTATTCAGCCATCTCAGGAAGATTGCATCAGCCTTTCATGATACAGAATTGATCAAGGAACCTTACCGTTCTTTCCTTATTGATATATTACACTCCGTTCAGAAGTTGTCGTGGTGCGAAGTGAAGAAATTTGTGAGAGGGAGCCCACCTCGTCCCAAGGATCGGCCCACCGATGTTGATATCTTGATGATCTTTATCCTGAATCTTTATCTTGATCTTGAAATGATTGGACGGGGCAAAGTACATGAGGGCAATGGGCAGACCAAAATGAATGGGGGGGGGGCACATTCCATTGGCTCCCATGTTAGAAGATGAAATAATTGCGGGGGTGGGTTAAGCAAACACTGAGGTCGCAGTCCCCCTCAAAGGTATATAAAACAACACCGCTGAGTCGAACGCTTGGCAAGTGGTAGCGAATCGGCGAGAGGTAGTGGCGTTGCCAGTTATGGTATGCTGCAAGGGCTGATCCAAGGGGAGGAAGCGAAAATGGCGCCCCTTATGACCCGAAGGACGCCTCTCTTGGAGGCTCCAGTGTACCCCCTCCATTGAGTTTCTCAGCACAACGCGCTCCTCGGCCTGGGAACGGCAGTCCTCTGGGAGTCCGCGCACGAATTTTTCGGCGAAAGGCACTCCGCAGATAAACACAAATGGTGCCCCTCCGGGAGATCGGAGTGTACCTCGTCCAAATGTTCTGGACAAAGAGCCGTCCCTCTGGAGAAATGACGCCTTCTTGGCAAAATCATAAATCTGTCAGTGGTATGGCGTAGGGGGAGGTGGGCTTGTACCCTCCATGGAACTTCCGCTCAATCCTCTTTGCGGATTGGTTGGTACGCCGAAGTCTGTACTCACCCATTCAGTTGTGTAAACCACTCCACCGGAAAATATAAGCCACATATCTAGAGAGCAAGGAGGGTGGGGGCGTAAGCAGAACCGCCATTCTTATCTTTGAGGGTGAAACTGCCCCCTCAATGCTTGCTTCCCCCCACCCGCAATAATTTCAACTTCTAACATGGGAGCCTATGGAATGTGACCCCGTATTAATTTTGGTCTGCCTATTGCCTTCATGTACTTGGCCCCCTCCGTTCCTTTTAAGAAATCAACATCGGTGGGCCGACCCTTTCGTCGAAATGGGCTCCCTCTCACAGATGCATTCACTTCGCATCACAACTTCGGAACGGAGCGTAATAAATCAATAAGGAAATAATGGTAAGATTCCTTGATCAATTCTGTATCATGAAAGGCAGATTCAATCCTCCTGGGGTGGCTGAATCAATTGGAAAAATCCAATAAGAAATGCGTACCCCGAACTCCCATAGGCGCACGGACTAAAACTGACCGCGTTTCCGTGTTTTTACTTACCCTCCGCTAGGTGGCAGGTTGGTGCCGCTGATATGCGCAGATCAAAGGCGCCGACGCGGAGTTTCCAGTCCAGGCGTACATCATCCATGCTGAAGCCATAATGTGCCATTAAGAATGTTGGAACAATTGCTGCTTAAATTGCTGTCATTTGTTTCAACTTGTTTTGATGCAACTTATGCTTAAGCTTAGCATATAAATGCATGACATTGACAATGGGATGCTATTTGCGATGAAATGTTACAAAATCGTGCAGTTGAAGTCATCTACATTTAATCACCTTTGTATTTTTACTCCGTGTGAGCTAAATATCACAGGTCATTCATCAATATATGGAAGCGCAACGATGACATTCATAGTGCTCCTCCCTACAAATGTCGGCACTCTACCGGCACTGCTCAGGCACTGCTCAGTGCCGGTAGAGTCGGTACAAGGCCACGCCGGTAGAGCTCTCGTCTTCAAGGTCGAAGCCAAGGTACTTTTATAAGAGCGGCTGTGTATAAGAGGATTTTATCAGGTCAAGACTGGAGCGTGCTGTGTGATTGGAAAGGAAAGAGGTTGCTGTCTGTCATATTAGGATCCATGTAGTTTGAGAACATCCAATTAACTGTCCAACTGTCCAATTTTGCTTGTGTGACAAAGTTAATACCTGCTTGTTTTGGTAAACCCAGCGGCGGTACATCAAGAAGATCAGGAGCGCCATAGGCACGTCGGTAGGTCAAGGTAGGTATGCATCCAGGTAGGTCCTAGGTAGGTAGGTATCTAGGTAGGTTCTAGGTAGGTAGGACCTACCTTAGATAACTATCTAAGTTGGTAAATGTGCAGTTTAAGGAATTTATGATTTCTTGGAATTTATTTTTTTAATGGAACGTTTATGAATGTGCATGATATGACCACTCATTTTCTCCACAAATGCATAATCTTCAGTTTGGAGGCAAAATAACACCAAAAAGTGGCTTGGAGTTGGGTAAGATGTCAAACAGTGCTGTTCAAAATATACAGAGAAAAAAAGTTGTAACATAACCTTACCTAACCTAGCCTAACCTTTCATGCAAGGAAAGCATTTTGTTTAATTTAGCATTTCCAAACAATTTTGTTTCCGAGAAATTTTGAAATTAAAAACCTAACCTGACCTTAGCTAACCTGAACTGTTTTTAAAGAAAAAATAGAATTAAAAAAGGAAAAGTTTTAACATTTTTTCCAAGCTCACAAATAAGCCTAACATAACATAGCTTAACCAAACCAAACCTCTTTGTATTCTTCATGGAGGATAAGTGTGAGTAAAACTTGTCTTGCAGTACCTTAAACTGCGATAATAGCAGTATTATTGGAGATCAAGGTAAAATTTGGGTATTTTTTCTTAAATGGTGTTTGAGAATTTCAGGATTTTTTTGTGTGGAATACCATGTTTATGAACGTGATTCGGAAGATGCGATCATTCGTTTTCTCAGTAAATGCTTACGTCTCGGTTAATCTTAGCGACAATATCTATAATGCGCCATATATGCCACACCGCTGTTATTTGTTGCATAATTTATCCATCCCTCACCTGGCACTTCTCAGACATGATTAAAGGGACATTCAACACTTCACACAGTTGATTCAACACTTTTTCACGTCGAAAATGCTTTGTTTCTGCCTCTTTGCCACATAGATAACACGCCGATACTACTCACCAGAATGCCAAAAAAAAACAAGCAGAGCAAGGCTTGAGGCCGTGTGTACGGATGACGTCACGATAAATATTACGCTTGTGTCTTTAAATTATAATATATGAGTTTATATTAGTTTAGGTAAGAGTAGATTGTATTACGTTAGGTTGGGTTAGGTTTTCCTATTTAATTATGAATTATCATACTATTTGTTGGAAGTTGTGAGGAAAGACGAGACCGAGCAGAAGCCGGCTGCTCTCTGAGCCGTGCTGCATGTTTATATATCGCCTTGGCCGTGCTGTATGTTTAGTTTTTTTGGCATTGTGGTGGAATAGTAGGGTGTCATCTATGTGGCAAAGAGGCAGGAATTAAGCATTTTCGACGTGAAAAAGTGTTGAATCAACTGCGTGAAGTGTTGAATGTCCCTTTAATCACGTCTGAGAAGTGCCAGGTGAGGGATGGATAAATTATGCAACAAAGAGCAGCATTGTGGCATATATGGCGCATTATAGATATTATCGCTAAGATTAACCGAGACGTAAGCATTTACGGAGAAAACCAATGATCTCATATTCCGAATCACGTTCATAAACATTATATTCCACGAAAAAAATCCAAAAATTCCAAGAACACCTTTTAAGAAAAATTTACCAAAATTTGTTTCTTTGGAATTTATTTTTGAATACAATGTATTTCAACATGAAAAAGACAATGTGACCACTCATTTTCTCTGCAAATGATTACTTTTCATTTGGCAAATAAATGCACAATCATAATCTTCACTACAAATATAGCCCATCATGTATAATTATCCATACCTGGTGTGTTACAGATGTGATAAAGAGGAAATTCAACACTTCATGCACTCATTCCAATACTCTGACATTGAAAACCTTATGTTTCTGGCTTAGTTCCATATTTATTCATGATAAGGAATATTTGCAGCCATATGCATCCATAACCTTCAATCAAGGCCGGTAGTTCATTGTGATGCTGTTAACGTTAACAGCAGTTCTAACAATGGTGCCTAGATTTGATGACATTGTGGCCGAAAAGTTTGTTTGGAACATTTCTGGTTAGGTTAGGTTATGTTTGGTTAGGTGAGATTAGATTATATTATGCTATAATATATTATATATGTTGTGCTATGTTATCTTAGTCTAGGTTAGGTTAGGTTGCTTCATTTTGTCTATGATTTATCTATTCAAACATCATTTTTCAATTCTCAACTGAGCAGAAGTTAGTAGACAAACCAGACACAGCCATGTGCAAGATACACCACATATCAGTGTAAGTTTAGCTTTGCCATGTGTGGGTTGCACTCCGGTATCTCACATAATTATTAAGCTTTCTTTTGAGGACAGTCAAGTTTATAATTTTTCCTGCAACACAGTGTCATTCGCAGTGAGGCTATTCACACAAATTGTTCTGAGGTCTGCCAGTATTTGTTTTTTAAAGGAATTCCATGGCCACAAGATTCATAATATCCTTCCGGAAGCATCAATGCTTTATAAGCCACAATCTGAATGCCGTGCTGGTCAGTCCGACACTATTGAGGTACAAATGGACAAGCCACAGCCCAGATGATCCCATTAAGGTATATAAATATTTGCAGTGTTGTAGCATTTTCCTCAGTATCTTGCCTTTGATGTCATCAATTGTATCAACCTCCATTGACTTAAAGGTAATAATTTGCAGAGAAATAAATGGTTGCATCATCTTTACCATATCAAAAACATTGTCTTATCCAAAGAATCAAATTTTACCTTGATCTCCAAATTTACCATAGCCACCATTTTATATATCTGCAACTGGATTCCTCAATATTTAGCTTTGGGGTTTGCAAATTTGGATATAGATTCTGGCCATGAATTATATTTCACTCTATACTTTACAGTTCTTAACCAAAATCAGGAAGAAGAAATAGAAAAGGGAGGAAAAAGCAATGGAATGTACCTGCCCAGGTAGTTATCCTACCCTTACTGCTATCTTTTCTTATATTTTCCATTTTCTTATATTTTCCAAGCTCAGGGCTGCCCTGGTTGCAAAGGGTACACAAGAAAAGGAATCATGTACGGGTCAGTCTGTAGCTGGGGCATCCTATGCCCAGGTGGTCGCAGGCCACCAGGCAACTGAGACTTCTGCTGTGGAGGTGGCAGGGATATCTGTAGAGAGAAGTGCTCCTAGTGAACAGAAGATTTCTAGTTGTAGCTCACAGGGGCAGTGGTTTAATGTCAGGGGGTGGAGTATTTGGAGGTGCGAGCCTAAGAAAGGGGGCAGTGAATGTTAGGTGGCAGGTGGTAGGAGTGGGAGTAAACCTAGCCAAGCAGCTCAACAGGCAGGCATAGCAACTTCAAATAGGTTTCAGGCTTTGGAGGACTGCCCCCAGGATAATAGCAAGGAGACTGTGCTGGTGGTGGGCGACTCATGTGCGGCATTTAGATAGAGTTTTCTGTAAAGGTAGGAGAGGCAGGAGGTGCATCACCAGGCCTGGTGCCAAGGTTAGAGACCTGGTCCCAGTGGTGGCACAGGCCGCCAGTGAGGACCAGTTTAGTACAGTTATAGTGCAGGTAGGAGTGAACAACGTAGGTCCTGCTAGGAGTGAGGAGCT
Source organism: Ashinkailepas kermadecensis (assembly GCA_034440615.1). Taxonomy (NCBI): domain Eukaryota; kingdom Metazoa; phylum Arthropoda; class Thecostraca; family Neolepadidae; genus Ashinkailepas; species Ashinkailepas kermadecensis. Next base: position 119,679 of record JAOTOM010004538.1, on the reverse strand, counting down.
GCTGCAGGACTACAGGGCCCTTCTGGCCACCCTGAAGCAGAGCAAAAGCAGAGTTATAGTGACGGCTATTCTGCCCAGGGCTGACGTCTCCCCTGAGTGGAGCTCTAGGGCACTGGCAGCCAATGCCAGGGTGGGTAGGCTCTGCAATGAGTTAGGTTTGACCCTTGTTGACAAGTGGTGCAGGTTTTATGGTTCATGGGACCTCTATCAAAGGGATGGCCTGCACTTCTCCGAGAAGGGAGTGCAAGTGTTAAGTAAAGTGTATGAACATGTCCTTCAGGGAAACTAGATAATGGGGTGGGGAGGGAAGAAGTGGCATTACCATTGCATGAATATGCCAATAGTGACAGCATAGGCAATAGAACCTCACAGTCAGCAAATAGGGATGGCAGTAGATCAAGGGGGCAGAGTGGTAGCTCATCCAGAGATGATCCAGAGCTACTCAGCATGAAAAAACCAAAGATGGTTATGGAACGTTTCTTAAGTGTATGATGCTTAATACTCAGAGTATTTGATCCAAATTTGACGAGTTCAAGTGTTATGTTGCTGATGAGGAACCAGATTTTGTTTGCATTACTGAGGCATGGGTCAGTGAGGGGTATTTTGGGGATAACTTGCAGGACTATGAGATCCAGGGATACAATATGTTTTCATGCAACAGGTGTCCAGCAGTGAAAGGGGGTGGTGTAATGCTCTATGTGAATAGCTTATTCAGTTCTCAAAAAGTAGCAGATGGGGTAAAAAAGTGTCTGTGGTGTCCATTTGGCTTGATGTTTCTGTGGGAAAAAGCAACAGCAATACACTGAGAATAGGAGCTTTGTACCGATCAGGAACCTTGCCACATTCTCAGCAACTGGAGCTTGATAAGGTGATTTGTGAGGAAACCAGTAGAAACTTTCAGAGGAAATGCCTTATTCTTGGTGACTTTAATCTAAAAGGATATGAAAATGTTGGTGTTGGCTCCCCAGCATGTAAACTGTTTAGGAAATGCCTTGAAGAAGACCTGTTCTTACACCAGTTTGTGACAGAACCAACTAGGCAGGGCTCATTCTTGGACCTTGTCTTCTCGGATTTAAGTGATTTAGTTCAAGACTTGACTGTAGGAGAAACTCTGGGAAGAAGTGACCATAACATAGTGAGATTCAAGGCACATGTAGCAGGGACAATCAGGGATAATTTGGCAAAGGTTCCAAATTTTAACAGGGCAGACTTTGACTGCATGAGAGTGGCTTTAAGTGCCATCAAATGGGAAGAAGAATTCTCCGATTTAAATGCCTGTGAAATGTGGGAAAAGTTCAAATCTTACTTGAGGGAAATTCAGATTAGACATGTCCCCCAAAAGCAAAGGCGCAAAAGAAGAGTAGGAAAGCCAGCATGGCTTACACCAGATTTGACAAAAGCAATTAAGGCTAAGAAAGATGCATTTAGAGTATTTAAGGAAGCTTCAAATATAGTAAATCTAAGGTTGTATCAAAAAGCTAGAGATGCTGTGAAGCAGAAAACCAGAGCTGCAAAGCGAGCAAAAGAATCGGATTTGTCTAGGAACTGTAATGGGGACAGTAAAAAGTTCTTTAGTTTCTACAAGCTAAGTAAAGTTTCAAGCACAATTGGTCCACTGGAAGTAAATGGGATTATATTGAGTGAGGATGGTGAGATGGTTGAGGAATTGAGCAAGCAGTTTAAATCAGTGTTTACATTGGAGGATGTGACTATCTGCCAACTGTGAACCACAGCTCAGCAACAGGTGATCAGTTACATGATGTTGATTTCATTGACAGTGATGTTGTTTTGAATTATGTCAGGAAAATAAAGCCAAACAAGGCAGCAGGACCTGATGGAATTTATGCTAAGGTATTGCGGGAAGCTGAAAAAGAATTGGCAATTCCACTCAGTATAATATTTTGTAGATCAGTTTCACAAAATGAAATTCCAACTGATTGGAAAAGGGCAAATGTTGGTCCTATTTTCAAGAAAGGAGAAAGAGGGAAAGTTGAAAACTATAGTGCAGTAAGCCTCACATCACTAGTCTGCAAGGTACTTGAATCAATTATCAAGGATAAAATAGTTAGTTTTCTGGAAGCAAACAGAGTGATTCAAGATGCTCAACATGGGTTTAGAAAAGGGCGATCGTGTCTCACAAATCTCTTGGACTTTTTTAATTTTGCTACAGAACAATTTGATGAGGGAAATCAGGTTGATGTAGCATATCTTGACTTTAGCAAGGCCTTTGACAAGGTACCTCATAAACGGTTAATGATGCAGCTTCAGGCCCATGGTATTGTGGGTAACATCCTAAAGTGGATAGGGTTGTGGCTTTCAGATAGACAGCAGAGAGTGATGCTAAATGGTACAAAATCATCATGGCAAAATGTTCTTAGTGGAGTCCCCCAGTGGTCAGTACTGGGACCACTATTGTTCATTATGTTTGTAAATAACATTGAAAGTGGCCTAAGCAGTAAGGTTTTGAAATTTGCAGATGATTTGAATGTCTTTAGGCAAAATAACAGGGCACAATGAGCAGGTCTTGCTGCAGAAAGACTTAGACGAGCTTGTGAAGTGGTCCGAAAAATGGCAAATGAAATTTAATTTTGATAAGTGCAAAATCATGCATGTAGGTAGGCAGCATATCAAGGCTCCATACTTGATGGGTGGCCAAGTACTATCTGTGACTCAGCAGGAGAAGGACTTAGGTGGTATTTTGAACACAAAATTGGGGGCATCAGAACAAACCAAAGAAGCCAGGAAGAAGGCACTAAGAATGCTTGGGGCAATAAATAGGATTGTATCATACAAAAGTGAGGAAGTCATCAGGAAGCTTTATTGTGCATATGTCAGGCCACATCTGGAATATTGTGTCCAAGCTTGGTCCCCTAGTTATGGAAAAGATTGTTGGCTTTTAGAGAGAGTACAAAAGAGGGCAACAAAAATGGTGAATGGTATGGGCAACCTGGCATATGAGGAAAGATTGAAGAAATTGAATATGTTTTCACTTAGATATAGAAGGCTGAGAGGAGATCTCATCGAGGTCTTTAAATTTGTTCATGGTCAGGAACAGGGTTATCTCAGGGAACTGTTTGAATTTAACAGAAATGATGCAATTAGAGGTCATCAATTCAAAATTAGAGTTAATCGCAGCAGGACAAGGTTAAGACAGTCCTTCTTCACCAACAGGGTAGTAGAACACTGGAACCAGCTGCCAGAAACCATTGTCAGTACCAACACACTGAACATCTTTAAGAACAGCATAGACAATCATTATAAGAATAGGGGGCTTGTTTTTCTGTATTCCAGGGAGAGTTGATCAACACATTTGGTGGACAACTGGTTCAGTGTACAGAGTGCAACCAAGAGGGGCCCTCGTGGCTCATAGTTGCACTGATCTTTTATGTCTTTATCTAAGGGTGCATTTTGGGTCAATTTGCACTTCCAGACTGATATGGCTGTGGAATGTTGTAAAGTTGTGTTTAAGTTTTTTTTTGTAATTCTTAGGGTTTCTTTTACCACTGCAATGTTTATGAATGTGATGAACATGATGTGACCGCTGCAAATACATACTGTTCAGTTTGCAGGCAAAATAACATTAAAAGGGGCTTGGAGTTGGGCAATTTGTCAAACTGTTCTTACTGGTTTTTACCAGCAAGGGGCTGCAAATACTTTGCTTGATCTTGTTCAGGTATATAAGGTGTACTGTTTGTGTGTCTAATAGATTGTCACACACCATACAACATGTATAATATACAGACATAGCAAAATGGTGGCAAAAAAATGTCACAGAAAGTGTGAACTTGCCAATTTTTGGCAATGCAATCTTGCCAATTTCTGTCAACAATTGTTTACATTCTTTACCAATTTATGCAGTTTTTTTCAGGTAAGGCTGGTCGTCATTGCAAAAACTAGTTTTTCCTGATAAAAACCCCAACCCTGGGAATAGCCTTCCAGAAGAAGTTGGTAGTGCACTGTGCATAATCACTTATGAAAGCAGGTTCAGCTCTCACTGGAGAAAAAGGCAGTACTGCATACAGCTGCCATATGTTGAAGTAACCCATACTCTGCTCTGCTGCTTGGTGATAAAGTTCTCAAAATTCACTGAAAAATGCAAACTTGAACTCTGAATGTCACAGATTTAAAGAAAGACATCCCTTCCATATTTGATCATCCAAAAATGTTCCTGTTCTCATCCATAATTCCAAAGTGCCAATCCAACCCTGGCAGTACTTCACCCTGTTTTTTGCTGAAGTCACCACTGCACACCATGCGCATGTATGCACCTCAGCGCAGGGGCTAGTCTAGGGGTAGTAGTAAGGATGGGTCAGGGTAATTGTATCGAAGGTAGCATGCCTAACCCAGCCATCTGACCAGCGATGCTGACTCATCACAGCAGCTGTGTGGCCTGCGATCTCTGACCTCTGACCTGTGACCGCCGGCAGCGCCGCCATGTCGTCAGCCGGGCCGCTGGGCTGGGCGGCCGCCTCGCTGCTGGTCGTGCTGCTGGCCGTCTGGCTGCGGCAGCCGGTCGATCCGCTGGAGGCCGTGCTGGACAGCCTGCTGCGCGCCGAGCGCGTGACCAGCGCCGGCGCCCGGCCGCGCGTCGCCGTCGGCTACGGCGGCTGCATGGACCTGTTCGCGCGCGCCGTGCACGTGCTGGACGGCGACCAGTGCTCGGCGCGCGCCGCCCACCACGGCTTCATCGGCAACCGCCGCCAGCTGGAGCAGACCTTCTTGTACTTCTTCCGGCATGGGGCGGCCGCCGAGTGAGTACGGATCGGTGGGAGGGGGTATGCAGTGGGTACCCTTCCGCGGGAGAAAGGGAAGCTGAGAGCTCTGTGCTATGCGTTAGACCCCTGCAGAGGGGGGGTGCTCGGTGCCATGCAGTGAGTGTTATGCTGCAGTGTAATGGAGTGGGGAGGGGACAGCTGTGTTCTGTGTTGCATGGTAAGTGTTGCTTCGCAAGCGATTGAGACGAGGCCGGCACAGGTGTGCACAGAGTTGCTCAGTGGGGTTTCGCATCATTTCGTAATGGATTGGGTGATGGTTGCTGGTGTGGTTGCTGGTGAGGAGAATGGTAGCAGGGTTGGGTGAAAGCGGTCAGACTTTGACATCCAGTACAACCAGTGTTTAAACTCGACTTCCTTGGAAGATGTGTCTGATAGTGTAGATGCGACGAGCGGGTCTTGCGCATACTGTTTGCCCTTATTCAGTAGTTTATTTCACCCAATCAAGTACATACTTGTGAAGTAATTGCAGAATGATGGACTGTTTTGAGTATGTAGACGATTTGCTTCCAACACGCACGTGGCCAGCAAGAAATACGTCTAACACGTCTCTTATCCTCAGATAATTGGGTCTTTGATAGGTGCCTCCTCAGATTCCTCTGACACGTCTCGCCTCCTCAGACGACTCTTATATGTTCCTCCCCTCAGACGTATCTGACCTGTCGCTCGTCCCCAGGCGGCATGTCTTGAACGTGGACCTGTTCTCTAATACATCGCTCCCCTTAAACGTCTCTGACCCGTCACTGGTCCCCAGACGGTTTGTCTCGAACGTGGACCTGTTCTCTGATACCCCTCCCTCCAGATGTTTCGGACACGGCTCTCCTGCTCAGCCGTTTTTGACACGTTTTGCTCAAACGTCTCTGACCTGTCCCTCGTCCCCAGGCGGTACGTCTCGGACGCGGACCTGTTCTCTTCTACGTCCCTCCCCTCAGACGTCTCTGACCCGTTCCTCGTCGCCAGGCGCTACGTCTCAGACGCGGACCTGTTCTCTTCTACGTCCCTCCCTTCAGACGTCTCTGACCCGTTCCTCGTAGCCAGGCGGTACGTCTCAGACGCGGACCTGTTCTCTTCTACGTCCCTCCCCTCAGACGTCTCTGACCCGTCCCTCGTCCCCAGGCGGTACGTCTCGGACGCGGACCTGTTCGCCGAGCTGGTGTCGTCGGCCAGAGCGGCGCCCGACGCGCGCTACCTGGTGGGCGGCAATGCGCCCGTCATGGCGGCCCGGTTCGCGCGCGAGGGCTGCTCCGTGCTGCTGGGCAGCGGCCGCTACCCGGGCCAGCAGACGCCCGAGCACGTGCGCGTGGTGGGGCCGAAGACGGCGCGACCCGACGTGCACCTCGTGCTCGAGTACGACAGCGACACAGCCTGGTGCGGCCACAGCACCATTCGCGCCAACAGGTAACCACCGGTCACACCGCCACCACCCTCGAAAATGGACGCAACATGACCAACGCAGTCGACGCGCTCTAAACCAATGGGTAACGGCCGGCCACACCGCCACCACCGACACTTCCACCGCCACCTCCACCGCCACCTCGGCCAATCGGCGTGAGTGATTGGCGACGCTATTTTATATAGCAGTCAGCGCGTCGTAGAATGAATAGCCCTACACATACGTTTGGCGCAGTCATGAGCGATATATCAGATACTATGTGTACTGAACTGGTTAGGTACGAGCTTATATTTCAACTTTTTTGTGTGTAGTATGCGGTGTGTGGCATAGTTGATTACGTTGCATGTTTGGATGTGTTTCTTTCAGATTCATCCTTCACAGCGATGAAGCTAACCCGACGTTATCTGCACTGGAGGACTTCGGCATTGCCCTCAGGAAATTTGACCCGGATCTGCTGGTTGTCTCCGGGTTGCAAATGATGGACAACTTCCCCTTCAAGAAAGGTGACATAGCACGCTATTCTGCCATCTTGCTGGTGGTCTATTGGGGCAAGCACCTGTGGAGCTGACTTGTCTGCCGTTTCGCCTGTACACCATGCGATGAAGGTTGGATAAGTGATGCGTGGAACACTGCTGAATGTTTAGCGCTGGTAAATCGTCATTTTCCACCCACCTTGCTCCGAGTCGTGTGTATTATGTATTTATTGCACGCACTGTTCTACTCGCCAAATCCAATCGCTTGCGCCATACTATAGCATCATTGTAGATTGCCTGCAAACACAGTTCTTCGCGCAAAATGTCACTGGTAGTCGGCGCGCCGCCAGGCTTCAATTCATCGTCATTGCTCACGCCACACGTTCTGTGATGAACAACTTTGGTGAGGCATCTTACGATCCCTCATGCTTGTATTTTTCTGCTGTCATCACTGGCTTCACGTAGAACATAGATCACGGGTAGCCACGTTCTGCTGTGGTAAGGAATGACTAAAGCCATTTCAAGTGGCATTGTTGCTTGGGCTGCCCTCGGTTCGGTGCCTGTCAGTGGCACCCATACGACCTACAGACCGTAGTCCACGTGCGACGTTGGGTACTGCGTAAACAGCGCAGTCGATGCGCGCCCACGCCCGAGCAGCGTACGCACGCGGTGTGGAGGTGACTGTCGCGTGTAAACAAAGCCGCGTGGACTTGGTGCCGAGCGGCTCGGAGAAAGAACGGCTGCGTGCCAAGCGCAACCTCTGGCCGAGCGGGGCGGTGTGAGGACGGCTGCGTGCCAAGCGGGACCTCTGGCCGAGCGGGGCGGTGTGAGGACGGCTGCGTGCCAAGCGGGACCTCTGGCCGAGCGTAGCGGTGTGAGGACGGCTGCGTGCCAAGCGGGACCTCGGGCCGAGAGGGGCGGTGTGAGGACGGCTGCGTGCCAAGCGCGACCTCTGGCCGAGCGGGGCGGTGTGAGGACGGCTGCGTGCCAAGCGGGACCTCGGGCCGAGCGGGGCGGTGTGAGGACGGCTGCGTGCCAAGCGGGACCTCTGGCCGAGCGGGGCGGTGTGAGGACGGCTGCGTGCCAAGCGGGACCTCGGGCCGAGAGGGGCAGTGTGAGGACGGCTGCGTGCCAAGCGCGATCTCTGTACCGACCCCGATGCACAACACCCTACGGAGTCACGCAATGTCTTTGCCAACGGTTTGTCGACGAAATTTGCAGCACGAGCGCTGACTATTCTCTGGACGGATTCAGAAATGACGGATGACGACGCTCACGGTTCTCAAATTCCTGCAGTCGGGTGCAAATTAATACGTAACAGTTTTTTTTTCTGACATCCCTTCTGATATATTTTCTACATCATTTTGCCAAGCTACTCGTCTATTATGTGCATGTTAGTTGAAGGGACCATGCAGGATGCATGCAGTTTTTCTGAGCTGTAGATATTGCATCCCAAAAATGCTTGCCTGCTCTTTCCTTCACACATGAAAATCCTTCCTTCGATCAAATTCAAGAGCTCTAGTTTGGATTCAACATTTCACGTGCCCCATACCTCCTATTACATCTTGGTACCTACATTTAAAATTTTTCCTCATCCCTGATATTCTTTTTTCCTACATCGGACACCTAGCACAAAATGAATTTGAGAATACTCCCAGTGCTTCATCTTCTATGGAAAGCCGACTAATGTACTGACGCACTGATTACCAGCCATATGACGCGCGAGCCGTATGTCTGTCAGTCCATCCGTCTGTCTCTCTAATCTCAACTATCCCCTTGCCCCCCCCCCCCACACACTGAATTCAGCCTATCGATCCGACTGACGAAGTCCGATGTGTCCGGCGGTTCTATTTATGGCATGCTAAGTGGTCCAACTGGCGGTGTGTCAGACGGTCCTGACGGGGTGTCAAACGGTCCGACTATCGGTGTGCCAAGCCGTCTGACTGGCGGAGTCTGGTGTGTCAGGCGGTCCTGACGGAGTTTCAGGCGGTCCCGACAGGGTGTCAGGCGGTCCTGACGGGGTGTCAGACGGTCCTGACAGGGTTTCAGGCGGTCCTGACGGGGTGTCAGACGGTCCGACTCAGGGTGCGTTAGGCCGTCTGACTGGCGGAGTCTGGTGTGTCAGGCGGTCCTGACGGGGGTCAGGCGGTCCTGACGGGGTGTCAGACGGTCCGACTCAGGGTGCGTTAGGCCGTCTGACTGGCGGAGTCTGGTGTGTCAGGCGGTCCCGACAGGGTGTCAGGCGGTCCTGACGGGGTGTCAGACGGTCCGACCAGCGGTGTCAGTCCGTCTGACTGGCGGAGTCTGGTGTGTCAGGCGGTCCTGACGGGGTGTCAGACGGTCCGACCAGCGGTGTGTCAGGCCATCTGACTGGCGGAGTCTGGTGTGTCAGGCGGTCCTGACAGGGTGTCAGACGGTCCTGACAGGGTGTCAGGCGGTCCTGACAGGGTGTCAGACGGTCCGACCAGCGGTGTGTCAGTCCGTCTGACTGGCGGAGTCTGGTGTGTCAGACGGTCCCGACGGGGTGTCAGACGGTCCGACCAGCGGTGTGTCAGGCCGTCTGACTGGCGGAGTGTGGTGTGTCAGGCGGTCCTGACGGGGTGTCAGACGGTCCGACCAGCGGTGTGTCAGGCCGTCGGACTGGCGGAGTGTGGTGTGTCAGGCGGTCCTGACGGGGTGTCAGACGGTCCCGACAGGGTGTCAGGCGGTCCTGACGGGGTGTCAGACGGTCCGACCAGCGGTGTGTCAGTCCGTCTGACTGGCGGATTCTGGTGTGTCAGGCGGTCCTGACGGGGTGTCAGACGGTCCGACCAGCGGTGTGTCAGGCCGTCTGACTGGCGGAGTCTGGTGTGTCAGGCGGTCCTGACCGGGTGTCAGACGGTCCTGACAGGGTGTCAGGCGGTCCTGACAGGGTGTCAGACGGTCCGACCAGCGGTGTGTCAGTCCGTCTGACTGGCGGAGTCTGGTGTGTCAGACGGTCCCGACGTGGTGTCAGACGGTCTCGACAGGGTGTCAGGCGGTCCTGACAGGGTGTCAGACGGTCCGACCAGCGGTGTGTCAGTCCGTCTGACTGGCGGAGTCTGGTGTGTCAGACGGTCCCGACGGGGTGTCAGACGGTCCCGACAGGGTGTCAGGCGGTCCTGACGGGGTGTCAGACGGTCCCGACGGGGTGTCAGGCGGTCCTGACAGGGTGTCAGACGGTCCGACCAGCGGTGTGTCAGTCCGTCTGACTGGCGGAGTCTGGTGTGTCAGACGGTCCCGACGGGGTGTCAGACGGTCCCGACAGGGTGTCAGGCGGTCCTGACGGGGTGTCAGACGGTCCCGACGGGGTGTCAGGCGGTCCTGACGGGGTGTCAGACGGTCCCGACAGGGTGTCAGGCGGTCCTGACGGGGTGTCAGACGGTCCGACCAGCGGTGTGTCAGGCCGTCTGACTGGCGGAGTCTGGTGTGTCAGACGGTCCCGACGGGGTGTCAGACGGTCCGACTATCGGTGTGTCAGTCCGTCTGACTGGCGGAGTCTGGTGTGTCAGGCGGTCCTGACGGGGTGTCAGACGGTCCGACCAGCGGTGTGTCAGTCCGTCTGACTGGCGGAGTCTGGTGTGTCAGGCGGTCCTGACGGCGTGTCAGACGGTCCCGACAGGGTGTCAGGCGGTCCTGACAGGGTGTCAGACGGTCCGACCAGCGGTGTGTCAGTCCGTCTGACTGGCGGAGTCTGGTGTGTCAGGCGGTCCTGACGGGGTGTCAGACGGTCCGACCAGCGGTGTCAGTCCGTCTGACTGGCGGAGTCTGGTGTGTCAGGCCGTCCTGACGGGGTGTCAGACGGTCCGACCAGCGGTGTGTCAGGCCGTCTGACTGGCGGAGTCTGGTGTGTCAGGTGGTCCTGACGGGGTGTCAGACGGTCCGACCAGCGGTGTGTCAGTCCGTCTGACTGGCGGAGTCTGGTGTGTCAGGCGGTCCTGACGGGGTGTCAGACGGTCCGACCAGCGGTGTGTCAGTCCGTCTGACTGGCGGAGTCTGGTGTGTCAGGCGGTCCTGACGGGGTGTCAGACGGTCCGACCAGCGGTGTGTCAGGCCGTCTGACTGGCGGAGTCTGGTGTGTCAGGCGGTCCTGACGGCGTGTCAGACGGTCCCGACAGGGTGTCAGGCGGTCCTGACAGGGTGTCAGACGGTCCGACCAGCGGTGTGTCAGTCCGTCTGACTGGCGGAGTCTGGTGTGTCAGACGGTCCCGACGGGGTGTCAGACGGTCCCGACGGGGTGTCAGGCGGTCCCGACAGGGTGTCAGGCGGTCCTGACAGGGTGTCAGACGGTCCGACCAGCGGTGTGTCAGTCCGTCTGACTGGCGGAGTCTGGTGTGTCAGGCGGTCCTGACGGGGTGTCAGACGGTCCGACCAGCGGTGTGTCAGGCCGTCTGACTGGCGGAGTCTGGTGTGTCAGGCGGTCCTGACAGGGTGTCAGACGGTCCGACCAGCGGTGTGTCAGTCCGTCTGACTGGCGGAGTCTGGTGTGTCAGACGGTCCCGACGGGGTGTCAGACGGTCCGACTCAGGGTGCGTTAGGCCGTCTGACTGGCGGAGTCTGGTGTGTCAGGCGGTCCTGACGGGGTGTCAGGCGGTCCTGACGGGGTGTCAGACGGTCCGACCAGCGGTGTGTCAGGCCGTCTGACTGGCGGAGTCTGGTGTGTCAGACGGTCCCGACGGGGTGTCAGACGGTCCCGACGGGGTGTCAGACGGTCCGACCAGCGGTGTGTCAGGCCGTCTGACTGGCGGAGTCTGGTGTGTCAGACGGTCCCGACAGGGTGTCAGGCGGTCCCGACGGGGTGTCAGACGGTCCGACCAGCGGTGTGTCAGGCCGTCTGACTGGCGGAGTCTGGTGTGTCAGACGGTCCCGACGGGGTGTCAGACGGTCCAACTCACGGCGCCCGACGCGTCAGGCGGCAGCAGACGGCGACTGGAGCTGCTGCGGGACCAGATCAAGGCACAGCCCTCGCACACCAAGATCCACTTCGAGATGGCTAGCTTTACCGACACCGATCTGCTGGTCGAGATGATGGAACTCGTGACACCCCACGTCGACTCGATTGGCATGAACGAGCAGGTAAGGGAACCGTGCGGATAAAATAGAAACGTAACTACCGCATAATATACCCGTACGAACAGACGAAGGTATCACAATCCGCATGCGTGAAGACAGGACACAGCGTATTCATTGCAGTTAGTTAATGTTTGGTACGAACCTCGTGCATGCTTATCTCGTGCGTCTGCGAATCCGCCCACTGGGCCCAGCCGCTGACGTTTCCCGTCGGTGCTACGTGCTCTCCAACTAACGCTGAACCACGTCCCGACGACGGCGTTATCCACCATAGCCGGTGCGCTGAATGGCCAGTGTGCTGTGACGGGCCCTTGGACTCGGATAGCCACCAGCACCTGTGACCGTGGCGGCTCGCGTGGCCCCTTCTGCCGTACGAACAGTATGTGTGTATGTACGAACATACATACACACACACGTGTATTCCCTGGTATTCAACAGATGTAGTGCATGCACAAGTCATTTAGTATTTGCTCAAGAATTAGTATTTGCCAGAGTCATTTAGTATTTGCTCAAGCAGTGTGTCTTAATGTGATTTTTGAGAACAGTCTTAGAACTTGGTGTCTCTGTGCAGGAAACGTTTCTGACCAGCCCGCCCGCCGTGCCGGCAGGAGCTGCCGAACCTGCAGAGCATGGCGCTGTACGGCAACGTGAGCCTGGTGGCGGATGCCAACCCGCGCGTCGCCACCGTGCTGGACCAGATGCGCGCCGTGATGGCCGCGCTGGCGGCGCCGTCGGCCGCCGGCGGACGGCCGCTCTCCAGACTGCACGTGCACACGCTGGCGTTCCAGGCGATCATGACGCGCCGCGCGGGCATCTGGAAGAACTCAATGTCGGCGGCGGCGCGCGCCTCGCTCACCGCGCATCGCCACGTCTGCGGCACCAGACAGGTACAGGGTGCGCGACGGTGGTGGGCCGCTCGCACCGCCACATCTGCGGCACCCGACAGGTACAGGACAGGGTGCGCGACGGTCCTGACCTGCACGCAGGTGCAGAGTGCATGCTGCTGTCCAATGGAAGAAAAGCGCAAGTCCCTTGTGCATTCATTAGAAACTACGCCTCTATGTCAACGGTGCATAAAGGTGCAATTCAGCTAAGAGATGCTGTGATTATCGCCTGTATTGATTCAAACCGGCCATAAGTATAGAGACGAAAATTGCACTAACTCAAACGGGGACGTACGCCTTTCTTCCTTTGGACGGCAGTACGGTGGCAGACAGGTGCTGGGTGTGGTCGTACATACGTGCGGTAATTGCGTACGGGCACGTGTTGCGGTGCCGCACCTGCGCTGGCTGGCGTCACGCACGCACAGGCTGCGTCCCAGACCGGGCATGTGATGCTGCCACACGCAGCTGACATGCGACTGATGGGATACGCGGCGTGTTGTTCACTCATGAGTGCCCCGTGAGTGTCGTCGGTCGGATGGTGAGTGCCCCGTGAGTGTCGTCGGTCGGATGGTGAGTGCCCCGTGAGTGTCGTCGGTCGGACGGTGAGTGCCCCGTGAGTGTCGTCTGTCGGACGGTGAGTGCCCCGTGAGTGTTGTCGGTCGGACGGTGAGTGCCCCGTGAGTGTTGTCGGTCGGACGGTGAGTGCCCCGGGAGTGTCGTCGGTCGGATGGTGAGTGCCCCGTGAGTGTTGTCGGTCGGACGGTGAGTGCCCCGTGAGTGTCGTCGGTCGGACGGTGAGTGCCCCGTGAGTGTCGTCGGTCGGACGGTGAGTGCCCCGTGAGTGTCGTCGGTCGGATGGTGAGTGCCCCGTGAGTGTCGTCGGTCGGACGGTGAGTGCCCCGTGAGTGTCGTCGGTCGGATGGTGAGTGCCCCGTGAGTGTCGTCGGTCGGACGGTGAGTGCCCCGTGAGTGTCGTCGGTCGGACGGTGAGTGCCCCGTGAGTGTCGTCGGTCGGACGGTGAGTGCCCCGTGAGTGTCGTCGGTCGGATGGTGAGTGCCCCTCTGGCGACGGCAGCACGAGTGTCCCGCGGTATCACCAATGGGACATCGTTGCCGCGACGTTGACGTCCGTGTCCGCCCAACGTCCAGGTTGACACGCGGAAGGCGCGTCTGATTATGGACGAGAGCTTCTCGGTGTCGAGCCAGCCGGGCAGTCGGCGGGTGCCGTTTGACAGCGCGAGGCCCGTCAGCTGCTGGCACGAGGGAGAGTACGAGGTGAGCCGCCGGCATTGGGCAGCAGATGAGGCGCTGGCACGGGGTACCATTAAGCAATGATGAGAGTGCAATTCAACCATCAGCGTTGTTCGTTCACAACGCCGAAATCTGAACACCAGCCGGGGCTACATTTTCGTCCCAAAGCTGGATAAGATTCCCCTCGCCAACACCGCAGCACTGCTCGCCGCCACAGCCATCCTCGACGCATTATATACCATAAGCCCCTCCTCCACCTTCGCTACACCCTTTGCAGCCGAGCTTCTTCCAGCCTTTCCAGTTCATTCTGTGTTGCCTAAGTTAGAAATCCATAGCGATAAATTGTTTATTGTCGACGTGAGAGTTGACGTGTGCCTGTGTGACAACCACACAGGCACACGCACATTCATAACACCCATACAAACAACTGAACACGCTATGTTATGACACATAATGTTCTTCGTGTGCCTATCGGAAATAATGATATCGCAGCATCACAAGGAGCAGACCCGTCTAAAATCATCGGACGCGGCAGCAAGGTGCTAACCTCAGGAACCTCGGGACACGTGTACAAGCAACTGAAGCTGTGACGTCAACACGGTCCAGCACATCTGTCATCTCCAACAATAACCTGTGGATGTGCCTGTGCCTGCGCCTGCGCCTGCGCCTGCGCCTGTGTTTGCGGATTGTAGCGCCAATTGCACCCGTGTTCCAGATGTGCCTGTATGTGGTGCGCTTGTGCCTGTGTGTTGCGGATGGTAGCGCCAGTTGTGTCCGTGTTGCAGATGTGCGTGGCGCCGGTGCTCGTCTGTACCGAGGTGTACCAGACGGCTGGCGGAGGCGATAACATCTCGTCGGCCGGCCTAGTTCCTCAGATTCTGTGACGTAATCGGTGACGTCGTGCAGACCGCACCGTGCGCCCGATCGTACCGCGTTCGGCCGGCGTGTTCCGCTCCGTGGCGTCGGGGCGACTGGCGGGCGGGTAGATGGAGCGCGTTATCGGCGGTGACCCCTGCATAATGCGGCGGGGCAGGTGGTGGTGTGATGCCCATGTTGTGCCATCTTGCCAGGACGCTGGGGCGTCCTGACAGCACCCGACAGCACTGGGGATGTCTTGTCAGGAACAGCACCCGACAGCACTGGGGATGTCTTGTCAGAAGCAGCACTTGGCAGCACTGGGGCGTCTTGTTAGGAGCAGCACCTGACTGGCTTATGAACTTAGCCAATATATTCCACTCCAGTGTTTTAATGTTGATTTCTAGATCAACGTTCGTGTTGGCGGGTTCGAACTGAATGCCCTCCCGGCGCAAGCTGTCACCGAGGGACCAATTTAGTGGTTGATGAATGGAAATTACGTTGCCTTATGAGTGCGAACGGTTATGGGTTCGTTGGGTTTTTTTTCACCGGTTCTCTGTACATGTTCGCTGTTCTCTGTCGCAGCATGCGTGGGCGTTGTCAACTGAAGCGATGTTATTGTGCAGGGACACGAGAAAGACAGCTCGAAAGGACGGGAAGTTAGAGGGTCCTCTGTTTTTGGCTGGCAAGTGTTCGCTAGTCTGCATGAAAACGGTGATGGCTGTGCCGGGTTGCCCATCTGGTGATGAATATCTGAATATCTAGTTGTTGGCGTGATGCGGAAGCGACCAATCTCTTTCCCCATGCGTGCAGACCGTGTATCGCGAACGCAGACCTTTTTAAGATACTCCAATGCGTGATGTATTTGCAGCCATTATTTGTTGGTCAGTCTGCGGTGGATACAGTTGAGCTTGACCGAACCAGCTGTGGGTTTGATCAGCACTGATGTTGAGCTGACCAATTTCAGTCCGAGTGCATTTTCAGGATAGGAGTGCAGTGGCAGTTTACCACCTTACATCGCCCAGGATAAATCTGTTGATGATCATCACCTCTGACCAGTGGTAGCGACGCCTCGACAGAGGGCTCCTGGCGATGGACCATCCGTCCGAAAAGAGGCGGCTCACACGTCCCTGCTGAGCCGTCCTGTGATTCCCCGTGTCGCATTCCGTTTGGGAGAGTGGGCGGTGCTACGTTGCGCGTGATGGAAGGTGCAGCCGCCGATCCTCCGCTATCCAGCCGCATCTCCAGCTCAACGTTTCAAGGGACGGGTTCTGATCGGCACGATTTTATCTGTGCGCTAATTTGGTGTGTGCATTAATTAAGTAGTGACGTGCGACGACTGGATTCGGTTGTGCATGCTGCCCAGCCTCTCGTCCAACTCAGCGCGTGTCTGGTGTACTAATTTGGGTGTGTGCATTAATCCAATACAGTTCCGTGCGAGGATCGCATGTACCGAATTCGACTTTTGCTGCGAGAGCGGCGGGATGTTTGTTGATTCCCGGTGGTATCGAGCGACTGACTGTTGCATTTACGCTGACCGAAGGTCGCTTGGCGCCGATAGGATGGCCGATCTGGGGTGGCACGGCAGTGTGGTACGACACGGTGAGGTGGCGCTGGTGACGTGCGTTGTTCATCTCGCGATTGTTGTGCACGTGAGTTCGCATGTGCCGCTACACCTGCGTGCCAATACTGGCACGTGCGGCACACGGTGTCAATGCATACAGACTGGTGAGTGTGATGGCGCATAAAGCTGACGGGTGGGAATGCCAGGGCGAGTGGGAGGGGAGGGGAGGGGCGAAAAGGGAGTTGATTGTTTTATGGTGGAGGAGACGACTAGTGGTGCATGCCAAGTCCGCTGTATGGCTTTAGTTTGATGGATTGGCGTGTGTAGGTGTTGCCAGCCTGTCACCAGGTGGCGATGTCGGCTGTTTCTTGGATGCGTGGGCGGGTGACCTGAGCGTTCAGCTGGTGTCGGTTGTAGGTTGGAGTTGTTCTGTGTGTGGAAATAGTGTGTGTTGGTAGACAAATGGTGATGTGAAGAGGTTGACACACCCGGGAGTGATGAAGTGTTGGAGAGTAGTTGAGGTGATTTATAAGAAGAGGAGTACTTGAAGCGAAATTTACAGAGACCGAAGATGAAGCTGATGGGGTGGGTTCGGTCTGGGTGGTGGAATCTGATAAGGTTTTGGGTGGTAGGCAGGTGTTCTGAGGGCTGAGTCGTGTAGGGAATGGGGGGTATCTGGGAGGGAGTGGGTGGAGGTCTGGTCTGGGTGTTAGATGGGGGGAGGCCGGGTCTGGGGAGAGGCGGATGTGGTAGGAGGCTGAGTCCGAGGTGGGGTGGGGTGCGGACAACCTGAGTAGAAAACAGAAACTGTATTTGCGCGAGAAACTCGAATAGTCAAACAGAGCACGCGAGCACTCCGAGTACTCTTGCTCCCGTGAAGGAGGATAACATTAATCTGCAGCTGATGCCAATTTTAATAAACTCCGTTTTATGCTATTTTTTAGTTTTGCTCTTTGACATTTCAACGTCATTTTATGTCTGTCATATTGTCTTTTTTTTCCAACGCCGGCCGCTTTTGGTGTTCTGGCTTCACATCCTCCATGCTACGAAATGTTAATTTCAAGTCACTCAGGATGCAATCTCGAATTACCACTGTCCCGCAATGGCCGCCATAATGACGTCTCCGGCTGACGGACGCGCCACTCATTGGATGACGTAGTGTGACGCGAGCGTTAGCTGGCCGGGCACACCGCAGAGCACCGGTCACAAGACCACGGCGCCGAGTTGGGTGAGTAGTGTAGGTGTAAGATGCCCGCCTACCAGCCGAAATGTGGGTTCGAGCCCCACCCGTGCTCCGTGCCTCAATGCTCCATCCGCTACCAATCGGGGCGTCGTAAAACTGTTATCCGATTCGATGAACTTTAACTCCCCACCCGAGCATTCTGATATATGTGTATATATTTCGTCACCAATTCTCACGCCGACGATCATATCAAACAATTTGCAAAACTAGACGCTGTAGTAATGATCGTATGCTACACGGGCTCGCGGAGAGGAGCGCCCGCCATGCCACCCCGGCCGGTGTCTGCAGCTAAAACGGTGCCGGAGGCGGCCGCCTCGGAGTGGCTGAGGTCGGACCAGGCGGCGTGGCACACCCAGACGCCATCACCCACCCACGGCACGGCGACGCGTCCTCTGCCGGTCGAGACTGAGAGGTCAGCGGCTGGCGTCGACACGACTCCTGTTCGGACGAGGCGGAGACGTCCCTGGCACACCCGTCCCGCCCAAATACCCCGGGCGCCCGAAAGAATGACAGATAGGAGAGAGACGATGGAGAGACCGTCAACCGGTGGGTGAGTAAAAGGAGGTGCCCTGTAGCGGACAACGGTGAGGTTGTGGCGACACATGGACGCAGCCAACAGCCCCCGGTATGCGAATCTCGGGGCAGTCGCAGGTGTGACGGGGCGGGACGGCATCGGAGCCCACACGGTCGCCGGCGATCCCGCCGCGCGGGTGAACTCTGCACCAACGGGTCGTGGTGTCGTTCGGTGCACGTCTCGCCGCCGCGGGGACCGTGACGGACGCGCCGGGGCGCACGCGGCCGAGACGGCTCCGGCTCCGGCGCCGATCCGCGCCGCAGCACGGCCGACTCTGAAGTGGACGCCGGACGGGTGGCGTGTGTCTGGCCAACGAGCCGTCCGCTGGCCGGGCCGATCCCCGCGGCGGTGCCACGGCCGGAGCGCCCTCACGCGTAGTAGGAGGGCGACACCAGCAGGTCGGTGAGCACAGTCAGCTGATCGTCGGTGAACTTCTGCCGGTGTTGCCGCCAGTTCTCGTGGTGTGTTCGCTTGAAGTTGGACATGGTTTTCCGGATGGTCGTCTGCGGGAGCACACGTACGGTCAGTCACACATGTGGAGACCGGCAGTCAAGGGCGGCGAGCGTGCTCCGGAGAGCAACCCGGCTTTTTTGTAAGAGGCCACCGTAAGCGAGCGATGCGCCTGGTGTCTGCTGTCAGCGCATGCGCTTATAATGTGCTTAAGTGTGCGAATTTTGCACCCGTGACTCAGTCTCCATGATGCCATATTTTACTCATAATGGCGAGGAGCTGTAATAGCAAGGAATGTGTCTTGGATAAGTCTTTGTAAAAATACACACATGGGTCTGCTATGCTTGCATTTGTCCGAGGATTTCAAGCACGATGAAATCGCACTGCCTTCCCTGGGTTCTCGTACGTGAACTGCCTGATGCTCCACATTAACGACGGCACTCGGCGAAACAACTAGAACCAGCAGTGAACAACGGCCGATCCAAAGATCACCACCGTCCCCAGAATGGCAAACGGCGGCGGCGCCGTGCCCGCACCGGCCAGCCGACACACCACCACCGCACCGTCCCGGACCGCCACCGGCGCGATCTCACCTGGATGGGCGGCGGGTCGTTGACGTGGTCGCCGAGGATCATGATCGTCTGCGGCAGGTGGTCGGGCACGTCGTACGGCGCCGCGTCGACGAACGCGCACAGGCCCAGCACGCCGGTGTGCCGCTGGCGCAGCCGCACCACGTGCTCGGCGGCGGCGGCGGCGCCGCGCGAGCCCAGCCGCGTGCTGGACATGCGCTCAAACTCGGCCTGCGCGCGGACCGGTGACGCGTTACCGTCGGCGGGGCGGGGCGGCCGCGGCAGCGGTGGCAGCAGCCTCTCCAAGGATTCAGATAGGAAATAATGCTCAGTTGAGAAGGTTGCCACTCCTGTCTGACTATCACAAATAACGTTCACACCCACTCTTGCATGCAAGTTAAAATGTTCAAAATAATTGTCGAACTGGAGCATGTATCATGAACTGGCCAAGTACAATGGAGTCACCATATCTTCCTTAGACTACTGTGCTTAAAATTACCGATCCAGCACATTAACAATAATGTTGAAGGCGACAACAAAAACAAAAAGAAACATCCGCCGATACATTCCCAGCCCGGTTTCCTGCATGAAGCTGCACCGCATTACGTTAAGGAATTCACCACATTTACTATTCTTGGCCGGACATTTATATTCTCCCACTGCGTTTTCAAGAGCAACTTCACGCTCTCAAAACATGGGCTCGAAACCAAGTCGGTGCCTCAGGTAATAGTAGCGTGACGTTAGTGTGTCAGTGGCAGTGCCAGGTAGTGGTGGTGTCAGTGTCGGTGGAAGTGTAAAGTCGAAATGTTAGTGTCAGTGGCAGTGCCTGCTCGGTCGGTTAGTGGTAGTGCCAGTGGCAGTGCTGGTGGTAGTGCCAGTGGTAGTGCCAGTGGCAGTACTGGTGGCAGTGCCAGTTGTAGTGCCTGCCCGGTGCCTGCGGTAAACGTCACCACGGTCAGATAATGTGACGGCAGGTCGAGAAGCATGCACATGTTTCAATGACACGTTGACTGCACAGGCCATAGCATGACGTCATTTTTTCGCACCCAACGGTTGCAGAAATCAGACATAGCAAGCAGACAACACAGTTGAAACTCTAAACAACATTGCTCCGATACCGACGCGCTGCTCTGAACGCCTTATCGGCTCCAATACCGTGAACGGAGCTGGTGTAGCAGCTGGACCAGCTGACGGTGTATCCACTGCAGTGGCTCACCCTCAGCTGCTGCTGGCGCCCTTTGTCGATGAAACCGCAGTGCAGCAGACCCGAGAATACCTGGACAGCCATCTCGCGCACCTCTACACGCTGGTCGTGAAGGCCAGTCACTACACACTCGGTCACCTGCGGTCACAGGAGTCACGAAGGTCACCTGCGGGTCACAGGGTCACGCATCTTCTTGCCACACCACGCACTCACTCTCCGAGGTGCGCTGGAAGGCGCACCTCGGATTTACGTTCGTTCCGTAAATCCAACGTATCGTTGGATTTGCGGTTTGGAAACCTGCATTTGGAAACACAATTTTCTGGTCATTGAACTCAGGGTGTAGTTTGTTTGTTTGTTGTTTTTTTTATTGTCACAAACTTCTTTTTGCTGTTCTGAACGTTCCAGTAGATACTTAATTTTAGTTTGAATTTCAAGAACAATGGATGCACGAATAACAAGCTGAACAAAAGGAGTGAAAAATGTGGGATACAGTCCTACTTTCCTCCGATTACTGTGCAACGTATTGATGCGTGAATGAAAGCCCATGTTTAAGAGCCCACATGCCAGGCCTTGTGTCAGAGAGCGATCGGAGGGCACTATTTAAATGCCAAAAACAACAACATTCAACCTTTCAGCCGGAAAGGAGGATCACTATTTCGGAGAGGGTAACGTTCTGGAAGACTAAAATCCAGTGCAAGTCCCCTTTTCAACCCATACGGCAAGTGCGGGGGGGGTACTGGCAGAGTCGTAAGCCGCTACAGGAGCTCCACGATTAAAGATATCAGGTCTGAGCACCTCATTGATGGTGGGAAAGACAACGCGGCTTCTACACAAATTCAATCCTCGCCGCAGGCGTTACGGTCATCCATTCTGCAGACGCGACCCCTCCGTGTCACGGGGGTCACATCTGCGGCCATCTCGCGCACTTTCACACGTTGCTCATGGAGACCCGCCACTACACACAAGTTGCTTGTGGGTCAAAGAGTCACCTGCAAGCCAGAACCCAGGGGTCACCTAGGAGTCGTGGAAGGAAACCTACTACCACGCATCACGTGGCACGCAGCTGGCAAAGTCGCGATACCGACGCCACATGCACGTCAAGTGGGGTACAGGAAGGGGTTGCGCTCATACAACCACACTCACTGCGGCTCATGTCACGTCCATGTCAGCTGAGGTACAGCAGGGGGTGGGAGTCATACAACCGCATTCACTGCGGTCCAAAGGAAGGAAAGCGCATGTTCCCGCTTGGGTCAGTGCAATTTCGTCTCTACTTTTGACCGGTTTGAATAATCGTAGGCGATAATCACATCAGTTCTTAGTTGAATTGCACCTTTATGCACTACAACTGCCCGTGGGCATACAAGCATAGGTTCCAATGAATGTACAAGGAACTTGCGCCTTTCTTCCTCCGGACAGCAGCTCGGTCCGCACAGCTTGCCGCGCAGTCGCTTTAACAGAGACGTCGCTCCACGCCACAAATGCGTCAGCTGATGCCTCAATGCGCGAGGGCGAGAATACCACACACACACGCACGCACGCACACACAGATGAGGACAATTGCACCACCTACCACTGCCAGTCACTCCAGCCCCCCCCCCCCCCCCCCCAGATGACCTGCTCGCCCCTTCAGTGCCGTGCGGCGCCACCCCCGGATGGCCCGCCGGCGCCGCCTCACCGTCTGCGCCGCCTCAGCGTTCCGCAGCAGCAGGAACATGTTGTGGAAGGCGGCCGCCTGCAGGAACGCCAGACCGGCCACGCGCACGCGCCAGTACGTGTGTCCCATGACGCGACTCAGCGCCGTCAGCAGCGCCGACATGGCCGCGATGTCGTGCCGCAGCACGGCCAGCGCGTGCAGAGTCTGTCGATGCGGCCGCCGGTCACGCAGTGATAAATTATTCGTGAAATAGGGTGGAATATACCACTTTCTGAACACTCAATCGACATCCTTCCCCAATAAGTATCGACATCCTGCTCCTTGATGCATGCTTATGAAGTCTTTGTGTCTCCTTTCTAACAGCATCTCGTTTATAAGTAGCATGTGCATGCTCTTGACAAGGAATGGTGACACGCGAACATTTCGCAATGCAATTTCAGGTAAAGGGATTACCTACAACGTGATATGGCATACAATGGCAGTTTATAGCACAGTTATTATTCTCCTTATCCAGAATATAGTTCTTAAATTATGAATCTCAAAACAAATGATAAAGGTTCAGCCGTAAGTACCTACACCATTGGCTCAAATTTGAGTCCGAAAGACATCAAAAGCATTTTAAATCACACTAATTCCATGGGAAATTTCGACATCCTACTGTGCTCGTTTAGACATCTCACACCTAACGAAAAACCATTATTTTAACCCTGCGGTCACGCCACACATGGAACGGCAGTGACGTCACACATGGGTCAGCAGTGACGACGTTATTCGTACGTCAGTGCCGACGCCACACCGGTCCGTAGTGACGTCAAACACGGGTCGGCAGTGAAACTATGCGTATGCCACACGTGACGTAACGGCGTCATCACCGGGTCGGTGATTACGCCATGCGTAGCTCAAGAGTGACGCAACGCACGGCGAGGTTACACGCGAGTCAGGACCAACGTCATACGCAGCTCGCTCGCATTTCAACCGCAGCGAACTTACATCTGTTATCTGAGATGTTCAGAGATACATAGATGTTATCTGAGATACCTGAGATGATCAGTTATCTCTAAGATAGCTTGGCAATACGACCATCAGTGACGCAGCACACATCGTTGACAACACCGCACATAACCTGACCCTCCCGGCACTAGTCACTTCGTGCGGTGACCAGCAATAGGCGCATCGGTCATGTGCCGCGCGCATCACGCAAACTGACCCCTAGCCTTCCAACCCCGACACAGTTTGACTCGAGTCTCACACCCTGACACGACTCGGCTTTCCGCCCTGATACAATTAGACTAAGGTCACCGGCTCTCTGCCTACCGAGTCACCTGACAGTCGGCACGAGTCTCTTTCCACCCTGACAAAATCGAGCCGGGATCACTCTCGCCTTCGACACTGATCGACTGTCTCCCTCATCCTAGCAGGACCAGACTGTCTCCTCTTTCACCCCGACACGTTCAGACTGGATCCTCTCTCATCATGGCAGTCACACTAGGTCCTCTTTCAACCTACCAGGCTGGGTCACATCTCAACATAATACGGTCAGACTGAACCCTCCCTAAGCCTAACAGTCGAACTGGGTCCTATCTCAGCGTGACAGTCAGACTGGAACTTCTCACCCCGACAGTATCAGACAGTGTTCTCTCACCCTGATGCAGTCCAATTGCAGATCTCGGTCTATGTCGTACGACTCCATGGCGCAGAGGTAGGGCAGCAGTTCTAGGTGTTTCGGACCGACAAACCGTAGTAGTCTCGTGCTGGCTCCACATAACAGGTACTGGCATACTGCGGGCCATACCGTCAGCATCAGAGCCACTACACAATCAGCAGATACTGGCACACTGCGGGCCATACCGTCAGCATCAGAGTCACCACACAATCGGCAGATACTGGCACACTGCGGGCCATACCGTCAGCATCAGAGTCACCACACAATCGGCAGATACTGGCACACTGCGGGCCATACCGTCAGCATCAGAGTCACCACACAATCGGCAGATACTGGCACACTGCGGGCCATACCGTCAGCATCAGAGTCACCACACAATCGGCAGATACTGGCACACTGCGGGTCATACCGTCAACGTCAGAACCACCACACAGTCAGCAGATACTGGCACACTGTGGGTCATGCCAGAGTATATTAAAGAACGGGTACACCCAAGTTTAGTAGATTCTCAGATCTAGTATCTCTGTGCCTTGGTTACGTCATATGCTAGAATATGCGATATTCTACTAGAATGTGGTGGACATCTGGCGGATTATAGAATCATATAGTAGAATATTCCAAATCTAGCAGATTCCTGGCAATTGGTGATATAGTGCCGCAACCGCGGCAAAAACTTCACGTGCTTCATTTTTCTTATTTTTCTATAATTTTCCTTAGAAAAGAGCATATAGTACTATGGCATGCTTTACTTTCTCCTGTATTCAGCTGACACGAGAAAGCAATGGATGACATGAAAAAGAGCACACAGAATGAGAAAGAACGTTCTATTTCATTTAACAGCAGCTTCCTTTTCTGCCGAAGCTCGACGCACGACTGGCCTTGAGGGCCAGCCCGTCGTCATGGCAACGACTTAGGCCCCGCCCTCCGGGAGTCGGCAGGCCGGTTTTGTGTTGTGTTCTCGTTTACCGGCAAGGAAACATACTTTTTCGGGGTGATACAAGTAAAAACGATCCGGATTCGTGTGTATAATTCTTCAGGCATTCGCATGGTATCAAATTTTCCTGCATACAATTAAAATTGTCTGCGTAAAGCCGTGGAAAATATTGGCTATTTTGGCTTGAGACGCACGCAAAGTGCTGCCGAGTATCGCCTTGGCTACGTCACAGGCCCGGAACAACTTGACCGCCCCCCGGGTCATACCGCCCACGGCAGGAAACCACAACACGCGATCCCTACGCCAAAACTGCACCTCAACAGACCACTCTAGGGTACGGAGCCCACCATGCTGGAACATCACCGCCGAGTGGCGAGGTACGGCCCCGCCGCTTCCGGAGGCAGACAGCACTGTGTATCGGCGCAGCACCGGTCGGTGTTGCAGTGCCGCCGTGCCGGCCCACTCACCGGTCTGCAGTAGGCGCATGGCCGTCTGCCGTTCGTCGGTGACCTGCACGGCGCCCGACTCCGCCGCGCCGTTGCCTGCAGCAGACGGACACACACGGTGATGGCCGACGGCGGCCGCCGGTCGGGCGTGGTTCCGCCGACACAGCCGGCGCCAACTCTGAGTCTGAGGCAAGCGGAACTGTTCGGCTCCTGACCCGAAGTGGGCAGCAGAACAAAATATTCTGTTTTGGAAATCTAGGGAGAATCACATTATTTCAAGACCTTTGACTTTCATTGCTGGTGATTCAGAACACTTCTGCCTATAGCTTCCAACATAGATACTTTTTCTGTGGCGATTCATTTTGCTGCCAAAGCTAACGACAACCATCTCATGATAATCGCTCTGCAATAAGCAAGGTAGAATGTTGGCGAAGTCGCCTTTGAGGCAGTGTTTGACTTGGACGACATTGTGTACTGCTCTTTTTCAACAACAAAGCATTCATTTTCTTCAGCTATCACATCAAACAACCCTCGCTGGGGTAAAAACTCTTGAAACCCGCCGAAGCCCATGTCCTGGTCCAAGTGATGCCCGAGCTCGAGGGACCGCACACTATGAGGGAGGCGACCCGCTGACACTCACTGCGCGTGTCCGATATCAACAGGATGTCCAGCCGAGGCAGCACCGTCTCGAAGAGTCGGTCCGACGGACTCAGCGTCGCCGGACCGCCGTACACGTCCATGTGGTACACCTTGCTGAGCACCCTGCCGCCGACCAGCCACCCAGCATCAGCATCCGAGTAGTTTCGGTATCTGGACAACTTCAGAACGTGTACTTAAGTTCTTCCTTTTATACCTCCAGGGTTGACATGCACCCGGACAAAATAGACATAGTCATGTCAGCTGCATGTTCTTAACGAATTAAAACCAGCGAAAATACTGACCCGACTGGCCGACAATTTAACTATCACCGAGCCTTGCCAGTCGAATTTCAGTTCACTACATTGGTCAGAATGACAAATTGGTGATTAAACATGGACATACACAATAGGAATATCCCAAGCCCCCCAGGATGCGCTAAAATGCGGGAAATAAAAATGCATGTCGAAAACAACTTACAAAGAACGGCCATCTTGTCGTGATGTGACAAGAAATGAGACACCGGCGCACCTATACATTGTTTCTTGAAACGATAATGAAAATACCAAGTTTTTGGCACACTAATTGGAAAGCGGTGAGCATGAAAAGCGCATGAGATAATGTTGTTTAATACAACGAAGAATGGCTCTTAGATGCTCCTGGATTTTAGACATTGCGTGTAAAGAAAATATACGACCTTCAATATACCAGGAGGTGCTGAGTTGACATCAAAAGTATCGATAAAGATTATACTTTATTATTCAACGTTTCGGCCAGGGGCCATCGTCACGAGTGGTAAGTATAATCTCCTGACGATGGCCCCTGGCTGAAACGTTGAGTAATACAGTATAATCTTTACCGATACTTTTGATGTCAACTCAGCACCTCCTGGTATATTGAAGGTCGTATATTTTCTTTACACGCAATGAGATAATGTTGCAATATTTACTTTTTAGCAGCGAAGTGGGAAGAACTTCAAACCAAAAATAGTCTTAGTCGTTGAAAAGCACCAAGAAGGTGGCTTAGGCAGTTAGTTAGTTTAATGGGTGCTTCGATCAAAAAGTGATCATCTAGCGCCCAAATATCTACAGCGTCTAAAGCTACCCCTGGTTTATCTACCGCGTCTAAAGCTACCCCTGGTTTATCTACCGCGTCTAAAGCTACCCCTGGTTTGCCAACAGGCCGTCTGGTGCTTCTTTGATACCCTGCCATTATTCCCATACCGAATCCATCAGGTGCCTGGTATGCTGGTGCTCTAACGTTTCGCCCCGATCGTAGGTCCGGTGCTCTGGCACTGTCCTGATTCCCCAGTGTCACCGCCTTGGCCATCCGGCACCCCCTCCGGTACCCACCCTCCGATCCTGTGCAGCCAGCCACTCTGGCACTGACCTGACATTCTGACATCACCTCTGCTGGTACCTACCCTCCGACCCTGTGCCGCCAGCCGTTCTGGCACTGGCCTGATATTCTGACACCGCCTCTGCTGGTACCTACCCTTCTATCCGGTGCCACCAGCCGTTCTGGCACTGGCCTGACATTCATACATCACCTCTGCTGATACCTACCCTTCTATCCGGTGCCGCCAGCCGTTCTGGCACTGGCCTGACATTCATACATCACCTCTGCTGATACCTACCCTTCTATCCGGTGCCGCCAGCTGTTCTGGCACTGGCCTGACATTCCGACATCACCTCTGCTGGTACCTACCCTTCTATCAGGTGCCGCCAGCCGTTCTGGCACTGACCTGACATTCCGACATCACCTCTGCTGGTACCCACCCTCCGATCCTGTGCCGCCAAGCGCTCTGGCACTGGCCTGACATTGCGACATCACCTCTGCCGCCATCCGTCACCTCTGCTGGCACCTACCCTCCGATCCTGTGTCGGATGTTCTGGTAGGGGTGGGCGAGGTGCGGCTGTACCATGTCGTTGACCCGGTGTAACAGCTCGGCGCCCCGCCACTCCACCTCTCCAATCACGGTCTGGAACACGGCCGCGTGCCGCGGTGACCATCTCACACGTCATCCGCAGTCACCGCAATGACGTCATCCATTATCAAACACATCCCACCGGCGCCATCCCAACTCTATGTCACCCCAGCAGAACCGCTCCAGCTCTTGGCAGACATTTGCTCTTCACGCGCGCCAAACCGGCTTCACTTTGTCTGCACTACTAACGTAAGACATCCGCTTCATTTGCGTGCTAACGCGTACCGTCCCACGCCAGCTGGCAATTCTGAGCTCAAGTTGTTATAAATCACGAATGTTGCCCGACAACTCCGATGATGATTATTGGGGCCCGACAACTCCGACATTATCTACACCACTGCTCACCGTCTATGACATGACCTGCGCTGTGGTCACGCCTTACAAGGGTCACACGCGGAACTTGCGTACGCTCACAGTCAGACTTTATGTAAAATCACACACTCCGCTCCCCAGCTTCCCAAGTTTGCCATGAGTTACGGCCAGACTTCCATACAATACCTACACCCCACCTTATGAACATACATTCAACCCTTTCTGAGATTCCTAGCTCGTGCGTGATGCCCCACACGTGACCTGAGCCCAACTGACCGTACCTGAGCCCAGCTGACCTGACCTGAGCCCAGCTGACCGTACCTGAGCTCAGCTGACCTGACCTGAGCTCAGCTGACCTGACCTGAGCTCAGCTGACCTGACCTGAGCTCAGCTGACCTGAGCCCATCTGACCTGACCTGAGCCCAGCCGCCGCCAGACGAGTTCGCCGGGCCGCCCCGGACAGGAGCGGCGCGCTCACCTGCAGCAGGAAGAGCCGGATGCCGACGAGGAAGAGCGACTCGTCGCGGCCGAACACCGGCCGCATCATCTCCTCCACCAGCCAGTGGTGCCGGTTGGGGTCGCGGTCCGCCTGCCGCACGGCAGTCAAGCACGGTCACGTCAGCAGCGCCCGGCGCCCGCACATACGCGGCACACCCGGCCCAACACCCACAGTCCTGACTGCGAGACATCACCGGTCACTAAACGTCAACTCCAGCCAACCCGCTCCTATCGTCGCCCCGTAAATCGGCTTCGTAACTTGCACTTGACTTGTAAACTTGCAAACTTGGACATTTTTTTACTTGCAAGTCGTGAAGTTTAGGATACCGAGGATACTTCTGAGCCATGCCGCGCTTGGTGCAAGTGAACTTAAACGACCTTATCATCCGATATAATAGTTCCCCATACAACAATCCGACAGCAAGCTTCAGCGGCTGAGTTTGGTGCAATGTCAGCTAACTGGTGACCGATCTACACTTCGATCAGCATCGTCCGTGGTGATGGTGATGGGTTGCTGCTTTAAAGCACGCCGCCCGATATTCGGCAGCATGATCGGTAGTCGATGATATCATCGGAAGCCCATTCCCACAGTACCCCCTGCAGACGAAATAGCTGCCGTATTAGCTGGTAGCCCCTAGGCGAACCCGCTTTGTTTTAGTTTTGCAGGCAGGCTGCTGACGGCGATGGGGATGGCCTCGCGGAGGAGTGATATTGTACACGAGATATTTGTGCACGTGCATGGCAATTATTTTGGCTCATGAGAGCACCATCACCAGTCGCGCGACACCCAGCGCACATGGCTCGGCGAGCGTGCGTGAGGCCAAAGTGCGTTGATCGATTGACTGATTTGTTTTGGCTTTAGGGCGCCTGAACTGCCAGTGGCTATCTGGCGCCCAAGGTTAACGTGGTTGAACGGCACAACGCGAATCAGGCGTGGGCCGGACTTGCGTGGATGTCTGGGTGGTGGCGGTGGTGGAATGATGCTTTAGGGCGAGCCAACCACCTGGCTAAGTTGTGCTCGAGAATGGCCACACAGCACGCAGTCCCACCGACGTACAGGGTCAGCACACTGCCAGCGCAGGCGTGCGGGGCACGTGCGGCGGGTACCCACCACACTGTGGTTGATACAGGCGGCCCAGTTCTCGGCCGTCTCCTGGTTGATCTTGGCCACGCCCGACCGCAGCAGTGGCAGCAGGTACTGCCACATCCGCTGGACACTCTCAAACGGCCAGTGCTTGCTGCCGCGGATCAGACCTGAGGTCGACACAACAGTGCTGTAGCGTGCACGGGCAGGGGCGGGAAGAGCCACTGTTGACGCCTACGGATGCATAATGTCACAGTTGCAGCTATGGACAGGCAACTCGATGTCAGATAGATACACAGGCAGACAGAACTGGAGCCAGAAGGGCTCGGAGTGACGATTGGAACCACACAAAAGGAGGAAATGACTCCGTGCTTGGGGACTGATTGCTCAGGAGCGTTCCACGCGCTGGCACGACGCAGCACACCCGACACCTGTTGCGCCACGTGCCACCAACAGCCATCACCAACCTGAGCCAACAAAACCACACGGTAGGCCAGGCCGCGCCAGATCTGCGGTCAGAACCGCCAGCTCAGCAACAAAAGGCGCCAAGGTAGAAAGCGTTTGCTGATCACAAGTTCGCCGGCGGCCACCCGGCGTCAGAAGCTAGCGACGTGCGCCGAACCGATAGAAATCAAGTGCAGCTAAACCTAGCCTCTCCATTAAACGATGCCACCTGTCGGGCGCCTACGACCTGCACCTCAACGGTGACACCCCGCCTGTCGACCTACCTGCAACGATCTCACATAAACACTTCTGAGCGCTCTCAGTCACCTCCAGACTGAGCCGGTCCAGGTGGGGTCGGAACACGTCCAGCATCGCCTCGCCGTGGTTACGGAACAGGCCCTGGCAACACGTCACCACGCGACCGTCACACGGAGAAGGCAGCGCGGGGGAGCACAGCCGGGGTGACACCAACTATGTTTGCACAGGCTCGTATCGGGCACAGGAGCACCTCCGTGATGACTCAGGAGCACTTCCGTGAAATCTCAGCGCAACCCGCGAAATGCATGCAAACCACTGGCGAAACACGCGTGTGAGCTCCACGAAACGTGAGCATCTACACGCAACACAACACGTCGCCAGATACACCACGAACAACACGAACCACAAACGCGTAGGCATGACGACACAACACATCCAACCACCTTGCAGACGATGAAGACGTTCTCCGAGAACAGGTCGCACCCCTTGTGCTCCTCCAGACCGAGATATCCGACCAGCTTGGTGGCGACGTCGGCGGTCAGGAAGTCACGCACGACGGCGGCCGTCTCGGCGCCGGGCCGCGGCCCGTCCTCCGCCTGTCGGTAGAGTCGCAGCTGGCGCGGCCACTGGCAGTAGCCCCACTTCATCTTGTGCACGTAGCGGGCGGCGGCCCACTGCGCGGCGTCGCGCGGCACCGTCGCGCTGTCGTACTGCATCCACAGGTTGTCGGCGCGCTCGCCGAACTGGCGCCAGCCGCGCCAGCGGCCCGCGTCCGCCGGCAGCGCGTGGTCGCCGCCGCCGGCCGGACGCTGCTCGACCTGCGCCGGCTCCACCGGCACCGTCTGGTGCACCGGCTTCTGCTGCTTCAGGATGGCGCCGACTATCAGCAGCGCGCTCTGCGGACGGCGCGACGGGTTAGCGCGGGGGTCGGGTGTCGCGCTGTGACCCGCCGGCAGTGACGGGACGCTCTGGCACGTGGTGGTGCTGCCGCGTGTGGCGATACCTGGTGGCAGCAGGTGGCCTTTGCCACGAGACGCGAGCCGTAGCCGGATTCGTGAATCGTCACACCACTTCACTAGCCAGCATAATACAGTAGTGATGGGTTGGATACAAAGTTAGTACAGGCTTGGACCATGCCAGTGTCGAAAAATAATTCGCCGAACCATCTAAAAATATTGGTTCCTATCAAACAATGAAACATGCATGCACTCCTTGGCACGATATAATGGCACGATAGTATGGCACGATAGTATGACATTATGATATAGCACGATATTATGGCACGATAGTATGGCACGATGTTATTGCATGATATTATGACACGATGGGACAAGCACCCAATTTACTTTTATTTTCTCTGGTTATGAGGGCACCCTAAAATGGACGAAATTTTTCGCATCTGTCCGGGACTTACTGTATTATCTCGAACACAATGCAAATAATTAAAAAAATATCCGAAACAATCGGAAATGAAACATAATAATCAAATATCAATATCAAGTTAGGGAATTAATGTGATAGGACAGTAAGATGTTGCGTAACAAAGTAGGATGTACGCTGCACGTTGCTTTGCATGGGAGGGACACAATAAAATACGCATGGCAATCGAAAGGGGTAACGACCTGAGGGAGATCTCACGAACAGCCAGCATACATTCACCGCCATCGAATCACTTCAAAGTCCCGATAAACACACGCAAACCGGCCACCGGACGCGCAGCGCACGTCACTGTCTTAAGCTCGCCACTCTCCCCCCCCATTTGGTCGGGGGGGGAGGGAGGAGGGGAGGGGGGGGTAAAACCCAAACACTTTAGATTGCGAGACGAGATCTTACCCCAACCCCCCCACACCTTGCGCACGAAGATGGAGGTGTGCAGCAGCTGGTTGAGCGAGAAGCGCACGAGACGCGTCGGCACCGGCACGTCCGGCCGCACCAGCAGACTGACCAGCTCCAGACACAGCTCGTAGCGTCGCCAGTGCCTGTGGCAGAGCACGGCCAACCGTAGCGCGGGTCGACTGTGACTGTGCCGGCGAGTGTGGCGAACCGCCCACTGTGCGACGACCGCCAGCTGGGACGACAGTGTGCGAGCAGTGTGCATCATGAGGGATACGATTAAGTATTACCAGACCATCTCCTGGTGCCGCCCACCTGGGTACACGGACAGTGTGACGCCCTCCCTTAGCACACAACCAAGTTACTGCCCGCTCCTGGTACACAGACAGTGTGACGCCCTTCCTAAGCAAACAATCAAAGTGCCGCCTTCCCTCCCCCCCCCCCCCCCGCGGGCCCCCCCCCCTTTCCGCTGGTCGGGGGGGGAGTTCTTCCCCATTTTATTTCAAGAACTATCCTGGTAAGCAACAAAGGAAAAACGCTTTTGATAGCTGTTGACAAGCTCTATCGAAAGTATTTCGGTCATTTTCTCGCTCAGGTCAATATTTAGGTCACTGGGTCATCATATGTCAAATTCGACCAGATCGGGTGGGACCCTCAGATATTGGCACATATCTCAGGACCTGTAACAGATAGAAACAAACTGCAAATGCTATTCGACAGCCCTTGAAATGTGCTATCGACATATGCTGTGTAATTTAAGGTCAGATCAACAGATGGGTCACCGAAACAATGACCTCAGGTCAAGGTCATGGGGTAGAGTAGGGAGGTCATGTAATATATCAATCGCCACGTCTTGGCGATACAAGCACAATGACGGTAATTTCAGCCTTCTAGCTCAATGCATTGCGATATAATGCGCAGAAATGTGCTAGTGATTTCAGGTGACCTCAGCTGACCTTGGTGGGGCCACTGAGCAAAAATGTCAGCGATAGCATTGCGAATAGCTTCCAACTACACGCCATAACGGTTGGAGGTCATTCCGAGAGCAAATATGTAACCAGGAAACATTTGTATATTTTTCCATAGGCTTATAATGGGTAAGCCATGGCCACGACCTGACCTCAGGTCAACGCTACGAAAAAACCGTGATATACATATTATAGACCCTGATAAGATCATGTCGTGATATAAGTTTGAAATAAATCGCCCAATTATTGTGGGAGTGATGACACCTAGAACTCGGAGGGACATTAGGTCACTTCGCCTGACCTGGTGACCTGACTTGAGATGACCCAGGGTCAACAATTTCTGAGGATATGCGGAAAAGACCAATGAGCAGCCATGCGACGTTTGACCTTGCTAACCCGATTAGTATGGCGGCAAAGTGGGAAAAACCGCAGGGGGGCAGATATCTGCCCCCCCCGGACGTGCGCGGGTTAATACGGAACCAATGTATCGCACTCCCCGAGTACACAATCAGTGTGGCGCCCTTTCTCAGTACGCAGCCAACGTCCCGCCCTCCCCTGGCCCACAGCCGGTGTGACGCCCTTCCTTAGTGCACAGTCGCGGGTCCCCCTCCCCCGTCAGCGGGAACTCACAGCGTGCCGCCCTCCATCAGCGTCAGCAGCCGATCCAGCAGCGCGTCGTACCGGCTGCGGTTGAGGCCACTCTCCTGTCGCAGCCGGTCGACGGCGCCGGCGGCGGCGACGGCCGGCGGCGGCGCGCGGCCCGCCGGCACTGGCTCGCTGCTCCACAGCTCCTCAGCCAGTGCCAGACACGCGGCGGGCATCTGCAACACGGCACCACGGTCACACGCACGCCGAGCCCGCCTGCTGTCTTACGGCACCAACCAGCTGCTCGACACGCACCATCTGCGACACGGCACCACGGTCACACGCACGTCGAGCCCGCCTGGTGTCTTACGGCACCAACCAGCTGCTCGACACGCACCGTCTGCAACACGGCACCACGGTCACACGCACGTCGAGCCCGCCTGCTGTCTTACGGCACCAACCAGCTGCTCGACACGCACCATCTGCGACACGGCACCACGGTCACACGCACGTCGAGCCCGCCTGGTGTCTTACGGCACCAACCAGCTGCTCGACACGCACCATCTGCAACACGGCACCACGGTCACACGCACGCCGAGCCGGCCTGCTGTCTTACGGCACCAACCAGCTGCTCGACACGCACCGTCTGCAACACGGCACCACGGTCACACGCACGCCGAGCCGGCCTGGTGTCTTACGGCACCAACCAGCTGCTCGACACGCACCGTCTCCTCTGACAGACGCTCACAACCTGTCCGACCCACTGACCCCGCGTCGATGGGTGGCAAGCACACGCCCGATCCATTAAGCACGTGGTTATTGCCGCGTGCTTAATGGATGGCAACCATGTGCTCACCTAGCACCAGCCAGCCGTTCGACTGACACTGACCGTCTTCTCGATGGGCACCGCCTCGTAGACGTCAGTCTCCTTGCGTATCCGCTCCATCAGGCCCACGATCGAGTCCTTCTCGGAGCTGGGGCACGTGACCAGCGCCGGCCACAGCGCCTCGGCCAGCTCCCAGTTCTGCACGCGCATCAGAGAGCGCTGCCCCGTGCCAAGCACCACGTACAGCAGACCCTGGAGGCAAATGACGTCATCAGCGACTGCTGGCCCATGCCCAGCACCACGTGCAGCAGACATTGTTGGCGAGTAACTCCAGGGTCAAAATAGAGCGCTGCAGGTCATGACCTGATACTGGGTGCAGTCACAGCACGGCAGGTGGACACCTTGCCCGTTACAGTCATCTTTCAGCCCATGCCAAACAGTGACATCAAAATATACGACATAACTTAAACATATCAATACAAATGCTACAAAGCAGTGTTGACAACGCTGTAATGAAATCTTCGACTGATGACAAACTAACATCCGAGTCCAAGAAATATAGACGGGTCGGAGGGGAGGGGGTATTGTACAAGGTAGGCTGAAGCGTGGATTGTGGTATATTAAGTTATGCAGCAGGTCTGCAGTGGACATATACAATGCATGGAACTACCACTGAAACCCAAAACAGCTTCTGGATCTGCGGTTGGTTGGTTTTTGGTTTTGCGACACGTCGACCGTTGAGTCATGTAGCGTCGCCAATCTCTCACGCCGATTGGCCGCGGGCGAAGAGTAGCGACAGGTGAGATTCGAACCCACAACCTTTCGATTGTGAGACGAGCATCTTACCCCTAGACCACTCGTCCACTAGGACTGGATCTGCGGCGTGACTAGCACATCTACATAAAAGTACACCAGTTCACTATGTATGGCTATATTAGAGAAGAAATAGGAGAAGTTATTTCAGTTTTGCAACGATTTCGGTGTACCATTCTGGGCTTCTTAACATATACAGCCGTCATCATTTGTGACGATGGCTTCGGCACCGCACACAAAACAGAGGGCTGCAGGTGCACAAACCAACAAACACATAAGATGATCATATGCTACTTTGTTATCAAGCTATTGAGCCTCGTGCTCATTGCCCACGAACAGCAATTATTGCAGTTCTGCAATGCCACGGGGAACCATGCCAAGTGCGTGTGCTCCGCAGAGGTGGCTCCAACGCCGCAGAGTTGGGCATCGATGTTCCAACTGGCGGAGCGACACCGAACTCGACACGGCCACGAACCTATCGCAACACGACTTGAACGCAGCAGGTCAGGTGTAGCTTCGGCGGGGCAGTGCTGCCATGCCGAATGCATACCGCACTAATCCAGCCAATTTGTGGAGACTGTAAGACACACACTGGGTTGTTCGCATGACACATCCAGGGTCGCCCATGTTCCGCAACCTCGCCGCACACGCCGGCCGGCTGCCACTACACGATGACGCCTGCTCCGTGATCACCAGGCGACGACCATTTGGCTGTCACGCCGCAATGGTGCGAGCTGACGGCCGGGGGCGGGGTGGTCACCTTGAGCTGCTCGTGTGTCAGGTCGGGAGTCTGCAGCAGGCGCACCACGCTGGGCCACAGCGCCATGTAGCCCTGGTAGCAGCCGTACACGCCGTTGCACAGCACCGCCTGCGCCGTGTGTCGCACCTGCGGCCGAGAGGACTCGTCAGTGTGTCGCACCTGCGGCCGAGACAACCAGTCAGTGTGTCGCACCTGCGGCCGAGATGACCAGTCAGTGTGTCGCACCTGCGGCCGAGATGACCAGTCAGTGTGTCGCACCTGCGGCCGAGACAACCGGTCAGTGTCGCACCTGCGGCCGAGACAACCGGCCAGTACCGTACCAACGGCAGAGAGGACTCGTCAGTGTGTCGCACCTGCGGCCGAGAGGACTCGTCAGTGTGTCGCACCTGCGGCCGAGATGACCAGTCAGTGTGTCGCACCTGCGGCCGAGACAACCGGACAGTGCCAGTGCAGACCGACCGCCAGCAGGAGTCAGTGCAGCATCTCAGCTGGGGATGCGACATGCCTGGTTCACACACCTCACCTCCCGGTGGGCAGAATGAGCCAGGCCGCCCCAGGCCGGCACTTCCGGTCCGGCCGGCGTTCAGTGACGGGGCCGCTCGACATGCCGTCGGCGTCTGGTCGGTCACCGACGCCGTGCACAGCTGCGCCGGAACTGTCGCCACCGCCGCAATCACCGCATTGTAGTTGTAGTTATTGTAGTTTAGGGGCGCATCGACTGCACAGGCCATATAGCAGCGGGACTCACCGTGTGGTACTGGCTGATGGAGAGCTTCAGCAGGTCGTCCGTCACCTGCTTCAGCGTGTTGGTCAGCGGCGTCACGTTTCTGAAGACGACGCGCTGATTGTGCTGCAGTTGTATCCTGCGAACCGAACAGATGCCGGTGTGTGTTGGCATGGCAGCGGCGCTACGGCACCGAGCACGCCAAACGAGCACGTCAAACGCCATCTGCAGGCCACAGGCATCACAGTCCAGCGTCACCACTGTCAAAAAGCTGCCAGTGACACTAGATGGTGTCATCATGATCCAGCGTCACCACTGCCAATAAGCTGCCAGTGACACTAGATGGTGTCATCATGATCCAGCGTTACCACTGCCAATAAGCTGCGAGTGACACTAGATGGTGTCATCATGATCCAGCGTTACCACTGCCAATAAGCTGCGAGTGACACCAGATGGTGTCATCATGATCCAGCGTCACCACTGCCAATAAGCTGCGAGTGACACTAGATGGTGTCATCATGATCCAGCGTCACCACTGCTAATAAGCTGCGAGTGACACTAGATGGTGTCATCATGATCCAGCGTCACCACTGCCAATAAGCTGCGAGTGACACTAGATGGTGTCATCATGATCCAGCGTCACCACTGCCAATAAGCTGCCAGTGACACTAGATGGTGTCATCATGATCCAGCGTCACCACTGCCAATAAGCTGCGAGTGACACTAGATGGTGTCATCATGATCCAGCGTCACCACTGCCAATAAGTTTCGAGTGACACTAGATGGTGTCATCATGATCCAGCGTTACCACTGCCAATAAGCTGCGAGTGACACTAGATGGTGTCATCATGATCCAGCGTCACCACTGCCAATAAGTTTCGAGTGACACTAGATGGCAGTGATGATTATTCGTAAATAGGGTGGAATATACCACTTTCTAAACGCTCAATCAACATCCTTCTCCAAGAAGTATCGACATCCGCTACGTGATGCGCGCTTATGAAGTCTTCGTGTCTCCTTTCTAACATTATCTCGTTCATAAGTATTATGCTCATGCTCTTGATAAGGGATGGTGATACGAAAATATTTCGCAACGCAATTTCAGGTAAAGTGATTACCTATAATATGATATGGCATACAATTCCAGTTCAGGCATACAATTACAATTCAGCACATATTTTTTCTCTCGCTATAGCGAACATAGTTCTTCCTAAATTATGAATTTCTAATCAAAGGATAAAGGTAGTCATAAGTGCGCCATTGGCTGAAATTTGAGTCTCAACGGCATCAAAAGCATTTTAAATGACACTAATTCCATGCCAAATTTCGACATCCTCCTGCACTCGTTTCGACATCTACACCTAACGAAAACCATTATTTTAACGCTGCTAGATGGTGTCATCATAATCCAGCGTCACCACTGCCAATAAGTTTCGAGTGACACTAGATGGTGTCATCATAATCCAGCGTCACCACTGCCAATAAGCTGCGAGTGACACTAGATGGTGTCATCATGATCCAGCGTCACCACTGCCAATAAGCTGCGAGTGACACTAGATGGTGTCATCATAATCCAGCGTCACCACTGCCAATAAGCTGCGAGTGACACCAGATGGTGTCATCATGATCCAGCGTCACCACTGCCAATAAGTTTCGAGTGACACTAGATGGTGTCATCATGATCCAGCGTCACCACTGCCAATAAGTTTCGAGTGACACTAGATGGTGTCATCATAATCCAGCGTCACCACTGTCAATAAGCTGCCAGTGACACTAGATGGTGTCATCATGATCCAGCGTCACCACTGCCAATAAGCTGCGAGTGACACCAGATGGTGTCATCATGATCCAGCGTTACCACTGCCAATAAGCTGCGAGTGACACTAGATGGTGTCATCATGATCCAGCGTCACCACTGCCAATAAGCTGCGAGTGACACTAGATGGTGTCATCATGATCCAGCGTCACCACTGCCAATAAGCTGCGAGTGACACTAGATGGTGTCATCATGATCCAGCGTCACCACTGCCAATAAGCTGCGAGTGACACTAGATGGTGTCATCATGATCCAGCGTCACCACTGCCAATAAGCTGCGAGTGACACCAGATGGTGTCATCATGATCCAGCGTCACCACTGCCAATAAGCTGCGAGTGACACTAGATGGTGTCATCATGATCCAGCGTCACCACTGCCAATAAGCTGCGAGTGACACTAGATGGTGTCATCATGATCCAGCGTCACCACTGTCAATAAGCTGCGAGTGACACTAGATGGTGTCATCATGATCCAGCGTCACTACTGCCAATAAGCTGCGAGTGACACCAGATGGTGTCATCATGATCCAGCGTTACCACTGCCAATAAGCTGCGAGTGACACTAGATGGTGTCATCATGATCCAGCGTCACCACTGTCAATAAGCTGCGAGTGACACTAGATGGTGTCATCATGATCCAGCGTCACTACTGCCAATAAGCTGCGAGTGACACTAGATGGTGTCATCATGATCCAGCGTCACCACTGCCAATAAGCTGCGAGTGACACTAGATGGTGTCATCATGATCCAGCGTTACCACTGCCAATAAGCTGCGAGTGACACTAGATGGTGTCATCATGATCCAGCGTCACCACTGCCAATAAGCTGCGAGTGACACTAGATGGTGTCATCATGATCCAGCGTTACCACTGCCAATAAGCTGCGAGTGACACTAGATGGTGTCATCATGATCCAGCGTCACCACTGTCAATAAGCTGCGAGTGACACTAGATGGTGTCATCATGATCCAGCGTCACCACTGCCAATAAGCTGCGAGTGACACTAGATGGTGTCATCATGATCCAGCGTCACCACTGCCAATAAGCTGCGAGTGACACTAGATGGTGTCATCAGGATCCAGCGTCACCACTGCCAATAAGCTGCGAGTGACACTAGATGGTGTCATCATGATCCAGCGTCACCACTGCCAATAAGCTGCGAGTGACACTAGATGGTGTCATCATGATCCAGCGTCACCACTGTCAATAAGCTGCGAGTGACACTAGATGGTGTCATCATGATCCAGCGTCACTACTGCCAATAAGCTGCGAGTGACACCAGATGGTGTCATCATGATCCAGCGTTACCACTGCCAATAAGCTGCGAGTGACACTAGATGGTGTCATCATGATCCAGCGTCACCACTGTCA
This sequence comes from Ashinkailepas kermadecensis, assembly GCA_034440615.1. Classification (NCBI taxonomy): domain Eukaryota; kingdom Metazoa; phylum Arthropoda; class Thecostraca; family Neolepadidae; genus Ashinkailepas; species Ashinkailepas kermadecensis. The sequence goes on along the minus strand of JAOTOM010004538.1, from coordinate 79,748 downwards.
ATAAGCTGCGAGTGACACTAGATGGTGTCATCATGATCCAGCGTCACTACTGCCAATAAGCTGCGAGTGACACTAGATGGTGTCATCATGATCCAGCGTCACCACTGCCAATAAGCTGCGAGTGACACTAGATGGTGTCATCATGATCCAGCGTTACCACTGCCAATAAGCTGCGAGTGACACTAGATGGTGTCATCATGATCCAGCGTCACCACTGCCAATAAGCTGCGAGTGACACTAGATGGTGTCATCATGATCCAGCGTTACCACTGCCAATAAGCTGCGAGTGACACTAGATGGTGTCATCATAATCCAGCGTCACCACTGTCAATAAGCTGCCAGTGACACTAGATGGTGTCATCATGATCCAGCGTCACCACTGCCAATAAGCTGCGAGTGACACTAGATGGTGTCATCATGATCCAGCGTCACCACTGTCAATAAGCTGCGAGTGACACTAGATGGTGTCATCATGATCCAGCGTCACCACTGCCAATAAGTTTCGAGTGACACTAGATGGTGCCATCATAATCCAGCGTCACCACTGCCAATAAGCTGCGAGTGACACTAGATGGTGTCATCATGATCCAGCGTCACTACTGCCAATAAGCCGCGAGTGACACCAGATGGTGTCATCATGATCCAGCGTCACCACTGCCAATAAGCTGCGAGTGACACTAGATGGTGTCATCATGATCCAGCGTCACTACTGCCAATAAGCTGCGAGTGACACCAGATGGTGTCATCATGATCCAGCGTCACCACTGCCAATAAGCTGCGAGTGACACTAGATGGTGTCATCATGATCCAGCGTCACCACTGCCAATAAGCTGCGAGTGACACTAGATGGTGTCATCATGATCCAGCGTCACCACTGCCAATAAGCTGCGAGTGACACTAGATGGTGTCATCATGATCCAGCGTCACCACTGCCAATAAGCTACGAGTGACACTAGATGGTGTCATCATGATCCAGCGTTACCACTGCCAATAAGCTGCGAGTGACACTAGATGGTGTCATCATGATCCAGCGTCACTACTGCCAATAAGCTGCGAGTGACACCAGATGGTGTCATCATGATCCAGCGGCACTACTGCCAATAAGCTGCGAGTGACACTAGATGGTGTCATCATGATCCAGCGTTACCACTGCCAATAAGCTGCGAGTGACACTAGATGGTGTCATCATGATCCAGCGTCACCACTGCCAATAAGCTGCGAGTGACACTAGATGGTGTCATCATGATCCAGCGTCACCACTGCCAATAAGCTGCGAGTGACACTAGATGGTGTCATCATGATCCAGCGTCACCACTGCCAATAAGCTGCGAGTGACAACAGATGACAATCAACACCATCTGTAGAGGGCATCCGGTGGTAACGCACCGTGGCCGGGCAGAAGGAAAGCTCAGACTCTTCTTAATATGGAAGCCGAGCACAGACACAGCATTTAAGTGCAGATGGAGAGCCAAGGGGACTTCACCGAATCGTGTCCACGAGGTCCCAGATCAAGACAACCTTGGGTACACAGAGCCTGCCGGCTCGTCGGCGGCTCGCAGCACTCACCAGGCGGCCAGCGTGCGACTCGAGTACTTCTTGGGGCCGAAGTCCTTGCCCTGAGACGCCCGACTGGTGTAGAGCAGCTTCATCTCGGCCTCGTTCTCGGTGCGCTTCACGCCGAAGTGGAACATGGCCGTCTCCAGGATCTGCGACAAGTTGTCGTCTTGGTACAGTGGGTAACGACCAGCGGAAACCGCATAGCTGCGCATCTGTTCCCCGATGATCTCAGTATTACACTTTCGAATGACGGTCTCTTCGGATGAATTGCAAGCGGGCTTTAGTGGGAAAATTCCAGTGTGTGCGCTGTTTATGTGACGGAGCTTGAGGACGGGCGAAGTTTGGTCACCAGTGGTTGTGAACGTGACGTTTCCTGTCGTGTATTAGCGATGTTTTTTTATAATGATCTTGCCAGAATCACGCCAAACTATTGACCGTAATTATCAGTGTCCAATTAGGCACGTTAGCAAGATAACTTATTCATCAGCACAATTCGTCATTAAAAATTATGAAATCCATAACCAAGTAGAAAGCAGTCAACAACTGCACCATCAGTGCCGCTGCGGCGCCAATGTACAAACGCATTTATCAGCATGTGTAAATTGGCATGCTGGATGTGTTTATATTGTAAACTAGCAATACTTCTGGATGAGAAGCAGAGCAGCTGGAGAGAACAAACTATTAGCTTTAAGTATGTAGACCGCCGCTCGAACGCGAAACGGGGTGGGGAACTCTGACCTGAATACTAGGCTTCGGAAAACGTGTCACAATCCACAAAGGAAATTGAACGGGAGAAGATGGCAATTTCGTGGGTTTTTCTTTCCGAATCGTATATTTAGGAATATGGAGTAGGTTTCGTTAGCTTAATCCCTGCCAGCTTGGGCTCTTCCAACTTACTGGCCACCGGATTTACAACAGCCAGCACATCAATTACATTAATATGGGGATGAATCCACGATTCAGTTGGGGGCTAGATATAAATAATGGTCCCGCCACACAACATGGGCGTCGCCACGGACTTTGGGAGGTAGCGGTGGTAGGACAAGAGGGTTACGAGGCTGATCTATGTGGCGTCATATGAAGTTCGGAGCTTGTGGAGACGCCCCCCCCCCATACTAAGGTACTGTCCGTGTCATAGGGACCGTCCGTGTCACAGGTGCCGCCCGTGTCACAGGTACTGCCCGTGTCACAGGTACTGCCCGTGTCACAGGTACCATCCGTGCCACAGGTGCCGCCCGTGTCACACGTACTGGTATGAAACTTCCAGACGGCGGAAATGCAAGGCATAAGTTGGCCGGAAATCAAGACCGTGAGTGGTTCCAGACGTTTCGATTGGCGATGGGACACGAGAAGATTGTTATACTTGGGGTATATGACGATGGCGTTTACTTTGGGCGTTAGCGAAACGAACGAACGGAACGAATTGTATGTGTTAGACACGGAACTGATATTGGCGGAGTGCTATTTCGAGTGTCTTTTGTATAATGGAAGTCTCTGTAATTAATTGGCACTTGGATATTATGTGGTCGGGAGTAGATTTGCCGAACACACCTCTACAGAGAAGATAACGTAAATTAGGTAGAGACGGGTCGGTTCTAACACGTGTGAGCCACCGAACAGACTTGTAAGGTGTCTGCTAAAACCGTACGCTGATCGATATGGTTACTCGATACTCTAGACTTTGTGATATACATTTAATTCGCATTATTAATTCACATAAAGTTGGTGGCATAAGGCAGATCGGATTAGGCTGTTAAATAGTGGAGTGTTCTATCGAGTGTCGGTGAGCAGAATTGCTTCCGATTCGGTTCGATCAATGTTATAATGTCGCAACTTGTTTCAGGACGCGGCTTTGTGGGTTGTAGGCTTTGCAAGATGGCTGGTGACAGCCAAACGGTGTTTAAGTGGAATGGAAGGAGGATGGCGAAGATGGTGGAGCAGACTGAGACATTGAAACAGTGACGTGAGAAGCGAGAGGCCAGCGCAGTGGTTTGGGAGGACTTCAACGTACATTCGGTGGCACGCCACTTACATATATACATACGAATAGGCTGCAGTCACTGACACGAAATTATGACAACGAATAACGGTAATCCCGATATCAGACAATTCATCCCAACGAAATGACGAACAGCTGCAACTCAACGGCGTTTCTGACACTATTACTGCACGGGGATTAACGGTGTGACCACCAAATGTGACAACACATCTCCAATGCATTTTACCATATTGGAGTTTAGGGGCGCATCGACTGCCTAGGTCATGCAACCACTTTACCATATTACCAAACACATGTACTTCACATAGAGTAACTACCAGCACACAATGTTCACCACCACCACACGGAAATCCCAAGCTGCAGCATCAGCGCATGTGGGCGGCACAGTGCTTACATCACCTCGCTATTCGTCAACAATGACCACCATGTGAAAATGGCAGAGCAGCCTTTGTTTCTTTTACGACACCTTCAATCGATAGGTCATAGCGTAGCACCGCCAGCCGCTCAAGCCGTTGGTCGCGGGTGGACTCAGCAATCCCGCCGGCTATGGGATTCGAACCCACGGTCCTACGACCAAGCGTCCAACACCCCACCGACTGAACTACCGCGACCGCGTGAAAACGACAGAACCACGCGGTGTTCACCAGGCAATTACCGAGCGACTGCAAGACGGGCGCCTTACCGACCAGCTCTAATCACCTGGCAGAGTTTGCTGAGCGACTTGGTGTCGTCGGGCCGGTCGTCCAGCAGCCGGCCCACCAGTCGGTGCATGACGTCGACGGTGCGCGCCCTCAGGTCTCCGTCCAGCGGCAGCACAACGGTGCCCGTCTCCAGGTGCAGCGGCGTCAGGTCGGCGGCACACTGCCAGCTGAGGGCCGGCGGACGGTGTCACAGCCAGGGTCAACGCAGGTCATGCCAGAACTGAGGTCACGGCGGTCATGTCACAGCTGGCGCCATGTCAGTGGCGTGCCGGCGCCCAAGGTCAGGCGGAGTCAAATGTGGATTGAAGCGAGGCACGGCGCGCTTCCTGGACACGGACATACACATCACACACCTGTAGCGAATCACAACGCAGCCAAGACACTCAGCTCCCCACCACGATCCCCTCTCCCACGTTCGGGAGGCAGATTCAGCTGCCCCACACAGAAGTCCCAGGTCACCAGAGGTAGCTGAGCTGAGCAGTACATGGCAGCAGGCGGAGCGTATGACACATCTGCAGCTGACGCGCCACACAGCTCTCAAACGAGCCGATCGGACCGACGACCAGGCCCTGCGCTGCCCACCCGCGGAACCTGATGGGCTCAGGAGCACGGCTAGTTGCTGCCGACAGCATCAGATCACGCACACCAGAAAACAGCAGCAGCCGCAGACACCTTCACAGTGCGCCAGCAGAATATCCTGGAAGTGGGGTGAAAATTAGGCACACGCTCAGACACAACGGCTGGTCAGTATGACCCGACCAGCTCATGACTCGAAAGTGGTTAAAACGCCTGTCCAGTGTCCACTGTGCATAGGGTAAACAAGTGAACTTCGTCCGGAAAGCATTGTTTCATAACAAAACAAATGAAGTCAAATGTGACCAAACAGTGTATTTGAAGTATTATTTTCCCAGCGTACCTCGGAACCTTCACGAAATTCCAAGCCCGGCAACCTTATCTACGCGTAGGGATCTATCCACCATTTTCACAATCGTGATATCATACGGTACACGTCGCTGCAACGTCATCATAGCCAAGCCAGCCAACCAATCACAGTGCCTGAAACACTTGCAATACAACACTGTTACGATACTATGCAGGTGACGGAGGAACATACCACAATGTCTTGATCACAAAAGATGCCAAAGTTGTCTTGTGCGCATTATTAGCGTAATTACCGTACCATAGCCAGACTTGTTGGATGTTGTACGCTTACAACAAACGTAGTGCCCCGAACATACATGCTATACTACTCTGAACCACTAATTGTTGGCTGGAATACAAGTTCACTTCTGCGCTCAACATTAAGATTAAACAAACAGACAACAAGTTCATCCCAACGTGCTGTGTGCCTTCGGTCATATGAATATCATTCAATGGAGAAAGTAGGAAATTTATTTGAGACCAAATTTTCCATATAGATGATGATAACATTTGTGAAATTGAGATTAAATCGGCATTGTGAAAAGGCCTACGGACGGTGTGAAACAAAAGTGGAATGGTTAACCGTATTCCCGTGCGTCGTCTTAGCCCGATTTCTGAGATATAAATTTCACCAATGCATCCCTCACCACAGAAATATCAAGTACATACCAGTCAATATATATGAAGGAATGCGCCAGCGAATTGCAGCTGCGAAATCTATCAATGGCCGTCTTCATAATTAAAAAAGAGCATGGGCAGACTCGTGGAAAAGAAGAAACCTCAGGTATTCCATTCCCCATTTTCCAGATGTTTCCTTCTGCTTTCGTCATCGCGTTTCGCTCCATTTTGCATGCGAAAGTACTTCAGCTATTTCCAAAGGTTCCAGCATACCATGTTGCTTCATGCTGCCCAATGATTGCGTGCACTCTGAGAACTAATATTATGATTGCTTCGTGTTATGGTTCGAAGCGAATGTGTAGGTCGGGAAGTGGCGCCACCTCTTTGCAAGTTGGTGTTTTCAAAGTCGAGCAATAGACGGCTTAGGCCGAACACAGCCTGTTCGGCTGTGCGGACGAGTAGGCGAGTGGTCGGACCACCTTTGAGAAATGTCGACCGGCGTGCCTGTGCCGCATCCGCAACACCGGTACGTGAAAATGGAAAAGTGTGGCTTGAGAATTGAGTGTTCAGTGTTGTAATCGATTTCTGGTTGATAGTCGGCCAATGCGTCGATAGTCCGTTAGGGGACTGCTAAGAAACAAAGTTAGGAAGTGCGCCAGCAGGCTGATCTGTATCCCATTCTGGTCTCCTTTCTGATTTTATAATTTGTTTCGGGCCGCGGGCACTAGCCTGGTATTTGGTCTTGCTTTTGGTCTTGTTTTTGAGTTGGCTTCTGCTTTGTTACATATTTCAGCTAAGCAGGGTTTCGGTGCGAACCCGGCGACAGCCAAGCACCAACCAGTTTGAATAAGTAACTGAAATAAATCTAATGTGAGTCACAAGACACCGATCCTGTGACTCAGTGTCTGACGGAGGAGGACGCGGTGGCGGCAGTCGAAGGGTTCAGTGGCACAGAGGACAAGCGTATAACTTTAAAATGCTCCAACTTGGATATTTTACTTTAATTGTATCACAACACGCTTATACGTAGTGACACGCAACTTCCAAAAGCTCCCCATTCTTGCCGCCTTGGGCATGCCATTGATCTCCTGAACTATACCACCACGTGCACGTTTTATGGGAACAAAACCAACGATCACCCATCGTGTACCAGCCTTCCGTGAGGCTAAAACAGCGGCGTGCAGACGATGTGACTGACATAAATGATGGGAGTGATACAAGATGCTTCCCTTTTCACATGATGCTCGAAAGGAGCTGGAAAAATAACACGCTTCAGAGTTCTAGCGCAGACGACTCGCAAACGACACGCGAAAAAAACCTCAAGAGGGGACATGCGCCGCCTCTCACCGCACGCAAATTTAGTTCAGGTTACATTTTGACGTTTCTGGAAGTCATTTACTGAGTCTAATGAAAGGCTAAGGCCACACTGGGTAGGCTCTCAACTGTCGGAATAAACAAACTCGATGAGTCATAGTGGACCCGATCGTGAGGCCAGCCACACATCAATGGTGGTGTCCTCAATGCCGGGAAGTCCGTAGCAGGAGCCCCTGAGCCCCAATTGAGACCAGCCACAGTACTCACAGATCGATGGTAGTGTCCTCAATGCTGAGAAGTCCGTAGCAGGAGCCCCTGAGCCCCAAGTGAGACCAGCCGCAGTACTCACAGATCAATGGTGGTGTCCTCAATGCCGGGAAGTCCGTAACAGGAGCCCTTGAGCCCCAAGTGCAGCAGACTCAGTCGACACAGCAGCTGCTCACTGAAACAGGGCCAACCGGTCAGTGGGTGTCAAGCAGTCTGCAGGGGTCAATCAATTAGGGGGCAAACTGGTTAATTAGGTCAGCTGGTCAGGGGAGGTCGATTAATCAGGAGACAAACTGGCCAGGATATGGCAGCCGGTCAGTGGAGGCCATACGGTGAAGGGAGGGCAGCCCTGCCGTGCAAAGTCAAGACCCATCACATCTACTTTTATCGATTGTATATCAAGCTGATCATCTTCTTGTGCTGCATCTCATGCAACAATGTTTCGGGGGAAGCTATAAAAAGGTAGACAGAGACAAAGGAGAAAAATAGACGCACATGAAAACACTGAGGATAACCTGTTAATTTGCGCTTTCACTCGGCAAAATATATTACGTGTCAACGTGATGGCTTCCGCCAGCAACTGCTTTGAATGCATTGGATCGTGACACTACCACGAGCATGTAATGGGGTTTAACCTTGTATTTAGGCCCAACAATTGTTTTTCCCAAAATAACTCAACATTTTGAATTTGCAAGGCTGAAAAACCAGCTGTAAAATTAAGTGATATACCACTACAACAATGGTATATACTTTTTATATTTTGTTTCAGTGAAGTCAATGCTATGATTAAAATAACAAAAATACTGCTCCTGGACAATTTTACCTTCATCAAAAAGTAAATGGGGTGGAATTTTATCTTGCACGGCAGAGCCGGTCAGGGGAGGTCAGTCGCTCAGGGGAGGTCAATTACTCAGGGGACAAACTGGCCAAGATAGGTCAGTCGCTCAGGGGAGGATAATTAGTCAGGGGACAAACTAGCCAGGATAGGTCAGCCGGTCAGTGGAGGTCAACCGGTCAGTGGAGGTCAACCGGCCAGGGGAGGTCAACCGGCCAGAGGAGGTCAGCCGGTCAGGGAAGGTCAATCAAGGCCAGAGGAGGTCAGCCGATCAGCCAGTGACTCAGTCATGGTATTCATCACCCAGCTACATGTGACTCAGCCGATCACATACAGGTCAGCGAGGCGCGTGCAGGCAAACCAGCTGGAGATGAGTCAGCCGCCTAAACCACTTCGCACTGCCACTACGCCGAGTCAAACACGAGGCAGCCACCTCAACCGGTCCTGAGACGGGCGAAACCACTCCGCACTGCCACTACAGCGAGTCAAACACGAGGCATCCACCTCAGCCGGTCCCGAGACGGGCCAAACCAGCGGTCGTTGAGGGCGAGACGCAACAGGTAGCCAGCCAGGACGGAACAGGACTGACAGCTTCAGCCCGTCACGAAAGGCCGGCCGGTCAGCCCAGCAAGGAATCCACGCACTAGCCATGACCGAGCCAGTCGGCTTACGAATAAATTTGGCCTCGAGAAAGGCCAGGACAGGCTATCCCGTATCTCGTCGTGTGCATAAACATATATCATACACCGTTCATTAAATGCACTACCTGCAATGCGATAGTTATTGCGTTCTGCCGAGACGGTCGTTATATAATCAGCCGAGAAATTAACTCTTGGCGACCCAATTTACAACTTATTTAAGAATTCGAAAGGTGCATTTAAAACAAATATCGCAAACATGACAAAACACCATCAGCGTGTAAACTCACTTTTCAGTTTGGTGTCACATGTCTCCCCATGGGCGCTGTATAACCCATGCAGTTGATGCGCCCTAAAACCCTAATAACCAACCACGTCTTCCTAAAAATGACTATGAAAGACGTAATTGAGATACTAAATGACTTAGCCCGCATGCATTTGAATACAAGCAACCACCCCTTAAGAGAGAAATCGCTACCTAATATATCCCCGCGTGTTCGAGTGACCCGGGCTCGTAATCACGCATTGAAGCTCACGACGTCCACCACTGCACAGAGGCGACTTATTGTAGTTTAGGGGCGCATCGACTGCATGTGCCATACAGAGCCCATAGTCACGCGACTGGTTGGTTACTGGTTTTACGACACGTCGACCGTTGAGTCATATAGCGTCGCCAATCTCTCACGCCGATTGGTCGCGGGCGAAGAGTAGCGACAGGTGAGATTCGAACCCACAGTCTTTCGATTGCGAGACGAGCATCTTACCCCTAGACCACTCGTCCCCTAGTCACGCGACGACAATCGACAGACGCGGCCGCTGGGCGACACAGCGCCAGCCGCCGCCACTCACTTGCTGAGTCGACTGACGTCCTCCATGAAGCGGTCCAGCTCGTCCAGCTCGGGAATGACGAACCTGCGCACCAGCGCGGCGGCCCACGCCACCTCCTCCTCGGACGGCACGTGCCACTGCAGCTCCAGCGACTTCATGTCCGTGCACCTGCCCCACTCCTGCCGACCGCGCAGGGCGGCGTCACAACGGCCGCCCGACCAGTGCGCCGAGATGGGGACACCACCGGCGGGATACCGCCACCCGACACATTACCAGCCGGACACTGACAGCACCACATCCAGCTACGGCGGGCGTGCAATAGTGGATAACACAGCGCACGCCAGTTTTTCGGGCTCAGCGGTTCACTCGGCCGGGTGTGCGCCTGAGCCTTCAGAAGACAGGTTTTAATCGTCGAGCTCTGGAGAAACGTGAAAATACGCGAAACCGGGCTAATACTGAACGTCAACACCGCTTGGAGCACACGGCAGTTTCAGGGCTGTCCGGTTGCCCAACACGTGACCTCCCGGTCGGCTGTAGGGTGGAGGGCAGGAGGTGGGGAACCAGTGGCGACGGTCGGGTCTCGCAGCCACCACCTACCGACCGGCCGGGGGAGGGGAGGGGGGGGGCTGACCACCGGCGGCCACGTACCCGGACCGGCAGGTGATGGCTGTCGGCGGCCACGTACCCGGACCAGCAGGTGACGGCTGTCGGCGGCCACGTACCTGGACCAGCAGGTGACGGCTGCCGGCGGCCACGTACCCGGACCAGCAGGTGATGGCTGTCGGCGGCCACGTACCCGGACCAGCAGGTGACGGCTGTCGGCGGCCACGTACCTGGACCAGCAGATGACGGCTGTCGGCGGCCACGTACCCAGACCAGCAGGTGACGGCTGCCGGCGGCCACGTACCCGGACCAGCAGGTGACGGCTGCTGCGGCCGGGCCACGTACCCGGACCAGCAGGTGACGGCTGTCGGCGGCCACGTACCTAGACCAGCAGGTGACGGCTGTCGGCGGCCACGTACCTGGACCAGCAGGTGATGGCTGTCGGCGGCCACGTACCCGGACCAGCAGGTGACGGCTGCCGGCGGCCACGTACCCGGACCAGCAGGTGACGGCTGCCGGCGGCCACGTACCCGGACCAGCAGGTGACGGCTGCCGGCGGCCACGTACCCGGACCAGCAGGTGATGGCTGTCGGCGGCCACGTACCCGGACCGGCAGGTGATAGCTGTCGGCGGCCACGTACCCGGACCGGCAGGTGACGGCTGCCGGCGGCCACGTACCCGGACCAGCAGGTGACGGCTGTCGGCGGCCACGTACCTAGACCAGCAGGTGACGGCTGTCGGCGGCCACGTACCTGGACCAGCAGGTGACGGCTGTCGGCGGCCACGTACCTGGACCAGCAGGTGACGGCTGCCGGCGGTAACGTACCTGGACCAGCAGGTGACGGCTGCCGGCGGCCACGTACCCGGACCAGCAGGTGACGGCTGCCGGCGGCCACGTACCCGGACCAGCAGGTGACGGCTGTCGGCGGCCACGTACCCCCAGCAGGTGACGCTGCCGGCGCCCGACGTACCCGGACCAGCAGGTGACGGCTGTCGGCGGCCACGTACCCGGACCGGCAGGTGACGCTGCCGGCGGCCAGGTCCCGGACCAGCAGGTGACGGCTGTCGGCGGCCACGTACCCGGACCAGCAGGTGATGGCTGTCGGCGGCCACGTACCCGGACCAGCAGGTGACGGCTGTCGGCGGCCACGTACCCGGACCAGCAGGTGACGGCTGTCGGCGTCGGCCAGCCGACGGCGCCAGTCGCCGAAGTCGGTGATGTAGGTGCCGAGCAGGCCGCTGAGCAGGCTGTTGAGCAGCTCGGCAGTCAGCTCGGCGCCCTCCGGACAGACCAGGTGGCGGCCACGCTCCAGCACCTGCTCCAGCCGGCTGCGGTACGGCAGCAGCCAGCGGCCGCACGAGCCCACCATCTGTCGGCGGACACAGGCAGCGGCAGTGAGTCGCGGCGGCACCTCCGCTCACAGTCAGAGTGCCTACTCTGGCCGTCAGAGCGGCACCATTCGCCCAGGTCGGGCACCTCTTTTGATAGCCACACCGGCACCCCCTTCGCAGTTCGGGCAACTCTTCTGACAGTCAAAACGACGCCTGCTCTGACGGTCGGAGGGCCTCCCCTAATGGCCAGAGCGGCGTCGCCTCTGACGGCCAGGGCACTTCCTCTGGCTGGTCAGAGCGGCGCCTCCTCTGTCGGTCAGGCTACCCCTGACCAGCCAGAGCGGCGCCTTTCTGTCGGTCAGGCTACCCCTGACCAGTCAGAGCGGCGCATCTTCTGTCGGTCAGGCTATCCCTGACCAGTCAGAGCGGCGCCTCTTCCTGTACTGGCTAGGTCTGGGTCGACCCGTGACATCACAGCACGCAATACCCACTCACGGCGACCGGCCGGTGGGCGAGGTTGGTGGCACCTACAGCCGCTACGGCAACAACACAACCGACGACAGGCACCAGTGGGAACAGCTGTATGTCACACGATTAGCCAACTCCCGCCCGTCTGCCACACCAACTCCCGACCATCCATCCCGTATCCACAGCCAAGCGGTCAAGCTACCCACCTCGGGCAATCTACCTACAGCAAAAATAGTCCACCATTCCAAGGCTAAGTCCACTACAGCACACCACCATCTGCAAGTCCGGAGACGACGCGATTGAACCCCTCCCTTCACATGCACACACAGTGCTGACTACAAGACAACATCGAGCACAACCAAAGGCCAGCGACAGGAGATACGCTGCGCGCCTGGCATGCGCCAGCGACGACAGGGAGGCACACACTCACGAGGCCGCACGAGAGCCACGGTTCCACTGACGCCAGGACGTTGGAATTGGGTATGAGCTGGTGGCGGGCGCAGACCAGCCGACGGCAGAAGACACAGGGTCAGGCAGGCGCGACACACGGCGTCCGGGCGTGCCGGTGGCGCTTCAGAGACCAGGTCACAGTGTACACCAGGTCGGGCAGACAGACCCCACAGCGTCCGTGGTCAGACCGTCAAAACACACGGCGACGGGCGGCAGCAGAGGCACTAGCAAGAGCAAGACAATGCCATTAGCACAAGGCACGTGCTCCGAGACAAATACAGAAGGATTCAGCTCGGAAAATGAAGGATATTGGAGTGACCAAAAGCGTAGCTCGGGCACTATATTTCATTTTCTCATGGAACTGCACAATATTAACGGAAATGAACTTGCATGTACGCCAGGCATGCTATTTGTGTTCCAGACCAATTGAAATTACGTTTTTCTAGTCCAGCTGATATCATGTCACACAAATCATCCCATTGAGAGCAATCCAAAATGCCGAAATCTGGGCTGCAAAGTGTCGGTCAATGCATTTGTCCTCCATACAACATAGGGTGTGGCAAGGCAATGGCACCACGTATTTCGATCATTCCACCGGGATACAAAAAGGCACTAGCCATTTTGATAGCAATGAAAACACTTGCAGCGTTGCCACCAAATCTGCGCAGTTTTTGTCACCAGATCTGCAGTGTTGATCACCGTATATGAGCAGTGCTGGTCACCACATCTGCACAGTGTTGATAACTACATCTGTGCAGAGTTGGTCACCACATCTGCGCAGTTTTGGTCACCACATCTGCGCATTGTTGGTCACCACATCTGCACATTGTTGGTCATCATGCAGAGTGCAGATTTGAGATGGAAGATTCACAAGGCTGGTTTTCAACCGGTTGGGAGGCAATTTCAATTTGTATTCTTCTCAACATTAGGTGGATACTGTTAAGACAATATTCGTATAATTTTTTATAAGATTTCGAGCAAATTCAATGCTAATGCAAAAGTTCCGAAAAATCTGCCTTGAAGGGAGGGCATGGCCCACATGACACCCCTCCCTAGATCCACCAGTGGCAGACTACAGTAACGGACAACAGAATATGCTACTCAAAGCCAGCACCAGGCATATCGAAACGAAAATGTGCATTTTTTCCCTGATCTGTGAATACCGTCATCCTTCACTTCGATGTTTTCTTTCTTTTTAAACATGACCAACCTGGGGAAGTTCTTTTTCCTAGCAAGACTAGCCGACAAAAGGACTAATTTCGCACCAGACATATGGGCGTAAATTTGTATGCAGAAGAATGTGCACGAATAAAAATTACAGTTTCGATTGGTGAACATTAAACAAGTAATCAGACACACACATATAAACGTTACATTTTTGTAACAAAGAACAAGGACAGATCAAGCATAGCATTATAATAAAAGTTGGCAAAGGGAAGGCAATCGGAATGGTATATCAATACGTCTCAGCACGGCGCAGAAGAGACCTACAGCATTCTCACCACTGACAGTAAAAAGTCGAGTTTTTAATCCACGGTACCTTAATTAAAACACAAAAGCACGATTCAAAATACACCAGCATCAGATGCATGTATCCCATGTCATTCGCCGCAGCTAAATCTATGCCAATACAATTCGTGAAGCCCAATCGACCAGCTGCGCACAAGGTTCGGTGGCCTCTTCAGCCCTCCCCAGCCCGGCAGGAGCCCGCCAGTCGCCCACCTCCTTGAGCAGCAGCAGGTTGAAGAGCAGCTCCTGGTCGAGCTTCTCCTCGGTCTGCACGTCCTCCGACAGGTCCAGGATGGTCTGCACCACCGGCGGGATGAACGTCTCCAGCCCCATCTCGGGGTTGGCCTGCCGACAGGTCCGGGCTAGTTGTTACGCGCACCAGATCGGCGGCAACGCGAGACTCGCAGCACCACCAGTCATGCTCAATTTTGGTTTCAAGTCAGATGTTGTTTTGCTTGCCCAGGGAGGGAGTGGCATAGTTGGATATAGTCACATTTACAGCCATGTAATGAAAACATTTTACTTGTCCGTCACTTATCTTCTAAATTAATTCGGAATCCTGAAAGGTCTATTCACAGTCATCGCCGCATTCCTCGCCAGGACACCACAATATTTATTCCATTGTCAATGCATCCCCCTTTCCATATCTGCAATACCCGTCACTAATCCCCTGCCATTGATTGATTGATCATTTGGGCTTAAGGGCGCGCCGACTACTCGGTCATTTGGCGCCCATTAATCCCCTGCCAAATATCAAGATACCAGTACCCCCCCCCCCCCCTCAGCTGCCACCACACCCCAAGCCAATACTTGCTCGCCGGCACACCCACCATATCCACCCACCCAGGTTGGCAGCCACACACGACCTCACCATGATGGCTCCGTAGCAGAGCATGGCGGCCATCTTGCCGGAGACGCGCGTCTCCAGGATGCGGCCGGCCATGGCGTCGCGCAGCTTCAGCACCACGCAGCGCTGGATCTCGGGCGAGCTCTTGTTGAGGATGCTGAAGCAGGCGGTGCGCAGCACCGTCAGCAGCACGCCCTCCTCCTGGTTGACGCGCTGGCGGGCCTGCGCGTCCGGCCGCGAGCCGCCCTCCTGGCTGTTGGGCTCGAGCAGCGACAGGAAACGGTCAATCAGCTGCAGCACCACGTCCTCCATGCCGGCCGTCTGCAGGCACACCTGCTGCTCCATCTGACGGCAGAGCGCGGGCGCTGGCGTCAGTCGCAGGCACACGGATGCACAGAGATACTCACGTCAGCCACGGCACACAGCTAAACAGAGTTACTCACGTCAGCTACGGCACACAGCTAACCAGAGATACTCACGTCAGCCACGGCACACAGATGCACAGAGATACTCACGTCAGCCACGGCACACAGATACAGAGATACTCACGTCAGCCATAAGATACTCACGTCAGCTACGGCACACAGCTATACAGAGATACTCACGTCAGCCACGGCACACGGCTAAACAGGATACTCACGTCAGCCACGGCACACAGATACACAGAGATACTCACGTCAGCCACGGCACACAGATACACAGAGTTACTCACGTCAGCCACGGCACACAGCTAACCAGAGTTACTCACGTCAGCCACGGCACACAGCTAGACAGAGTTACTCACGTCAGCCACGGCACACATATACACCCAGCAATTCACGTCAGCCGGCACAGCAGATACACAGAGATACTCACGTCAGCCACGGCACACAGATACACAGAGATACTCACGTCAGCCACGGCACACAGCTAAACAGAGATACTCACGTCAGCCACGGCACACAGCTAAACAGAGATACTCACGTCAGCCACGGCACACAGCTAAACAGAGATACTCACGTCAGCCACGGCACACAGCTACACAGAGTTACTCACGTCAGCCACGGCACACAGCTAGACAGAGTTACTCACGTCAGCCACGGCACACAGATACACAGAGATACTCACGTCAGCCACGGCACACAGCTAAACAGAGATACTCACGTCAGCCACGGCACACAGCTAACCAGAGATACTCACGTCAGCCACGGCACACAGCTAAACAGAGTTACTCACGTCAGCCACGGCACACAGATACACAGAGATACTCACGTCAGCCACGACACACAGATACACAGAGATACTCACGGCAGCCACGGCACACAGCTAAACAGAGTTACTCACGTCAGCCACGGCACACAGATACACGGAGATCCTCACGTCAGCCACGGCACACAAATACACAGATATACTCAATTCAGTCACGCACACAGATAAGCAACAGATGCACAGATACATTCACGTCAGCCACGGCACACAGATAAACAGAGATGCTCACGTTAGCCACGGCACACTGAGAAGCAGAGATACTCAAGTCAACAACGGCACACAGATAAACAGAGACAGTCACATTATCCCCGAGCACAACGAGGCACAACGATACTCACACTATCCACGGACGGAGACGCACAGAGGCAGTCACATCAGCCCCGATAACAACGATACACAGAGACACACAGGGACAGTCACATCAGCCCCGATAGCAACGATACACAGAGACACTCACGCCATCAGCGGACAGAGACACACAGACAGTCACATCAGCACTGAACACAACGGTGCACAGAGACACGCACGCGCGCGCCCACCTCGGTCAGCTCCGGGTTGTCGGCGGCGCCCGAGCAGTCGACGAAGGTGATCATGTCGGCCAGCCGGTCGAGCAGCACGAACGTGCACATGGTCTTCAGCTTGTCGTTGGGGTCGATGCCGGGCAGCACCATCTGCAGGAGCGGAACCACTTCGGGTCGCGGGCCCGACTCGGTCAGGGTGCGCAGCACCGAGCTCACCGCGTTCATCGTCGACGTCAGCCGGTGCGGCTCGGTGATCGACTCCAGCGATTGGTGGAAACTGAGGTGACGTCACACGCCCGTCGCGTCAGTGCGCGGCTGCGGCCGCCGTCGGGCAGAGCGGGGAGAGCGGGAGAGAGGGAGGGATGGAGGGAGGCGGGGTGCTGGTGGACGGCGTCTGCCGGTCGGGGAACGTCGGTCAGATGCCGGCCGGCGGCTGGCAGGCTCCGGAACAGCTCCGGGGTGGTACGTCTCCGGGCCGCGAGAGGGACGGCACACGAGGTCACGTGTGCCGACGGCAAACACGCGGCTGTCCCGAGCGATGGGTCACACCTCAATATCGTGTTGTGCGGCCGCCTCGGATATTGTTCTCCATGGATTGTGGTAACGTACTCAGACTAAATTTAGACTCGCGCCGACCTTCGAACCCTGTGATTCAAGCTTCCAATTGAGTTTTCTCGAACGACATCACCAAGGTTTGTGAATATCCACAGATGGTAGTAAGACAAACAGGGACGTCTACTACTTCTCAGTGTTTGCGCTGAGTACATTGACAATTTCCACTCTGTAATGAGGCCAAAGTGAAACAATTTACAAACGATCTTATTGCCAGAAAATCAGACATCTCGATAGAATACTGCATAACAAGCCGAACATTTTGGGCTACAGGGATGGGTCCGAGTTCCAATCTCAGCAGGGAGTAACACTAACAATGTACCACTGTACCACAGTGCCAGTGCAGTGTACGATGAGTACCAGTGCACTACGAGCGCTAGTTGTCGACAGTAGCACATGGACCATAATTGCAAACTCAAAACGCCGGCTGTATGACACACGATCGGGTCACTCGGACGTAGGGTACAGGAATGTCTCGTGGTACACCGTAAGGAGTCGCAGGCATATATTTCAGCGAGCCACAAATCCACAGTCAGAGTACAGCGACACAGACAGCATTAGCCAAATAAAATTTCGACTCAGAAACAGCGCCTTACAATGCCAAACTTGAAAACTGGAATAATCTGAATGAGTGCAACGTGAACAACTTCACACATCAACGCAGCACACGGAAAAAGACGAGGAACCCTGGGTTCTTTTAAGACGCACTCATCTGCTAGGTCACAGAGCGGCGCCAACCTCCCACGCGGATTGTTAGCGGGTGCACTCGGTAATCCCACCGGTTATCGGATTCGAACCCACGACCTTCCGATCAGGAGTCCAACGCCCTACCGACTGAGCTAGCGCGACCCCGCAGCAAACTGAAATTTGACGCCAGTCGCCGAGCACCAAGAGCTGCCAACAGTGCCTGTACGGCAGTTGCTGACCAGCGCCGCTGAGTTTACTCAAACACGTGGCAGCCGGTGAGCACGAGCGCGTGCCCGTCCAGGGTGCCCGCCACACCCACCTGTCTATGACGGGCGGTATCACCAGCTCCGGACGTAGCTGCGCCAGGCCGCGCAGACACTTGTTGGCCTCGTGACTGTGCGACCTGTCGCACCATGGCCGCGTTCAATGTCGCGGCGCAGAGAGCACGCCGATACATTCGATCGGGGCAAACACGGAGACAAACCCAGCTGGCTGAGCCGGTTGGCGCTTGACACAACATCAGCTGCTGATCATCAGCTGTTAATCATCAGCTGCTGATCATCAGCTGCTGGTCATCAGCTGCTGGTCATCAGCTGCTGATCATCAGCTACTGATAATCAGCTACTGATCATCAGCTACTGATCATCAGCTGCTGGTCATCAGCTGCTGATCATCAGCTACTGATCATCAGCTACTGATCATCAGCTGCTGATCATCAGCTACTGATCATCAGCTGCTGGTCATCAGCTGCTGGTCATCAGCTGCTGGTCATCAGCTGCTGGTCATCAGCTGCTGGTCATCAGCTACTGATAATCAGCTACTGATCATCAGCTACTGATCATCAGCTGCTGGTCATCAGCTGCTGGTCATCAGCTGCTGATCATCAGCTGCTGGTCATCAGCTGCTGGTCATCAGCTGCTGATCATCAGCTACTGATCATCAGCTACTGATCATCAGCTGCTGGTCATCAGCTACTGGTCATCAGCTGCTGGTCATCAGCTGCTGATCATCAGCTGCTGGTCATCAGCTGCTGGTCATCAGCTGCTGGTCATCAGCTGCTGGTCATCAGCTGCTGATCATCAGCTACTGATCATCAGCTACTGATCATCAGCTGCTGGTCATCAGCTGCTGATCATCAGCTACTGATCATCAGCTGCTGGTCATCAGCTGCTGGTCATCAGCTACTGATCATCAGCTACTGATCATCAGCTACTGATCATCAGCTACTGATCATCAGCTGCTGGTCATCAGCTACTGGTCATCAGCTGCTGGTCATCAGCTGCTGGTCATCAGCTGCTGATCATCAGCTGCTGGTCATCAGCTGCTGGTCATCAACTGCTGGTCATCAGCACCACATGCAACAACAATTGATGCCATCAATACATATGACACCACATGTAGGAGCTGTCAGTGCAACTCATATGCAAATGCTGGATAGCCAGGGCACGAATTGACGTATCGCATCGACTACCACACAAGACAATACAGCACAGTCAGTGGCAATAAAGGCAGCACCGTTCAGCTTTACTAGCACCGTGCCGGAACTTTACAGCAGTTAGCAGCTTGGCAGCACCGTGCCTTTACTAATTCAGGGAGGCTTATATTCACATGAACTAAGCCTGTCTGCTATGAAATAAGGTACGCATTGCACAGCAAATATTTGGAAAACATGTGGCGTTAATGGGTCTCATTCTATTTACTTTATTCCGCCATACTTACATCACATATGTTGGTAAAGCCTTTTGGTAAAATAGCTCCTTCCACTTCCCACCGCGAAGTGCATGGCACTAGTTCCATCCAGCAGGCTAAAATGATGAATTTAACTGGCTGGTGGACATAACTTGTCAAACCTATTGCCTATCAGCGCCTCGTCCACACTTCTAGGCATCACTACTAACCATGCCCTCTGCACACCAATCAGCTATACTTGCACGATACAAATTTCAAACAATCACAATACTCTTCAAGCACTACCTTCTTCTATCAGTACACATTCACGATCTAACATCATCCATCCATGCCATACTATTCGCATGAATGTATACATTCCACTATATTCAAAATTATCCAGCCTAGCATCAAATGTCACCGGAAATATCAAGTCACCAGACGGGACCGACAGGTCACCAGCACACCGCACAACAGTACCAACCATGAATAGACGCCGAGAAGGGCGCACGGCAGCACGCCCTCAACGAATCGCGTGACGTCGTCATCGGTCAGCTGATGACCCTGGGCCGTGTAGTGGCTCCAGGACGCTTTCTTGTACCGCTCCCTGGTGGGCCAGAGGTCACGGGGTCACGGGGTCAGCAGAGGTCACAGCAGGGTCAGCTGGGGGAGGGTGTGCTATGTTGCCGGGTAAGCACGGGATGGTCACAGGATTGCTGGATTGCCAGCAAAGGTCACATGAGGGCAGCAGAGGTCACATGAGGGCAGCAGAGGTCACAGGAGGGCAGCAGAGGTCACAGGAGGGCAGCAGAGGTCACAGGAGGGCAGCAGAGGTCACAAGAGGGCAGCGGAGGTCACAGGAGGGCAGTGGAGGTCACAGGAGGGCAGCAGAGGTCACAGCAGCGGCTGGCCGGGTAAGAATGAAGAGCGACAGTAGAAGATGTTGCAACGTCACGGCAACTGGGAAATCGCGGTCACGTTGCATGGGCAGCTCGGCAAGTAGGTCATCGCATTACGACACCAGCTGGATAGCAGAGGTCACCTCGCAGGGTCAATACGGGAGCAGAGGCTGCCACCAACGGCTCCACCTGAGTCGGTTGGTTGGTTGGTTATTGGCTTTACGACACTTCGACCGTTGAGTCATGTAGCGTCGCCAATCTCTCACGCCGATTGGTCGCGGGCGAAGAGTAGCGACAGGTGAGACTCGAACCCACAACCTTTCGATTGTGAGACGAGCATCTTACCCCTAGACCACTCGTCCCCGCTTCACCTGAGTCACCAACGACTGTGTCGCGCTGCACCACGTCCAGCCGGGTCTTCACCTGTTGAACCGGCGCACGAACAGCACGCAGACGTGGTTCAGGAACCGGCTGAGCGGCTCCTGCCACGGGCCGGCGTTCGACGCGTAGAAGTAGGACTCGAGGGCCTCGAGCAGTCGCTCCAGGTACGACTGCGCCTCGCTGCCGCCGCCCTGAGCACGGCGAGTGGGAAGGCGGTCAGACACGGCTCTGGCAGGTGGGGATATGTCGGAATGGAATCGCATGAGCGTACACTGACCGCAGCGGTGTTGACACACGGAAGTGCACCACAGCTCCCTCCATAGGCGAATTTTCAGAAGCGGTTCATGGAGCAAGTGTTGACGAATCAGCCCGAGAACATTTTCGGTAAAAACAATCCTGAAGAATGCATATTAATGCATACCAATGTGGGGTCGACAAGTTTACACGCACAAACATCAAGAAACACAGCTTCCATAAAACCATAGATATCAACAAAAACATGGAAACATTTAACCAGCTAGTCAGGCACACACTGCTGAAACAAGGTGCTGACAAAATGAACCGAAAATCTCGACTCGAGATTCCAATGCACCTTTGGAAGATGATGCAACGACAGCTGAAGCCTTTAACGAATAATTTAGAGATCGCACCAAAACCGAGGGCACAGATTTCTCAAAACAACAAAAATGTTTACGATATGTACATACCTTCACATGTATAGTAATAGCATCATTGGCAGTAATAGAAAACAGCTGACATACAGATGATTAGCTTTTACCTTGATTAGCTAGCTGATATAAAATGATAACTTGCATAAAAGATGTTGGGTCAGTCATTGAAGGAATTAACTCAAAGATATTTCAACAATTACACATGTCAATACTACCCGACATAACCCCTGCCATAACCTTGTTTTCCAGCAATGGGGGTCTTCCCAACGCCACTGAAATTTGGTGTGAAGTCCATCCATAAAAACGGTAACCAATCAAAATTGTGCATCTAATAACGAAAATAAGAATTTGGGGTTATTCTACGACTGCTAGGCCATATGCAACAAAGTCTCTATAAATGTACTGTTTCGGCCGTCAAATGAGTATACACTGGCATAGTACTATACCGCTGTCCAGTAACTGTAAATGCTGTGGCCCCGTAAGCTAGCCGACCTACCGCGCCCCGTAAATGTCGCGCCCAGTATCTTTCCATCCGGTCGGCCGCCGCCGTCGCCGGGTCGCGGCCGGAACTGGACCAGCGACTTTTGGGGCGATGCCGGGCCGGCGTCCGACGACAGTGACGTGTACTTTCATCACCCGTTAGCCGGACCTAGGTGAACTGTCCCCGACGGGCAGTCGCCGGGAGTCAGTCGCTCGACACAGTTCTTCTGTCGCTTCGCGCGCTGGCGTGTGCGCGTTTTTTCGGATGAAAGTCGTTTACTCGTAATTTTCGGCCGGCGTCTCGCCCCTTCTAAATTTATCTGAACGCTTGCGTGTTGAGCAACGAAATCGCACAATATACCGTGCAGAGGACTATCTGGTTGAATAGCCGGAGTGACGCGAACGCGAGGCCTTCCTAGACTATCAAATCGCCTAGAGTCAAAAGACTTTTTCTACACATACCATATAACCTCACTAACCTCTCACACCGATTAGTCACGGGTGGACAACGTAACCCTGCCGGTTTCAGGATTCCAACCCACAATCATGCGACTAAGAGTCGAATGCCCTACCAATTAAGTTACCGCGACCTCGCATATATCGATCAGTCAGTATGCTTAAACAAATACTAGCTTTAACAAAATATGTCCACTAAACTGGATCATTTTACGCTACACAACCTACTTTGTCATATGCATCATCTGCCATATGCCTCCTTTGGGTATGACTACCTTCAGCCTTCTATATTGCTAGTCTCATTGGTTCTAATCTTGGGTGTTTTTATATTCATTTGCTCTCCATCTGTTAGCTGGGAGTGCCGCGGATTTGTTTATTTTATGTTAACGTCAGATTATTGCAGTCGTTGGGTAAGAGGAGGGATCATGGGTGGCGGACTATTAAACAAAAGCGGAGACAGACCAAGGCGTGGATTGCAACTTTTGATTCTTACCTCTAATTCCTATGCACAAAAATGACAACGATACCACACCCATTCATCTGCTACGCCGTCTATGAACAAACGAACTTAGTCGCATTGTCCTGAGCGCATCAATATCCCCAGAAAGGCCCAACATGATGCCCACTTGGATTACGTCACGTCAGCACGCCGACTCACAAATACACCTGCAAGTTGGTCTTTGTCCTTGCCAAAGCCTTAGTTATTTGGGCTTTAGGGCGCGTCGACAACTATGGTCATATTGCTTGCAAAGCCTTACAAACTCCACAGCTGAACACCGTGATGCCTGTGTAACCTGGTGCCAACCCAGCCACATTTAATATCTGAATGACCTCAGCGGCTCAGAGTCTCGGTACGTCTCCGGGCCAGCGGTGGCCCGTAGCGAGTTGGCGCGTGCTGGCGCCGGTGGTGAGCTGGTTTGGGGCTCTTTTACGACGCATTCAACAGCTTGGTCACACAGCGTCGTCAATCTCCCACGCCGATCGGTCGCGGGTGGACTCGGCAATCCCGCCGGTTGTGGGATGCGAACCCGCAACCTTGCGATCAAAAGTCCGACACCGCACCGACTGCGCTGCCGCGGCCGGCGGCGAGCCGGCGCCACCGCTCACCAGCATGCCGATTAGCCAGGCGGTGAGCGCCGGTATGGCGGCCGTGTTGGCGCGGTGCGCGCCCGAGCCCTTGTACGAGATGGTCAGTCCGAACGAGCGCAGCAGGCGCGAGAACACCTCGGGCAGCAGCTCGCTCCAGTCGATGTGGCCGGGGTTCTCCAGCGCCAGCCGGGAGAACAGCGTGCACAGCGACTGCCGGCGGACCGCGGTCACAGTGGAGGCGGCCCGGGTGGCTACAGCACAGACAGCCGCGAGAACAGCGTGCACAGCGACTGCCGGCGGACCGCGGTCACAGTAGAGGCGGCCCGGGTGGCTACAGCACAGACAGCCGGGAGAACAGCGTGCACAGCGACCGCCGGCGGACCGCGGTCACAGTGGAGGCGGCCCGGGTGGCTACAGCACAGACAATGAGGCATGGTCGCTGCTGACAGACGGTGTGGAGTGGTTACAGTGGAGAGTTATTAGGGCTTTAGGGCGCATCGACTTCATTGGTCATGTAGCGCCCAATGTGGTTACAGTGCAGAGAGTGGGGCGTGATCGGTCAAGCTGAGCTTGACCGATTAGTTGGCCATAACAGCGCATGAACTGCTAGTGGTTGTCTAGCGTCCAGGTCACAGCTGAGAGGCGGCGTAGCGTGGCTACAGCAATGATGGTGGGGTTGGGTCAAAGCTGAGATAAGGGGGTGTGGTCACAGCTAAGAGACGGTGGGGAGTGGTCACAGCTGAGGGATGGTGGGGCGTGTCGCATGTGGTGGACTATGTGGGGCGTGGTCACAACTGAGAGACGACAGGGCGTGGTCACACCTGAGAGACGGCGGAGCGTGCTACGGGTGGGGGACGATGTTGGGCGTGGTCACAGCTGAGGCGGCGAGGCGTGGTCACAGCAGGGACGATGGGGCGTGGTTACAGCTGAGGTAGGGTGGCGTGACTACCGCAGAGACCGTGAAGCATGATAACAGCGGGGAGACGGTGGGGAGTGGTTGCAGCCGGAACGATGCAGCATGGTTACAGTAGGAAAGGTGGGGCATATTTACAGTAGGAACTGTGGGGCGCACGGTGAAAACGGAGGCGGGAATTGGGTGAGGGAAATATACATGTGAGACATGGTAAGAAGAGGACGATGGGAAAGGTAGATGTGCAATTAGAAGATAAATGTCAGAAGCCATTCAGCTTGACCACGGTTCATCCAGTGGATGGCTACGAGCAGTGCCAACGATTGACAGCGCATGAGTGCAGCAGTCCCACGAAAAACAAACTGGCTGTTGGACTAGCCAGGGCTACAAAACAACAATGGTGACAGTAAAGGATGAGCGCTGCTCTGGAACTGCTTTCGAAATGCTTCAAGGTGGCAGGAATTTCGCTAGTGGGCCCTTCGGAGACACATTCAACCGCCACGGCATACGGCGTCGCCAACCTCTCACGAAGATTGGTCGCGGGAGGACTCGGTAATACCACCGGTTGTAGGATTCGAACCCACGATCTATGACCAAGATTCAACATCCTACGGACTGAGCTGCGATCCCCTAGGAATTTCACCCAGCATTCACAGCAGCATGCAATTGAGCTAGAAACACGTCTACAATCACACAATCTGGCAAAACAATGGCTGCACATAACATTACACCAGGTGCCAGTGGAAGGGGATGGCGGCACCATCGGCGCTGCCTTGTTGCCCACAACACCGTCGTGTTGTCTACGGTGCCACTGTGTTGACTTCAGTGTCGCTGTGTTGGTCATAGTGTCCCCGTGTTGCCTACAATACTGATATGTTGTCTATGATGCCTCTGTGTTGAACAGTGTCGCTGTGTTGGCTATTTGTCGCTGTGTTGGCTATAGTACCCCCGTGTTGGCTACAGTGTTGCTGTGCTGCCTATGGTGCCACTGTGTTGGCTATTGTGTCCCCGTGTTGGCAACAGTGTTGCTGTGTTGCCACTGTGTTGGCTATATTGTCGCTGTGTTGGCCAAAGTGCCACTGTATTAGCTATAGTTTCACTGTGTTGGCTAGTGTTGCTGTGTTGCTTATGGTGCCGCTGTGTTGGCTATAGTGTTATTGTGTCACTGTGTTGGCTAGTGTCGCTGTGTTGGCTAGTGTCGCTGTGTTGCTTATGGTGTCGCTGTGTCGGCTATAGTGTTATTATGTCGCTGTGTTGCTTATGGTGCCGCTGTGTTGGCTATAGTATAGCTGTGTCGGCTATGGTGTCGCTGTGTCAGCTATGGTGTCGCTGTGTTGGCTATAGTGTCGCTGTGTCGGCTATGGTGTCGCTGTGTTGGCTAGTGTCGCTGTGGTGCATATGGTGCTGCTGTGTTGGCTATAGTGTTATTGTGTCGCTGTGTTGGATAGTGTCCCTATGTTGCCTACAATACCGCCATGTTGCCTACGATGCCACTGTGTTGAACATAGTGTCGCTGTGTTGGCTATATTGTCGCTGTGTTGGCTAGTGTTGCTGCGTGGCCTACGGTGCCGCTGTGTTGGCTATAGTGCCACTGTGTTGGCTTTAGTGTCGCCGTGTTGGCCATAGTGACGCTATGTTGGTTATATTTCCGCTGCGTTACTGTTAACCGCGGTGTCGCTGTAATGCCCGGTACAACTGTTCTGCTGTGCAGCACCGCTGTGCAGCACCGCTGTGCTACACGGTTCCGGGCGCCGCTGTTCTGCTGTGCGGCATCTGTTACCTGGTCCCAGGCGCCGCTGTTCTCCATGAGCATCAGCAGCTCGGACAGCTGTGGCAGCCACAGCCGCCAGCCGCTGTCGTACAGCTCGGGCGGCAGGTCGGTCGGCATGAATATCTCCAGACACTCGAGCACCCAGCTGGCGGCGCTGTCGAACGGGCACAGCTCCGGCAGCAACTCCTCCAGCAGTTCGGCCGTCGCCTCCGCCGGGAAGAAGCTGACGAGGCGGGCTGATCAGTGTACAATCGACCAGGACAGTAATATGGAAGATGACTCGTGGATGCCGCCCAACAAAATCGTAAATCGACCACAATTGGCCAATGGGCCACGATTGTCAATGGGCCACGATTGATAATGGGCCACGATTGTCAATGGGCCACGATTGCCAATGGGCCACGATTGATAATGGGCCACGATTGCCAATGGGCCACGATTGGCCAATGGCCATACATACATGGTGACGAACAACAAAATGTTTCTCTAATACTGCATTAATCCAGTATCTACGGGCAGGTTTTGAAACCAGTACGACCAACTGACACGAGAAATAGTCCAACCAGAAATAATGCAGAGGTTGGTTGGTTGGTTATTTGGGTTTAGAGGCGCATCGACTGCGTTGGTCATACAGCGCCCGAAATAATGCAGAGACGAAACATTTGGGTTTAGGGGCGCATCAACTGCAGAGGTCATGCGGTGCCGAGACGAAACATGAGTCTGAAAATACACCACACCATGCCTGGTGTAATTCGGCACAACCGTTCACAGCGAAGAGGTCGCTTCACCCGGACAACCTCGCTCACCTTCGACAAAGCCGAGCCATACTCTTCACGCTGCCAGGTATCGAGCTGTGGACGCAGAAAGACTAGTTAGTGAACTACAAGGCACATAATGACAACTGGTTTGTTCGTTTGTTTGCTGGGTGGTTCACGACGAACTGTACACACGGCCACGGCTCATGGCGCCGGCCACACTGTTGCGCCACCAGTGGGCCGCGGGATGGGGAAGCGTTCCGAATGGTGCGAGTGTTGAATCCGGGATCCTCGTATCCATAGTCCAACACTCATTACCACTCGGCGACCCCGCCAATGGATAACAACTGGATTTACAGCTATTCGAGACCGAACAAGCATTATAATCGGCTGTCCCAACACTCGATTCCAACGACACCAACATAGCGGGCACGTGCAATCGAAAGACGGACGAGTCTGCCTTCAATCACTCGACAAAAATATACCTCGGCCGGTCCGATTGACACTGACAACGCAGATGGCGAGAAGCGATCACCACAGCTTCATCCGGCGTCCGTCTCCCCGCGCCACAACAGCCGCTGACTGTGGGACTCACTCGCAGAAGAAGTTGAGCTTCATCGTGCGGAACGGGTGCTTCGTGAAGCTTTTGTAGAGGTCGTAAATGGGACGCCACGGGATCTCCAGATCGTCTCGACTCAGATATCGCTTCCTGTCCGACCGAAACGAGGTGCGAAAGTCGGAATATTGCAAATAGCTGGTATTGGTAACACAACAGAACACATAAGAACAACATATCTGGCCAACCATTGAAAATCAACAGAACATAGTCATCACAAAGTAGTGAGCATGCCAAAAAAGGATGCACATCATGAATTGTGACACAAATAATTGGAGGGGTAAATAAACACAAGACACACAAATGATATTGCACCAGTGTTTCACAACCGAAAAATAATTGTAAAAAGCTAGTGCCAGGGTGGTTAAATTCTCGTGAAACATGACCAAAATTAGATTCCATAATTTCAGCCAATACAGCCGATATGCTCACTCCAATCCCTCCTATCAACTGCCTCAACTACTTCTCAGTGGCCCAGAACTGTCCTTTACATCGCGACATCGTTAAGAGCAGACACTATGCAATGAAATACCAGGACAAATTAGTGTTTATGCACCACTCTCCCAGCCCCAGTCTAAAACAAAGGAAAAGATGACTTTACATCAATGACCACAAAATCATTACCGCAACGTACACCCATCTTCTGAGCCGTAGGCAACACCAGTGGTATTTTCACTGTCTTTCAGTCGACCTACAGTCGCCAGCACACATCGGAAAGGTGGCGGGAGCCGAGCGTGCAGCTACGTACACCTTCTTCAGCAGTCGGGCAACCATTTTGCTGCACGAGTCCACGTTGCGGTAGTCCGTGGGCGAACGGTACAGCATGGCCAGGTACAGCTTCACCAGCAGCACGTGGTCCTCCTTGGACATGAATAGGTGGTACGCATTCATGAACCTGCGAACAACACGTCAGACAGCTTCAATGTGTGATCGTTGCAAACGCAGTGCTTGATGGCGAGTTGCTGTCGCCTTTGGCCAGGCAGCATCGACGATGTGGCTCAGATTAGAAACATGGATGGTTGGGTTTGATACTGATACTGTGATACCACCAACGTTGTCATTATTACGCCGCGGGTATCGGTGGAGAACGAGTAACCACAGTGTTCGCCATAACTACACATCCGAGGAGTGCCACATCGCCACCAGGTATCTGTTCTGCCAGGGGCGTCGCCAACGGGGGGGGGGACAGAGGGGGCAGTCGCCCCTCCTGCCGTG
This sequence comes from Ashinkailepas kermadecensis, assembly GCA_034440615.1. Taxonomy (NCBI): domain Eukaryota; kingdom Metazoa; phylum Arthropoda; class Thecostraca; family Neolepadidae; genus Ashinkailepas; species Ashinkailepas kermadecensis. The sequence goes on along the minus strand of JAOTOM010004538.1, from coordinate 50,882 downwards.
AGACTGGGGGGGGGGCTGCCCCCTGAAATTTGAGGAGGCCCCTATCCGGAAATGCACAGGAAAAAAGGTGAGCAAGGAGGCCGACGAGACAGAAGATCATGCTGTCAAGGAGACCCCAAGACTGCCAACGAGGCTCCCGCGAAATCTAATCAGGTTCTAATAAGCGACGTAGGACAGAGATTAGGACGAGATCCCAGGACGAAAAGGATGCCACCGAGACGGGCAGGAAGCCACCCAGGTTAGACAAGAAGGCTTCCGATTGGTGGCAGGATATTCTTAATTTGGAAAACGGGGCCCCCAAGATGCAAGAGGAGGCCCCTGCAATAGGAAATCAGGAATGATAGGAGATATTTCTCCGGACGCAAGAGGGAGCCCCAAGATGGGTAAGAAGGTCTCCGCAGGAATGAGAGAAGGTCACTGAGACCAGCCAGATGAGGTCCATATTTTGGAAGGGGAGGACCCTAGGAGAGAAGATTTGGGACAATGACACAAAAGCACCCTGCTAAGAGGATAACGAGGCTCCAAACACAGGTGATGAGGCCTCCAAGACGTGAGAGGAGGACCATAATTTGAAAAAGGGGTCGCCTAGGAGAGGATAGGAGGCCCCAGAAATCAAGAGAGTGCCGACAATTGGCACGGAGGGCCCAAAGATTGCAAAGGAGGCCCCCCTCCCCAGGATTGCAAGGGAGGCCTCAGGATTGCAAGGGAGGCCCCAGGATTGCAAAGGAGGCCCCATGATTGCAAAGGAGGCCCCCGTGATTGCAAAGGAGGCCCCCATGATTGCAAAGGAGGCCCCATGACTGAAAAGGAGGCCCACACGATTGCAAAGGAGGCCCCCATGATTGCAAAGGAGGTCCCAGGTTTGCAAAGGAGGCCCCCATGATTGCAAAGAAGGCCCAAAGGATTGCAAAGGAGGCCCCCAGGTTTGCAAAGGAGGTCCCCATGATTGCAAAGGAGGTCCCAGGTTTGCAAAGGATGCCCCCAGGATTGCACAGGAGGCCCCAAGGATTGCAAAGGATGCCCCCAGGATTGCAAAGGAGGCCCCCATGATTGCAAAGGAGGCCCCAAGGATTGCAAAGGAGGCCCACAGGATTGCAAAGGAGGCCCCATGATTGCAAAGGAGGCCCCCAGGATTGCAAAGGAGGCCCAAATACGGGAAAAGAGGACCCAGAAAATGAGAGGAGGCCCTAAGACGGAAGAGAAAGCCAGTGGATATGAAATGAGGTTTCGGAGACGCAAAAACAGGCCCCAAAACGGGTAAGGTTCCACCAAGATAGAAAAGGATGATCCAGAAACGTGGCAGGCGACACGTAATTCGGAAGAGGACGACACAAGATTCGAAATGAGACCCCATGATGAACGAGGAGGCCCCTAAAATAGGAGAGAAAGGCCATTAGATAAGAGGGATGACTCCCAGGCGAGAAAGAATGCTCCGAGACGGGTAGGAAGGTCCCCAGGAAATGACAAGGGAACTGAGATAGGAAAGGTTGCTTATAATTTGGAAGAGGAGGCACCTGGGAGAGAAGAGGAGTCCACCAGGAGATAATAGGCCACCCTTAAAATGGGCAAAGATCGAATCGAGAAAACATCGACACGAGAAAACATCGAAAACCGGTAAAGAGGCTCCAGGAAATGGGACGAGACCCCTAAGACGCGAGAGGAGGCCTATAATTTGCAAGAAGCCCCTAAGAAATTGTAGGAGTCGTGCTGGGGTACTTGAAAATCACGACATGGTCCCAAAAAGAGCCGGCCGGGACTCCTGAAAATCCCGCTGAGCCTGGGGATACAAAAAAGTAACGCACGGACCATGAAAATCACGCTAGGGGCACGACAGGTCGTACCGTTCCCGAACAGTCTCATTGGGACACAAATGAAGCAGGGGTGACGAAAAACAATCCGGAAATGAATAATCACTCTGGGGCCCTAACAATGACGCCAGAAGCCTCCAAAACGTGTTGGACGCCCAAAAAGCATCGAGGCCGCTAAAACTCGCGCTAGGGATCCAAGCAAATGACGTCGGGTCACAAAAGATTGCATTGGACTAAAAAAAAGTCGCGTCGCGGCCCTTGAAATCACACTGGGGGCCCAAAATGTCGCGCCAGGCCCCAAAAGTTGCAGCTGCCCTAACAAATAAATTATCAACCGGAATGTCACTCTACGGCCTAAAAAATCGGGTCAGTCCCCCAAAAGCCCGTTGGGCACCGGAAAAAAACGTGTCAGGGCATCGAGTGAAAAAAAATCGCACCGGGAGACCGAAGAATCATGCCGGGACCAAAAATATCACATAAGGACCTTTAAAAAGATAGAACTCGATGTCCAAAAAGTTCACACCGAGACTCGATCGAATCGACCCCAGCACCGGCAAATTAAGAACAGGTCCGGAAAAAAATTACCCGGAGGGCTTTTACACTCCGAAAGGTGCCATCGGCTGAAAAAAAAACCCTTCGGTGGCCGCAGTGGCATATCAAAGTGGAAAATGTCCCCTCTCTCCTAAGAGGGATAAGCTCTCAAGAATCGTGCCGGGGCCCCAAAAAGTCGCGCTGGGGCCACACAAATTCGCGTCGGTCCACCAGAATTCGCGCAGGGGGCTGACCCGATAAATACGGCGGGCCCAGAAAACTCGCTCCGATGCCCGAAAATCTGCAACAGGAACCACCAAGATCGCGTTGGGGTCACAGCTAAGTACAAAGCGCCCCGCAAACTCAAACGGGTCCCCCAAATATCGTGTTCGGGACCCACAATTCCCATCGGTAGTCCCAAAAATTTGGTCTGGGCATCAAACATTCACGTCAGGGCTTCCAAAAATTGGCCTCCAGGGCCCCACATAAGACAGTGTGACCCCAAAAATCGCATCGGCATCCCCCCCCTCCAAAAAAAAAATCAAGCCGGAGCCTTCCAAAATAAGGAGGGATTAAAAAAAAAAACTGTCCGGATCAGGAAAATGGCTCTGGAGCACCAAACATATCATCAGATGCCTTCACAAATTGCGTACGGTCCAGAAAAGCATACCGGAGCTCGAAAAAAAAATCGAGGTGACATACAAAAACATGGCGCCAGGGGCTCGAAAAATCATGCCGGGATTCGGACTTTAAAGAAAATTCAGAAGAGATTCCCAAAAATCGCGTTGAGCCCAGGAAACTAGCGTTGGGTCCCCGGAACCACGCGCTTGGGCGCGATAAGTCGCGCTGGGACCCAGACAAATCGCACCGAAGCCCTAAAATTGCACTCGGGCCCCACAAATGTGTGTCAGGAGCCCCAAATAAACACAACGGGACCCTAAGGGCACAACGGGGGCCGAAAGTGCAACTGGCCCTCCAAAGCGCACAGTCTTGCAAAAAGCGACAGGGCCACAAAACATGCGTTGCAGCCTTAAATAAACATAACGGGAGCTCTAAAAAAAAATAAACCTGAAGCTCTCAAGGCACACAGGGGCCATGCGACTGCACAAGGGCCTGAAAGAAAGGCTGGGGCCGCAAAAAGCAGCATGGTCCCAAAACGAACAAAAAGACCGAGCACTAAATAAACACATCGGGATCTTTGAAAGCGCCCCGACACCTAAAAAAAAATCATCGGTGCACAAAAAAGCAACAAAAAAAAAATGGATTGAAGCCCTAAGACACATCCGTAGACGAAGAAAGACGAAACGGGTCCAAAAATAAAGAACACTGAGGCAGGGCCTCGGTTCGGTAGCCAATCTGGGAGCATATTTAATCAAAGATATGAGATGCATCAAAGCTCCGCGGGCATCCGCATTTCTTAACCACCACAAAATGTTGGAAATAGGGAACTAATGATCGAATTTAATTAATATAATTTTCGCAGCGAACGTCCATACGAAGCATTCAATCACGTTAAATATGGCGCAAGTCTATCATGTGGCAGCAATTAGCAAAAGGTAGCAGGCCTAGCAGAAACCGTAGCATCGCACGAAGTGTGGCGAATGCGCCGAATGCGCAGGATGGGTGTGCATGTGCACGAACATTGGCGTCGTGGCGACCGGCCCCATGAACTGAAATGTCTGGAATTGGGAAATTTTACATTTTAAAGTGATTTGCATATATGTAATTTCAGCAGTGTGAGGTGACTTATCAAGGAATACTAAAATAAAACATTCTAGCAGGGTGGGGGAGTTAGGGTTGAAATCCGACGAATCAGAAGCGATAGTGGTAGATTAGGCCCCTCCATATGACAATTCAGTTGATCACCAATTATTTTATTTAAGAAGGTCCCCCTTTGACAAAATAGTAGTCAAAATCCGAGGACTTCTTAATGGGGTAGGTGGACCCCTCCAAATACGTTTCCCACCCTCCCCCTTGACATGCATTTTCTTCCTACAAACTTGTCTTCTGTGATTGCAGCCTGCATGATTAGAGCTTCCCAGCTTCAATACCTTCTCAACGACGTCATTTACAAAACGGTGCAGCATAGCGAAAACCATGGGCGTGACGGTGTGGAATTTGAAAGTTTTGCAATATTTCTGCATTGCCATTGTTGCATTATTGCATTGTCATTTATGCACTGTTGTTCAATGCTTGTTCTTGCCGTGAATTTATTCGCTGAGGATTTATTATTTTAGCTTGTGTGCCAGGTGCCTTACAGCCAGCACCAAATGTTATAAAAAAGAAAAGAAATAAATATCTAAGATGGCGATAAGAAAACCAATTAAATCCACTTATCGTTGTCACCTTCGCGAAATTATCGTCCTAGGACTGAGAAATGATCGTTTAAGCTTACTTATGACATTAAGCTGGTGGGTATGACTAACAGTAGTGGTGAATCCAGCTATATTCAGTTAGACTTGGTGGACATAGAAGTGGGTTGATCAATGGGAGATATCCTGAAGAAATGTTCAGCACCAGCCCCGCCAGCTCGCTGGAATCTAGAGGTGAACGGGAAGATTCTTCTGGTCGAGAAAGTATTAAGACAGGTTTGTTTTGGCACTTAGGTATTTATCCACATTTACTTATTTATACCCTGGCATGGCTCAGTTCTCAGCGGAAAAAATTATTATTGCTATTGCGTTTTGTGTAAATGATGCACCATGCCAAGAACAAACAAGACATCAATATGAAATCATGTTTCCCATTCTTGAACGATACCAAGAGCCTAACAAAATAGGAGGCCCCTTTCGGGGAGCAGGAGGCCCCCTTCCAACATTGCCCCCCCCCCCCCCTGGAAGAATTTCGTGGCGACGCCACTGTGTTCTGCACGCGATCGCAGCTCAGAGCCCGAATATTCACAGCTGAGGCCCAGCCCATCATCAGTGTCTCAATACGAGCGGCGATGACCCGCCAGGTCACGACTCCAGTTCCGGCAGCCCTTGTCCGGTATTCCCTGTCTGGACGCGTCAGCCCGATCAGCACGTCCGTGGCGCCAGGTTGGCCAGATCCGGCAGCCCAGCCTCAGAGTCCGATTTCCCTGATGCCACAGTCCGGTGTCCCCAGTTAGTTAGTTATTGGGGTTTTTGGGCGCATCAACTGCATTGGTTATACAGCGGCCATTATCGCGTGGTGTGGCCACCTCAGTTCCTCAGTGTGGTCGCCCTGTCTGGCAGCGCCGGCTGGCCAGCTCCAGCCTGACCGGCCCCCATCCCGCTGCTGCCGCGGTCCGGCGGTACTCACATGGTTGGTTATTGGTTTTATGACACGTCGACCGTTGAGTCATATAGCGTCGCCAATCTCTCACGCCGATTGGTCGCGGGCGAAGAGTAGCGACAGGTGAGATTCGAACCCACAATCTTTCGATCGCTAGACGAGCATCTTACCCGTAGACCACTCGTCCCCGGCGGTACTCACATGCTGAGCCGCTGCGTGTACAGCTGCCAGGCGTGCGCGTCGCTGCCGGCCAGCGCGGCCGCCAGGTTCAGCTTGATCTTGGTCAGGTTGGCGGCCGCCTCCCGGTCCAGATCGACGCCGTACGGCAGGTGGCGCATCGCCGGCATCCGCTTCTGCGGCCGGAAGCCCAGCCGCGAGTCAGACTCGCTCGGCTCGTCCTGGCTGTCGGTGTCCTTGTCCCAGTTGAGCTCCTCTTGGTCCGAGTCGTCCATGTCCATGGCGCCGGCGTTCTGGAGGGAGGACCGGCGGCGCCGTCAGACGCGTCCGGCGATCAGCAACAGCGTGGCGTCACAACGAACACACACTCGACAGTGCACCCTTAATAACGAACAGTTCACCGACAAAATAATCATAGTTGATTCACTGGCTACAAGCATCTACAGCAGGTGAGTTGAAGTAGAACCGATTGGAAAGCAGGGCAAGTGAAGCAGAAAGTCATATGAAATTCAGGACAATGACAATGTTTTTCAGTTTGATTTTTAGTCAACTCAGAACTAATTCAACATATCAATAAAAATGCTGTCCTCTAATCAGGCAATATGGCATTAAAGCCTGAAAGTGCCAGCATCAGCATCAGCCTAGCCAATCATCAGCCTAGCAAAATGGAATAGAAAATAATCAGGTGCTAGTGGTCAGTTTGAGTCAGCCAGCATCAGTCTGAAACTAGCTCAAAATAACCTACTTTTGGTTACCTAATTAAATTTGGGCCTGATATTATCCATCGCTGGGTAATGTTGACAACCATGAAATATGACTGCATTCAACTGTTAGCACTTTTACAACACTCCATCTTGGCATTAGTACCATGATGCTTTGCCAACCTCTATTTTTCCAATTTCGCCATATTCTGTCTGTAATATTGCTGACATATCTTGATGTCACAGCTGGTTTTGACATATTCAGCTCTTACCCTCCACTCTACAAGAAAATAATTCCATGACACTGCTGCCGACTCATGCAGTCAGCACAGCCAGTCAAGGTCACTTGATGGACTGGACAACAATGAACAGGAAGGGCTGATGTGTTTGCTTATCATCATCATGCTTTGTCCACAACATATCCAGCACTAGCAGAGAATGGTTAGCCGTAGCAGAGCAGGGCAATGATGAATGGATGAGGTCCACAACAACATGTTGTATACATAGTCCTGCTCACATATTATTTGGATTGTGATAAATACAGAGGCCAGCCTGAGATGTTTGACATTTTGGTTGGGGAGGATGGCATCCAGGCAAATTAATTGAGAATAACCCTTTTGTCTTGGGATTGCACTATGCAATACCCAAATGAGAAGTGTTCCAACACAACATTAAGACATAAAGATGCAGGGCTAATGCAAGCTGCAGGGGCCATCTGTGTTCAGTCTATAAAAGGAAGATATAATAAGAGAAAACCCAAAGCGTCTAACCAATGCCATATCCAGAGTTCTGGAGAAAATATCAACCCTATTGTGTTGTCGTGGTTCATCTCCATAGTATCACATACTCACAGTCTAGTAGTCAATCCACTGTTGCAAGCCAGCTTATGATATTTGTGGTTATAATTCATGGACGCATCAACTGATTTGGACCATATAGACATATCTGAACTGAATATCATCGCAACTCAATATTTTCAGAGCTGTTTGTCCATCTGAGTGGCACAAAATTAATTAGCATGCCAAGGAAGTTGCATGAACTTACAAAACACACATCCTACTCGTACCAAAAAAAGAATCAGTCATTCGGTCCTGGCTGCATCTGCAATACTCTAACTGTATTTCAGAAAGCATTGGTGCTCCAAAAGTTGCAAATCAGTCATGTGACTTCAATGTCAAATACTGCAAAATCATGTCCAAATGCACCAAGATTTTGCAGGACTCCAGTAGGGAGCAAGTCACTGTTGCAAACTCACTACACACTCCAGCCCACAACCCCATAGGGATTGTGCAGGGGTACAGGAACCTGGCTGGGTACAGTACAGTAGAGTGATGCACTGTTTGGGGCAACGGGCCACTCTGTAAAGAATGGCAACTAAATTTCGTCCAGTGTAAGCGCTTCACACACCAGACACAGTCAGTGAGTTCTCAGAGGCCATGTTGGTGTGCCCACATAGGAGTCAACTCGCAAGTGTGCCAGCAAAAGGCTGATGTGTGGGATGAATGAAAAAGAAAGACATTTAAAAAATAGTGCATGACTATAAAAGCTATAGTCACCTGGCAGGTGCTGTATATTTGCCACACATCATTCTTGATTGTCTCTGTCATCACTACCAGGTGTTTCTACCAGGTGATTGAAACTATTTGCTACATCCAGAAAGTGGTATTTATATAGAAGCCCAAGTACAAATTTGAGAAAAATGTATAGAATGTGCTTGTTGATAGGTACCCTAGCAACTTCCTCCTGTGCCATTTCTTTGGAAAACCTCAGATAAGCAAGATATTCACCATTTAAAATCCTGCCACTTATCATTCATGAAGACATAAAGACATAAAATATCAGTGCAACTATGAGCCACAAGGGCCCTTCTTGGTTGCACTTTGGACACTGAACCAGTTGCCCACCAAATCTTTCGATCAACCCTCTCTGGAATACAGAAAAACAAGCCCCCTATTCTTATAATGATTGTCTGTGCCGTTTTTAAAGATGTTCAGTGTGCTGCTACTAACAATGGTTCCTGGCAGCTGGTTCCAGTGTTCTACTACCCTGTTGGTGAAGAAAGACTGTCTTAACCTTGTCCTGCTGTGATTAACTTTAATTTTGAATTGATGACCTCTAATTGCATCATTTATGTTAAATTCATACATTTCCCTGAGATATCCCTGTTCCTGACCATGAACAAATTTAAAAACCTCGATGAGATCTCCTCTCAGCCTTCTATATCTAAGTGAAAACATATTCAATTTCTTCAATCTTTCCTCATATGCCAGGTTGCCTATACCATTAACCATTTTTGTTGCCCTCTTTTGTACTCTCTCTAAAAGCCAACAATCTTTCTCATAACTAGGGGACCAAGCTTGGACACCAAGCTTGGAGCCTTCATATGCTGCCTACCTACATGCATGACTTCGCATTTATCAAAATTAAACTTCATTTGCCATTTTCGGACCACTTCACAAGCTCGTCTAAGTCTTTCTGCAGCAAAACCTGCTCATTGTGTCCTGTTATTGCCCTAAATATCTTCAAATCATCCGCAAATTTCAAAACCTTACTGCTTAGGCCATATTCAATGCTATTCACATATATAATGAACAATAGTGGCCCCAGTACCGACCCCTGGGGGACTCCACTAAGAACATTTTGCCATGATGACTTTGTACCATTTAGCATCACTCTCTGCTGTCTATCTGAAAGCCACAACTCTATCCATTTTAGGATGCTACCTGCAATACCATGGACCTGAAGCTGCATCATTAACCGTTTATGGGGTACCTTGTCAAAGGCCTTACTAAAGTCAAGATAGGCTACATCAACCTGATTTCCCTGATCAAATTGTTCTGTCGCAAAATTCAAAAAGTCCAAGAGATTTGTGAGACACGATCGCCCTTTTCTAAACCCATGTTAAGTATCTTGAATCAATCTGTTTCCTTCCAGAAAACTAACTATTCTATCCTTGATAATTGATTCGAGTACCTTGCAGACTAGGGATGTGAGGCTTACTGGCCTATAGTTTTCAACTTTCCCTCTTTCTCCTTTCTTGAAAATAGGAACTACATTTGCCCTTTTCCAATCTGGTGGAATTTCATTTTGTGAAACTGATCTACAAAATATTATACTAAGTGGAATTGCCAGTTCCTTTCCAGCTTCCCGCAATACCATAGCATAAATTCCATCAGGTCCTGCTGCCTTGTTTGGCTTTATTTTTCTGATATAATTGAAAACAACATCACTATCAATGAAATCAACATCGTGTATCTGATCACCTGTCACTGAACTGTGGTTCACGGTTGGCAGATTAGTCACATCCTCCACTGTTGTTGTTGTTGTTATTGGGGTTTAGGGGCGCATCAACCACTGTAAACACTGATTTAAACTGCTTGCTCAGCTCCTCAACCATCTCACCATCCTCACTCAATATAGTCCCATTTACTTCCAGTGGACCAATTGTGCTTGAAACTTTACTTAGCTTGTAGAAACTAAATAACTTTGTACTGTCCCCATTACAGTTCCTAGCCAAATCCAATTATTTTGCTCGCTTTGCTGCTCTGGTTTTCTGCTTCACAGCATCTCTAGCTTTTTGATACGACCTTAGATTTACGATATTTGAAGCTTCCTTAAATACTCTAAATGCATCTTTCTTAGCCTTTATTGCTTTCATCAAATCTGGTGTAAGCCATGCTGGCTTTCCTACCCTTCTTTTGCGCCTTTGCTTTTGGGGGACATGTCTAATCTGAATTTCCCTCAAGTAAGATTTGAACTTTTCCCACATTTCACAGGCATTTAAATCCAAGAATTCTTCCTCCCATTTTATGGCACTTAAAGCCTCTCTCATGCAGTCAAAGTCTGCCCTGTTAAAATGTGGAATCTTTGCCAAATTATCCTTGATTGTCCCTGCATTCATACAGCAGATGATGCTAACTCCTACAGTGATGTACTAATATTAGAGATACATCAGTATGTTTCATGTGATCCCACATGAGTAGGTTTTAGGTGATCCAGCATGAGTAGGCTATATTAGGTTAGGGTTTTTAGTAATTATACATTAATATTCATCATATATTACCCCAGCCAAAACCCTTTTCTGTACACTTTTCCCATATTCTGTGCGGTGTGGGGGGACATGTATCTGCAATGTGACACATGATTTCCTGGTGTTTTTCTTAGATGCTATTTAAATGATTTTGATGATATATTTGTCATGAAATGACTGCATCTTGAGATATAAATACATCAACCCGAATTGCTTCTGTATGAAAAACCTCATTTCCAAAGAAATGAACACTAAATTCAGAACTTCAAGAAAGGCATTAATCTCCTAATATTTTCATCATTGGATTAACTGTTTAATGCCTGCAAAACTGTGATTTGTTGGTAAATGTATCTTACAAAGTTTTTTTAAATTTGTGTTTGAATGCATCCTAATTTGTGCTAAGGTTGATGATTATGGCCAAAGGTTAAAATGTCAAACTTTTGGACAGTGTTTATATGAAATGTTACTACATCAAAGATCAATAACTTTATGTTGGAAATCCAATGAGTATAAGATTCCTTTAAATCACAACAGAAAACAAAAAAAGATAAATTTTTGGCCAAACATTGGCCTTGTGGCTTCTTCTATTTAAGTATTCACTGCAAAAGTAACATCCTTCTTTAAAAAGCTGTTTTTATTTATAGTTTAATGTGATTTCTTTCAATGCACTTGATGTATTGTTTTGCCCAAGGATTGATGCAGCTGATGCATGTTTGCATTCATGGGTTGGTATGCCTTTTACACCACCCAGTACACACCTGTGCTCCTTGCCATTTTGTCTGCCACACTTTACAGTTTGGGCAATAAGCATGAATGAACAACTTGTGCTTGCAAGCAGGGGAAGTGCAGCATTTTGTTTCCTTAAATTTAATCCGAGTTCTTTTTGGGGTAGCTTTATGAATCAGGGTCCTATTGCTAAGCAGAGCTTGTTGTGTGAACCCTGGCCCCACCACCTGATCCATGAATTCCAGTTCAACGGCAGAATTTTGACCGAAAGTTTAACGAAAGCCAATGCATCGGCACGGCCGCCCGGTTGCTCGTCCCCAGCCTTATCGGGCCAGCTGCCAACTGACCCTCCCAGCCGGGGGCTAAATGCGAGCACGCGAAGCGACTCGAACCCTGCGTTGCCAGGACAGGGGAGACCAGAGCAGGCCAGCGCTCTAACCAACTGAGCTACCGGGGCGGCATCACTCATCAACCAACAGCATCATCATGGTTTGCAGCATTGTGCACCAGCAGCACTCAGCAGGCTGAGACCATATGGCATCACCTGCCTTTCACCCTGGCAGGAAGGACGGACATCCTGGGGAATCGAACCCAGTACCTCTGGTGTGCCAGATGCTCAGCTTAACCACTGAGCTAGGGGAGTTGTCTAGGGGTAAGTGGCCTGTCTCACAATCGAAACATTGTGGGTTCAAGTCTCACCTGTCGCTGCTCTTCGCCTGTTGCCAATCGGTGTGAGAGATTGGTGATGCTACATGACTCAACAGTTGATGTGTCATAAAAACCAATAACCACTGAGCTACTGATGCCCTTGCCTATCTACACTTACCTAATGCCTTATTGCTAGGTTAGGCAACTACATAGGCGTAGGAACAGGGGGGCCCGGGGGCCATTGCCCCCACACTTTTCAAAGTGGAGGGGCCAATAATGGTAGCTGGCCCCCCCCCCCCCTACTTTTGAGACATTTAAGTTTACTAAAAAGCAGCATGCACACATTGGAATGTGATTTTTTTTCCTGAAATCTATAACGAAGTAAAAGCTGCACATATCACATGGTAGCACTTCATTTTTTTTTAGTCATACGTACTTGGACATGACCTTATAATAACAACTAATTCAGGAGTTGATGTAGTGCAACAGATGTATGGATATTCACACCATATATTATGTTATGAAAAGACTATAAAGCAGATAATGTGACAGCCAGTATGCATTCATACTAGAGTAACACTGTGGTTCTTTGACTTACCATATTTAACATCGATTTCATTAATATTGCCTACAGTATAAAAATATAAAGGCTGAAGGCAACAACGTAACACAATCAAGGTAAGACGTACAATTTGCAAGTGCAAGTTTCTTGCCTTGATGTTACATAGTCATGTATTATATATGTCCTCGGTCCTAGTTGCCATACACTTGAACATTCACATGTATTTTGATTACTGAAGCTTAAAATTACTGCCACGATACATACATTGCATGACTGTAGTATGAAATAGAATGCAAAAATTGCCACATTTCAATGGGTTTTCACAGTCTCGCACAGCACACAGATATCCAACGTTTTGACTGAGATGCCTGGGTATTATCGGTGCTGGTGTCCAACATAGCAAAATACTTAATTCCATCATTTACTATGGTAGCATACATACAATAATGAAGTCCACACCCTAGTATATCAACCTCAAGTGCGAGAACGCCTGTCAGAATCTCAGAATCCCCGAGAGGATTAGGCGCTCGTGGTGCAACCTGACAAGGTCACACGAGGAGTGATATGAAGAGTGATGATGTGACGAGTAACGAGCGATATTTGTCATGTGACCTGAGAAGGCACATGACGAGCATGGCAACTGACCCGAGTGGATCTTCAGCTGGGTAACTGCGTAGTGGAATTGACAGCACGCTCAACGTTGAATTCAAATAATGTCATTGAACAGAAATGGTTTGGTAAGATCGTGGGGTCATGGTATATGTAACAATCTCGGCTTAGCAAAGACACTGATCCCAGAATATATTCAATGAAGACATCTTTAGTAAAAGCACTAAAACACCGAACTACAACAGAGATTACTATCAAGGCCTTTCATCGTTCAGTGAAGTGTACGTCCAGGCTGAGGTTTAACAACTCGAAGATAATCAAATCAATTTAGACCAATTACAGGATGAATGTTTCTGAACACTACTAGTGGTGCAAACAGTTAAATGGGCATAGGAAAGTCGATTTTGTGCGATGTACTCCCAAGACGTCATTGTTAAGCTATACAATCATTGGGGCATGCTCAGTGGCGCATCGAAGGGAGGGGAGCATTGGAGCACAACCTCTCTCCCTATGAGAGGTTGTGGGCCCCCCAGTAATAGCACCTGGGTTCGGAAAAATAGGACCATGCACCCTAAATCCTGCTGGTTTCCCCAACAATCGCACCGGGGCCCACAAAAATCACTTTTGGGCCCAAAAAGTCGCGCAGGGGTCCCTGAAAATGGCACGGGCCCAAAAATCCCACCAAGGGCCCTGCAAATCACATCGGGGGCCTCAATAATCGTTCCGGGACCCTACAAATGATGGTAATGACTCCAAAATGTGGGACCGAGCCCTTGAAAATATCGCTGGGCCTCCAAAAAGTTACACTGGGACCTTAATATGTCCCACCAGGGTCCCATAAAATCACGCGAAGGCCTTAAAAGGTCTGGCCGGGCCCCTGGAAATCACGCTGGGGGCCAAACATTTTCTCTGGTGCCCCCAAAATGACACTGGGCCCGAAAAACTGGCCGGGCCCTCAAAATCACGCTGGGTCCGAACGTCGGCCGTGGCCCCTGATAATCGCGCTGGGGGCACACAAAGTTGGGCCTGGGCCCCTGAAAACCACGCTGGGAGCACCAAAAGTCGTGCAGTGGCCCTTGAAAATCACAATGGGAGCCGCAGAAAGACGGGCTGGGCCGCTGAAAATCATGCTGGGGGCCTCAAAAGTTCACACCTGGGCCCAGAAAATCATGCTGGGGGCACTGAAAATCACGCTGAGCCTGAAGGTACCAAAAAGTTGTGCCCGGGCCCATGACAATCACGTTAGGGGCTCAACAGGTCGCACTGGGGCCCCAAAAGTCTCATTGGGAACACCCAATAAATGAAGCCAGGGCAACGAAAAGAACAGTCTGTACATGGAACATCACTCTGGGCTCCCAGCAATCAATCGAAAAGAAACCAGAGCGTGTTGGCCCCCAAAGACGTGTCGAGGTCACTAAAACTTGCGATAGACATCCCAACAAATGAAGGCAGGGTCCAAAAATCGCACTTAGACCAAAAAACGTCATGCCGCTGCCCTTTGAAATCACATTAGGGGCCCCAAAAGTCGCGCCGGAGCCCCACAAATCGCTGCTGGCTTCCCAAAAATCAATTTCTACCCGGAATGTTACTATGGCCACAACAATTGCATCAAAGACCCCAAAAACTTGTCTGGCCCTGGAAAAGCTCATTGGAGCACCGAAAAATGCACTCGGAGACTGAAGAATCTTACCGGGGCCCAAAAGTATGGTGCAAGAGGCTTACAAAAATTGCAAGTTGACCCAAAAAGAAATCAAAAAAGACTCCACGGAGTCGACCCGAGCACCGGAAAATTCAGAGCAGGCTCCGAAAGCAAGTTCTCCGAAGGGCCTTTCTACTCTGAAGGGTGCCATCGGCTGAAAACAAAAGCTCGTTGAGCAGCCGCAGTGGCATACCAAAGTGGCAAATGCCCCCTCCTCCATCCTGAAGAGGTGGGCTTCCAAGAACCAAAGAATAGCGTCGTGGTCCCCAAAAATGGTTCTGGGGACCCATAAATTTGTGTAGTGGCCCCCAGAATTGGGGTACAAAAATGCAACAAAACTCTGAAACGAGCCAGGGTCGAAAAAATGTGCCAGGGCCCTAACAAAATTGGCTGGAGCCCTAAAACACAACTGTAGACAAAGAAAAATGGAAAGGTCCAAAAAAGAACACCTGACTAGATCCTGAGTTTGGCAGCCAATCTGGGAGCATATTTAACCAGAGATGAGGTGCATCAAAGCTCAGTGGTTATCCGGATTTCTTAGTGAAACGTGGGAAGAAGAGAACTAATCATCAAATGGAATTCAGGATGGGCTCTCATGGATCTTAAATCTGAACAAATTATCACTTAATGAGGTGCCGTTTGTTGTCACCTGTCAGCTAATTTGTACTGAATTGTTGTTCCCCAAAATAAGAGCTTACATTCCATTTTAGCCAGCTGCCACATGCTGTAGTTTTAGCATCTCTTTTCAAATGGCAGATATTCTAAGGTGCACAATGTGCACTACAGAGGAGATTAAGGTAAGTGATCACCACTGGTATAACATTGTTTAATACAATGAAGAATGGCTCTCAGATGCTCCTGGGTTTTAGACATTATGTGTAAACAAAAATATATGACCTTCAATATACCAGGTGCTGAGTTGATATCAAAAGCAATGATAAAGGTTATATTTTATTACTCAATGTTTCTGCCAGGGGCCATCATCAGGAGTGACGCCTGACAATCATCAGGCCACTCCTGATGATGGCCCCTGGCGAAACGTTGAGTAATAAAGTATAACCTTTATCATTGCTTTTGATATCAACTCAGCACCTCCTGGTATATTGAAGGTCATATATTTTTACTTGCATGTAAGTGATCACCTACATGTTACAGTTAGGCCCTAAGGATGAACACCATACAATTATCTCAGATTGCCAATCTTGGTCTGCCACACACCGGATCAAAGAATTTTCAACCAGCAATCACCTGTCTTTCCTGTTTCTCATCCTTTCTAGCATCAATCATGAGACTTCTTTTGCCATGGGCCACCAAGTAAGCTACGTTCTTGCTTATTCTTTCTCCTCACCAACATCGGTGAACATTTACAACAGGGGACATCTTAGACATATAGTAGGTACCATATCATGGAAACTAGAGCACACCACATACTCACTATTGAGGCTGTAATGAGCTTGCACCCCAACACTCACTTAGTGAAGTGAAGAAATTTTGGTATTTCTGTCTTAAAGGGTGTTTTGGGAATTTTCGGATTTTTGTCCCGGAATATATGTTTATTAACGTGATTCGGAAGATGCGATCATTTGTTTTCTCTGTAAATGCTTACGTCTCGGTTAATCTTGGCGATAATATCTATAATGCGCCATATATGCCACACCGCTGTTGTTTGTTGCATAATTTATCCATCCCTCACCTGGCACTTCTCAGGCGTGATTAAAGGGACATTGAACACTTCACGCAGTTGATTTAACACTTTTTCACGTCGAAAATGCTTGATTTCTGCCTCTTCGCCACATAGATGACACCACCACCATTTCACTGCAACACCAAAAAAACTAAGCAGAGTACGGCTTGCGGCCGTGATGTACGGATGACGTCACGATAAATATTATGCTTGTTTTTAAATTATAATATATGAGTTTATATTAGTTTAGATAAGAGTAGATTGTATTATGTTAGGTTAGGTTAGGTTTTCCTATTTAATTATTAATTATCATACTGCTTGTTGGAAGTTGTGAGGAAAGACGACGAGACTGAGCAGAAGCCGACTCTTTTAAACATCACTTCGAGGTCCGTCACGATAAACATTACGCTTGTGTTTTTAAATTAAAATATATGAGTTTATATTAGTTTAGATAAGAGTAGATTGTATTATGTTAGGTTAGGTTAGATTTCCTATTTAATTATGAATTATCATACTATTTGTTGGAAGTCGTGAGGATAGACGAGACCGGGTCACAGGGGTCACTTTGAGGTCAACAGTTTGAAAATGGCTTCGGTGTGTGTAGGTTGTGATCCAGTGCCATATGATATAATCAAACTTTGCTATAAGGACAACCAAGCGAGCTTAGACTTCCTTAGATGCCACGGAGTTCTTCCTGCCGGAGTTGTCTGCTCTAAGTGTTCCAAGGCCTGCAGGTTGCAGGAGAGTAGGCATCAGTGGGAGTGCACAGAGACGTTTCGTGTCGCCAGAAGGAAGGAGAAGAAGAGGTGTGGGTTCGTCACAAGCGACTAGAAAGGAACTTTTCTCGACGGAACCCGCCTGGAACCGTGGCAAGTTGTGTTTTATTAATCTGTGGTTAGATAAAGCCAGGACCATCTCATTAAGGTATGTCAACGTTTGTAGCGTTAGCCAATCGAAGCCTCAATCCCATGCCTATGACGTCATCATACCGTACCGACGTGACTATGACGTCATCGTTCAAATTGAAAAGCAAGCATTTACGGAGAAAACGAGTGATCGCATCTTCCGAATCACGTTCATAAACATTGTGTTCGAAAAAAATCCACAAATTTCCAACACCATTTAAGAAAAATTTACCGAAATTTTGGTAAATTTGGAGATCAAGGTAAATTTTGATTTTTTGGAATTATTGTATGTAATAGTATGCTTTCTGACGTCATGAAGATGATGCGATCACTCATTTTCACCGCAAATTATTACTTTTAAGTCAATAGCGGTCGATACAATTGATGATGTCATAGGCACAAGTAACCTAACCTAACCTAACCTAGACTAAGATAATGTAGCATAATATACAAAATGTATTATAGCATAATATAATCTAATCTAACCTAACCCAACCTAACCTAACCTAACTGGAAAACCAGAATCCTCTGAAGCAAATTTTTCGGCCATGACATGAAATATACATGACAGTGTAGAGGCAACTTTAGTAACAATACCTACTAAACTTCCAGAAATTTAGTAAATATTCTTACTAAACACACTTCCCCTCTTAGTAAATATACCTACTAAACCTTTGAGGATGTGTTGGACAGCACTGCCTGTAACGATTACAGCATCGCAAGGAAAATACAGCATTTCCAGCCTTGGTCGCATTGTGGATGCATCAGTTTGGGAGTATGTATTCTCGGAAGTAAATGGCAAATTAAGGCAGAAACATAAGGTTTTCTATGTCAAAGAATAATAAATCAAGTGCATGAAGTGTTGAACTTCTTCTTTATCATGTCTATGATACACCAGGTATGGATAATTTTACGTGATGTGCTATATTTGTGGAGTGAAGATTTTGATTGTTTATTTCTTTGCCAACTGAAAATTAATCATGTGCAGAGAAAATGAGTGGTTGCATTATCATTTTTACTTTAAAATAGTGTTAAAAATAAAAATTTCAAAGAATCAAAATTTACCTTGATCTCCAATTATACCAAAATTGTTTTCAAACAGTAATAGGTACTAATGGTTTGACTTGCACCAGGAACATAAACCTATTATTACAGAAGAATCCATCAGTCATGAAGAGAGTTCCAAGTTCAGAGAGAAGTGTGAATTTGAAAGTGCTTATACTGCAATGATAATTATTTTTTAGTACCACATGTTGCTGTTAGCCATAGGCACATCCAGGTGGCCTGCCCCTCCCCTTAATGGTGAATGTTGTGTGTTCACTATTCAAATTATTGGGTTCTCTATTCAAGTGCTCAGCCATGGTAGGCACTTTCCAAGATCCCTGGGTGCGCCCTACCTGACCTAGGTACTTGCCTTTTTTGTTATTCGTCGATTCAAGCAAGCAATCCTAAAGAAATATTAAATAAGTATTGATGGATAACTCAATTTACTGGCATCGCCTTAGCATGCCTACGTCCTTTGTACCGGGGGATTACACTTGATACCTGAATGCCCAGCCCATGAAATGCGTGTCAATAGGCGATTACAAACAACTCATTAAATACCCAAGTATGCACAAGGTACCTAGCGAGACGCATCAGATAGCAATACCACTTGGGATATGTCAAAGCGATTTTAACCAGCCTGAAATGCCAGAGATCAACACGAATAACACGACGCCCCTTGACAACAGAAACCAGCTGAGATGACAAAGCGTCTGTAACGTCTAGAACGTCTACGTTTCGAAATGCATGACTTGCCAAAGCAATTAAATCATTGCAATCTGGAAGTACTGACGTCATAAGAGTGCTATGGTGGGCTGAGGATAAATATCCCCATGAATACTTCAAAAACACCCAAACCGTCGAGTTTGCTATGCCAAGAACTGTCAAATTTTCGTCGTTGTTTGACTGGAGCTAATCCACGACAGAAGAAAATTCGAGCAAGGGGGCTGTAACAGGTTCTTTTTCCGATTTCGTGTCCATACATGCATTTCTTAAATGCATTGTCCATGCATTTAGGTAATTAATATATGCCCCTATATTAACCTCACATCTAAGTTCTTTGGAATTAACTTAGATATGAGGTTAATATAGGGGCATTCAGGGTAGGAACTAAGTTCTTTTAATTGATTGGACATTGTTTTGTCTTTGTCGTGCTCCTACCTGACGGCATTTGCTACAGTGCAGACTCGATAGGCCTTGACTCCAGTCAAACAACGGCGGAAATTTGGCAGTTCTTGGCATAGCGAACTTGGTGGTTTGGGCGCATTGGAATTCAGAGGCGCGCAAATGTCTCAAAAGTGTGGGGAAACCCATTTTTAAGTTGATTCTTATCATGCATTGATATAGCATTGACATTAAACTTCCATAAAAAGTTGCGGGCCATGTCCCCCTGCCTCCCCACTGTTCCTACACCTGTTAGAATTGTTCATTTGGATGTGTAGACCCAGCCGTATCCGGCAGTTATCAGCCTTGGGGCTTACGGAATACCAATAGAGTGTAGCGTATCTAGCATACACATGCACACACACACACACACACACACACACACACACACACACACACACACATATATATATATATTAATAAATGCTGTCTCACCTGTGCATAGTATGGTGCAGTGCGCTCCAACATTGTTTCTACACAAAGATATTACAGCTGGTATAGTAACAAATTGCTTCATTCCTATCTATGCTGGAGAGCAATTTCATTCAGCGCTGCAGATATCAAGAGCCTCCAAGTCGCCAACGTCCTGTTTCATCACGGATAATCCCTCTGCCTTCCCAGATGCCATCCATCCCACATGTTCATATGACCCGGCATGTGCGTTCATGACTGCTGATGACGCTTCATTCGATCAAGATATAAACTTCTGGAGATGCATGAGCGAGCACAGCACTCTTCAGCACCTCGTACTGTTGAGAGAGCCAAAGTTGAAAGGCTTAAGCGGCCGACAATCTCTGGAGGGGGACCAAGCGAAGAGTGGTCGTATTTTGAAACACGGTAGCAGGAGTACACATCTGCAACCAGGATGGGGGATGCTGACAGAATGCTATAGCTCATTGAATGCTGCGATGAACAACTGCGACGCGACCTCACCTACACTGCAAGAGGGACCCTGACCTTTAAGTCGAAAGTAGAGGTCCTCTGAGCCATTCGAAGGCTGGCGATACGTGAGGAGAACATCATGGTGGCGCGGTTTACACTACACAACATGCAGCAGGAAGTCGACGTGCCAGTTCCGGCCTTCGGTGCCAGGATTCAGGGCCAGGCAGGCATTTGCAAGTTTACCCTCAACTGCCCAGGCTGCCAGGATCCAGTGCACTACACAGACGAGGTCTGCGGGACGTGCTTGTGCGGAGCCTATCCGACCAGGACATACAACTGGACCTTTTCGGCGACCAAAACCATGACATGGTGCTCGAAGATGTGCTCAAGTTCGTCGGGTCGAAAGAAGCTGGAAAACGGTCAGCAAACAAGCTGCTACATGTACTGGGTGTCAGTGCATTGCGAAGCAACCGGCATAAGCAGCAGAAGAGGCGTCAGCCGGCAAAGGGGTTGGCGACACCCCAGCCATCAATCACTGGAGAGTCGTGCTACTAACGCGTCAAGAAGGGTCATGGCAAGAAAGCACCGCCCGGTGTGCTGAAGAAAAAAAAATCCTGCCCAGCATATGGCAGAACATGCACGCGATGCTTGAAGAGCACAACAACCTCAGAGGATGCTGGTCGCTGGATCAAGCAGTCATTCCTGCCACGACCATACCTCGACCTCCAAGTCTCGGCCACTAGCGAAGACTACGAGCCACTGAGTTTCCGCGGGGCACGACTCTTCCGGTTATGGCCGACACGGGGTGGCAGTCATCTTTGGCCGGCATCAAGGCCCAGGCGGACGAGGAACCTTATCCCTGCGCGGACGCGGATGCACGCCGCCAAGGACCGGCCGCTGCACATCCTGGGCACCGTCATCCTGCGGTTCCACGGTCGTAGCGCCAGCGGGAAGGAGACGCAGACCAGGCAGGTTGTCTATGTGGCCGACAGCAATGGCAGGGCGTACCTCAGCCGCGAGGGTTGTGTCGCGCTCGGCCTCATCACGCAGAACTTCCCAGCCATCGGTGAGGTCGGCGCCGTGCAACAGCCGAGCAGGTAATCAGTCCGGGGCCGGGCGATGGAGGCGACACTTCGGGCGACTGTCCGAGGCGCCAACATCTTCCGCCGTGCCTCGAAAGGCTGCCGTTCCCTGCTACCGAGGAGTACCGCGAGCGACTACAGCAGTGGCTGATCGAGTACTACCGCAGCAGTGCATTCAACACCTGCGAACATCAGACGTTGCCCATTATGGATGGCCCTCCCCTGGGGTTGATGGTGGAGGGAAACGCGGCAACTTCGGCATGCCACAAGACCATCCCCGTGCTCATTCACTGGCGGGCAGAAGACAAGGAGGATCTGGACTGGGATGTCTGCTTGGTTGTCATCGAGCCTGTCTCTGTCGGCGAGCCTGTTGCGTGGCGCCATGGCATGATAGTCTCCGCGAAGAAACCCGGGAAACCAAGGCGCACTGTCGACCTTCAAGCGCTCAACCGTCATGCGAAGCGGGAAACGCATCACACATGCAGCTCGTTTCACCAAACACTTTCGGTGCCTCCCAGCATGAGGAAGACCGTGAGTGTTGCGTGGAAAGGCTATAACAGCGTATCGCTACATCCCGACGATCGACCCCTCACCACGTTCATCACACAATGGATTCGGTACCGGTATCGCGTGGCGTCACATGGGTACATCGCCTCGGGCGATGACTACATAAGCGGTTCGATGAGATCCTCGCCGACAGCAAGTCGGCGAGGACTTGCTGTAGTTGCTGCAAGTCCTTGCTGCAAGTACTCGTGTAGTTGCTGTACAACAGTACAGCAACTACACGAAGTGTGTCGATGGCACATTGTTGTGGGTCGATACCATCGGGAGCTCCTTCCGGCAGGACGTCGAGTGGCTGGAAGTGACTGAGGCCAGCGGAATCACGTTCAGCCCCGAGAACTTCACGTTCGTGAAGGACGCGGTAGATTTTGCCAACCGCACAATCGGTGCGACCCTGTGCCAGTTACCTCAGGGCTATCCAGGAGTTCCCCACACTGCAGAACATCGCTGATGTGAGGGCGTGGTTTGGCGGTGTCAATCGAGTCAGTCACGCCCTTCAGCATGGCCGACCTCGTGCGTCCTGTCCGCGATTTACTCAGACTGAACACATTCCGGTGGGATGGTCAGCTCAACACACTCTTCGTGTAGTTCAAAGAGGTCATCAGCGACAAGATCGAGGACGGCGTCTTGATAAAGCATGCCGTCTTCCTTGATGGAAACACCTGTATATTTGCTTCTGCCAATGCAACACTACTAATTTTTTCGATTAAGCATTCAGTGTAGCATTTACGTGAAAGCAATGTGATTGAATCACATTTTGGCAACAACAATAATCCTAAAAGGCCTCCACCTATGGTCAATGGCAATCAATAGGTTCTCCTGGAAGAACTACTGGCGTCGGTCTGCGGGACAAGCTTGGGCTGCAGGAATACGCAAGCATGTTTGATGCTACAAGGCTGGATCTGCGCTCATCGCACACCGACCCGGTCTCGTCCCACAGAGACCAAGGTACTTTTTTTTGGAAAAGATCACTGGGGGAGGGGAGGAGGGGGCATTCAATATGTTCAGAGTTTGTTCGATCTTTCAATGTATGGTGTTCTTCATCTTGCTCACCCTCCCCCTTGGCTGGTACGTGTCTGAATTTCGTGCTTTGTTTACATCACTAGGCATCGCGATTAGTACATAATTTCCGTACTTTTGGTTAATGGGTCAAAGCTCATTTTTCGGAAACATCGAAAAAAATTTACTTTAATCATTGTCTGCGTGAAAGTAGTAGCCGACATCCGCTTCAAATGTTCACCATGGTGTTTCTCAGGATCTTTGGATACTAACCATATGCGATGTGCTACATATGGACCCAATGCACAGTGTGATAACTCAAGGGAAAAACTGGCCAGAAATACATTTCCGACCATTTTTTTAATGCCATGTTCGTGGCGCCATGGCATCAGCAAATGCTTGACACACACCAGGTCACAGTTTTTATGACAATTTTCACAACATTTGATATAGTAGCAAGTCCATGAACATGGACAACATTACGTGTGGAAGAAACGATGCACGTGTGCACAAATGTTGTCGGAGTTTGACGACTGATAAAGGTAAGATGCGTTCTAAAAACCTGGACAAGTGAGGTATGAAATGATAGCCGATAACTCAATGCGTTAAGCAATTCAAAAAGGCATATAGCGATTCACAATATTCTATTTTTTATTTAAAAATAAGTCATTACAACAGTCGTTAAATTTGCAGTACCTTCAAGTTCAATTAAGGTTTAAAAAACGCACAACAGCGCACAACCAGAGACCAATCCCAATTAAATCAGCGATCCTTTGACTATATGTACAGTGGCCGCAAAAAAATGTATACACCGCAAGCGCAAAAAAAATATATACATGGTGATCACTGAAAACTTTTGTATTGTGCTCCCCAGCAACAGTCAGTGGGCGGAGCTCGGTATGACGTATGTAGCTGGGCCCCACCCCTACCCTGACTCACAAACAGCGGGAGAGCTCGGTGAGCGACAGGCTCTCAGAGAGGTAGGGCCAACTGTTTGATGCTATTCTGGGTGCCTTTTTTTGCTACGACGCCCGACTTTGGAGGCCTATAATTTTGTTCCAGTGGTTAGAATGGGACGAAAGAAGCTCACGGATGTTGAGAAGAGTCGGGCTTTGACCCTGTTTGAGCAGAGCATGTCTGTGATATGTGCCGCCGCAGATCTACAAGTCACGAGGCAGGTTATTTACAACCTCAAAAAGGCCGCCGCCTCCCTACCCCCAGGCACCACTCCGGAGAGAATGAAAGGCTCTGGAGCACCCCGCAAGACTTCCCCATGCACTGACCATATCCTGAAGAGAGCTGTGATGTCAGAGCCTGCAATTACTGCATCAGCACTTAAAAAGAAGCACCCTGATCTACTCCAGGACGTCTCGATCAGGACGACTCAACACCGCCTGCAAAAGGACCTGGGAATGCCATGTCGCCGAGCTGCCAAGAAACCGCTCCTCACCAAGGTCATGAAGAAAAAAGGGTTGCCTTTGCCAAAAAAATATCGACACTTCACATCAGACGACTGGAAGAAGGTGATGTTCAGCGACGAGAGCACCTTTAGGCTGGTCAGGGGAGCCTCAAAGGTCGTTCGTCGCCCCAAAAATGTCTCTCACTACGACCCTAACTTTATTGTGACGATTGTTAAACACCCTGACAGTGTGATGGTTTGGGGGCATTTAGTGGCAATAAGGGCAGGGGAGGGTTGTATTTCCTGCCTAAGAACGTCACCATGAAGGGGAGCAACTATATCGAAGTGCATAAAGAACATTTGTTGTTTTTGGGGGGTATTCATGAGTGCGATTCTGGATCCGCGCCCCTGTGGCAAGGGGCGCCGACATGCACGACGGCGCCCCTTTCCACAGGTCGAAGGCAGTTAAAAAAAAAATATTCAGTGATACCCATATTGAAGTGCTAGACTGGCCAGGCAAATCCCCGGACCTAAACTCCATAGCAAATGCCTGGAATGTTATGAAAAACAAGATTCAAGAGGCCCGAACATCAAGGATCTGCAGGAGGCGCTGAAGCAGCTGTGGACCGACATGGACATCTCCTACTTCGCTAGTTTGGCCGAATCGATGCCCAAACGACTCAAGATGGTGCTGAAGGCGAAGGGGGACATGACAAAAATATTAATTGTAAGGCTTATTCATCAATCAATGTCATGTAAGCTTCATGTTGTTGCTTTATTAGCCAAATATTGTTAATGTATACATTTTTTTTGCGGCCACTGTACAGTAAGTTTCAGCTGCACCTATCTGCTCTAACACCGGTAGTGATCAATTGTATCCCGGCAAGTCGCGGTGCGATGCGGTGGCCGGCACGGGGAAGCCCCAGTACGACGCCGTGACGCGCCGGCTGTCGGGGTGTTTTGACCGGGTAGCCTGAGCCAGCGATCGCGGTGCAAAAAATATCCCGTAACTGACGAGGCGACTAAGTCGAGATAGGTCGCGTAGAGCGTTTTCCATGGCAGGAGAGCTGTCCTTGCCTGTAATGGTCTGGTCAGTGTGGTTGGATTTTGCGTAAAGTCATAAAAGTCATAAAGTATTAAGGCTTAATAAGAGCCACAGGGGCCCATCTGGGTTAAGCCTATCTAGAAAAGGTACTAGAATGTACATACTCCCACCCCAATCAATCCCTTATCCCAAGTTCCGAGGAAGCTATATATCCCAGCCCATCTAACACCACTCACTTGCTACCGCCTAACACCCTCAATAATCACAAGCTCCTCCCATCACACCCATCGTGCCACCATAGACAACCTCATCAGCATCACATCCCGAAGGAAGGTGCCGAATCCACTGCTAGGCACATCCCACAGAAATTCATAAAGCGTTCAGACTTAATAAGAGACTCACGTGCTATTGCATAATACACTCAACAATTACAAACTCCTCCCATCATACACATTGTGCTACCATAGACAATCTCATCAGTATCACATCCCGAAGGAAGGTGCTGAATCCACTGCTAGGTACACCCTATATAAAGTTATAAAGCATTTAGACTTAATAAGAGACTCACTTGCTATTCCATAACACAGTCAACAATTACAAACTCCTCCCAACTCCCACTCCTCCCTGTCGATCAACCTTCCCTGGAATACAGAAAAACAATCCCCCTATTCTTATAATGATTGTCTATGCCGTTTTTAAAGATGTTCAGTGTGTTGCTACTGACAATGGTTCCTGGCAGCTGGTTCCAGTGTTCTACTACCCTGTTGGTGAAGAAAGACTGTCTTAACCTTGTCCTGCTGTGATTAACTTTAATTTTGAATTGATGACCTCTAATTGCATCATTTCTGTTAAATTCAAACATTTCCCTGAGATATCCCTGTTCCTGACCATGAACAAATTTAAAAACCTCGATGAGATCTCCTCTCAGCCTTCTATATCTAAGTGAAAACATGTTCAATTTCTTCAGTCTTTCCTCATATTCCAGGTTGCCTATACCATTAACCATTTTTGTTGCCCTCTTTTGTACTCTCTCTAAAAGCCAACAATCTTTCTCATAACTAGGGGACCAAGCTTGGACACAGTATTCCAAATGTGGCCTGACATATGCACAGTAAAACTTCCTGATGACCTCCTCACTTTTGTATGACACATTCCTCTGTATTGCCCCAAGCATTCTTAGTGCCTTCTTCCTGGCTTCTTTGGTCTGTTCTGATGCCCCCCAATTTTGTGTTCAAAATAACACCTAAGTCCTTCTCCTGCTCAGTCACAGATAGTACTTGGCCACCCATCAAGTATGGAGCCTTCATATGCTGCCTACCTACATGCATGACTTTGCACTTATCAAAATTAAACTTCATTTGCCATTTTTCGGACCACTTCACTAGCTCGTCTAAGTCTTTCTGCAGCAAAACCTGCTCATTTTGCCCTGTTATTGCCCTAAAGATCTTCAAATCATCCGCAAATTTCAAAACCTTACTGCTTAGGCCACATTCAATGCTATTCACATATATAATGAACAATAGTGGCCCCAGTACCGACCCCTGGGGGACTCCACTAAGAACATTTTGCCATGATGACTTTGTACCATTTAGCATCACTCTCTGCTGTCTATCTGAAAGCCACAACTCTATCCATTTTAGGATGCTACCTGCAATACCATGGACCTGAAGCTGCATCATTAACCGTTTATGGGGTACCTTGTCAAAGGCCTTACTAAAGTCAAGATATGCTACATCAACCTGATTTCCCTGATCAAATTGTTCTGTAGCAAAATACAGTGAACATGGAGGAGCTTGTCAGCAGAGAGGAATTAGTGGACTTGTTAACCAGTGTAAAATAGTTTGGGCGTGAAAACTATTATGCTCATGTATTTACTTATAGTTTGCAGTTGGTTATGGAGGAAATCCCTCAGGACTATCTCCCGACTGAGTCGTCGATTGTGGACACGAAAAAGGCGTCCGACTTGATCACCAAGAACTTAAAAGGAAAGTCGGTTAAGTGTGAGCGAGCCCAGGGTAAATTCAGAAGTCAGTTTCCGACATATCTTTTGGGAGACGAGGTGTTCTTCGTGTCCCTGAAGCGTGGTGACCATGTCGTGAGTGACGATGAAGCTAAGACCCACCTTGATGACGAGGCCGTGGAGGGAGCGCGAGGGTGACCAGGTAGAATCTACGATCAGCACAGCGCCCGTTCTCAACGTCGGGCGTCCTCAAGAGTTGCTCAACAGCACAGTTCTCTGTAGCTCGAGGAGGCTGCGAGGCAAAGTGCTTGTGCTGAGGGCATGAAGGACGCGGCGTTCGTGCTGCGACAGGTGGGGGAATAACCGAATCGGCCCAGCAAGATTCGCCGGGCTCTCAGAAGCTCTAAAGTGAGCCAACCCGAGCGCGTGTCAGGAGACCGGACGGTGGCAATGTGTGTGTCAGCTGACTTGTCTGTGCACGGCTACCGTATGGTCCGCCGAGTGACGAATGATGCGGCGAAGACAGACATCCTGCCTATGTATGGAAAGGTGCATGAGGCCAAGGTAGAGTGCTATCCGGCAATGAACAGCATGCAATTCACCGAGAAGTCAGCCCTCCTGGATCATACGTCAGCTCTCTACAGGCTCTCCTGGATCATACGACGCAGCGGCTGGTGGCATGTCTGCCGTCTGTCGCCCGTACGGATTCAGCTTCACCTGCCGACCAGCAGTCGACGTCATCCAGCACCTGCACTTCGGCCGTGCTTCACGTCAAATGGGAATTTCACGAGGCCACAGGGCAAGCTGTATACAAACAGATGAGAAACGGCGATGAAGCTGCAGAACAAAATCTGTTCTGTACCACTCTGATGCCTTTGCAACTAACAGTGGGTGGCACTTGCGTCTGGACC